>JANHMN010000004.1:31924402-31941555 GCA_030674055.1 Rhabdomys pumilio
TCCCACCTGACTGTGGTCACATTCTTCTATGCTCCAGCCATTTACATTTATATGATGCCCAACTCCAGCTACTCTTCTGAGGGAGACAAACAGATCTCACTCTTTTACAATGTCTTTACACCCTTGCTCAACCCTGTGGTCTACAGTCTGAGGAACAAGGATATCAAAAGGGCATTTCTCAAGTTGGTGGGACATGGTAGGGTGAACCAGTGAGTCAGAATCATGGGAATCCTGAGTTAGAGTATTCACTATTTAAGAAACAATAATGTCTATATTGTACATAACTCATCTGTCCATTTGAATCAACATAGTACTTGGTAGGTAGACAAACCATGGTGAGACTAAGATGTCTGTCTTTTTGAACAGGTTACATTAAGGCACCAAAAACCTCAATGCTCTCTGTGGGTTGTTAACTACAAACTGTAAATTGGAAGTGTCTTTCTGTTCTTACACATCCTTCCTGAACCATTAGCAATTCTGTAGACTACAGATATCTATAGCAGAAGAAAGGAACTGTGCACAAAGCTTATGATGCCTCAAGGCTTCTCAAAAGTGACATATTGTTTACATATATCTCACTGATCAAAGCAAGTTATACGGTCAGCCACAGTGTCAAACTCTTCAATGTTAATTTCTTCCTACAAAGAAGCAATGGGGGTCACATGGAATGGTTTGGTACATATAGTTTCTCTACCAACGACAGTAAAGAAAAGAGATAATGTCACCTATCATTGTATTACAGAAATCAATATCATACGTGAAAGCCATGAGACATGACTACTGTGTTTCATGTAACTGTCATGGTACTGTTATCCAGTGAGTGTCTAGCAATATAAACAATGTAGTATATATACAACCAGTATATGTTGCTAAAATTAAGACAGTAGTATGCCTAATCTGTTCAGCTTAGAGATATGACTTTGTCCACTGAATCAGTATGGTTTATGAGTAAATATGAGGAACTATACACTGTGTTGTACAGACACAACATTTGACATTAATGGAACTGGTTAGTCATTTCTACCTTGGTCACTTGCTTAGTATGTGAAAATGACTTTGGTCAATTTACTTCTTTCTGGATCTCGCTTAATTACTCAATAAAATTGACACCTTGACTTTGTTTCCAAAATTTATTTGGACTTTGGAATTCTGTCTCTGTCCTTCTCTCATTTCCCATGTGGGAACATAGTGGAAAGGCCATCATCAGTGAACTAGGAGAGGCAAGAAAATGCTCAGTAGATCCCGTTCATGTTGCCACCTCACCTCAGGGGTGATGGATTTATCATGCCTATCAATGTCACTGGGTGGAGAGACACCTGGAAAATTTGTAAGCACATTTCTCAGAGTGCCTATGAGGTGTTTCCACAGATGTCAGGCACACAAGGGGAAGCATCTTCTCTGTGTATGAGTGTCACTCTCCCATGGGCTGGGATCCCAGATGGAAGGAGAAGTCCAGCAGCACGCAAGCTTGATTTTCCTTGAGTGAGTGTGACTTTTCCCATTGTCATCCCTTGCAGACATCAGACTCCAGCTAATTCAGTCCTCACAGTGGACTCACACGAGCACTTCTCCATAACCTATTTCCCTGTAGAGCCCTGAGCTGACAGATTCATAAAGTAAACCCAAGATTAATGTTATTAATGTTTCTATCTCACAGCAATAGGCTGTGAGATAGAAACAGCAGATGTCTAGAGATGAGGGGGCAGTCTCTGAAGTGAACAAACATGCTTCCTCTATAGTGAAAAGTGGAGGACAGAGGCATGATTATAAAGCTGAAGAGGTCTTGCTAGTAAGAAACTCATGCTTAGCTGATGCTTGTGGATGAGAAGGAATGGGTTATGGAAAGAGCAGAAGCAAGGCTAAGCCTCGGTTTAGGAAACGACTTCCCCTTGTTCAAAGAGCTAAGGGAGTAACCCACATCCCAGAACTTTGGAGGCAGAGAATGTTTGATTGCTAAGACTTTGCTGCCAGCCTAGTTCAAGGCTAGTCAGGGCTACACAGTAAACTGCCCCCCACCACAACACACACACACACACACACACACACACACACACACACACACACTGGAGGATGCTCAAGAGAGGCAGAAATAAATTATAGGGTGGGGCAGACCCTGGGTCCCTGAGGATACTGAGACACTGATTGGAGGAGTGGTGTGCTCTGAGAGATGATAAACTCCAGTATAGCCCTGGTCTTAGGAGGGGGTTACTGGGAAAGGGTGAGATCAAACGCTGGGACTCCCAGGGGACTCGGGCTGCAATTGCGAATAAAGACTCTCCCTCTTAAAGAGCTGCAATGCCTCTGGAATACCTAGGACGGACTCTGGGTGGAGAATCCTGGGAGGAGTGATCTTTCTTGATTATGCTGCTGGAGTTTAGATGACACAGAGAAAACTTGGGAAAAGCAGAGTTGGAGTGGAACAGAAAAGAGCAGAGGGATTTGGTAAGGTGATCCTGGGAAATACATAGATGGGAAGTTCCTGACCACAGCTTAGAAAGCACTTCAATTTGCAGCCTCAGATGTTGTCATGGAAATTAGCAGTCTTGCACATCCAGCCACCTGCTGGGCACCCTCAAGTCCTCTAGTGCAGCTAGCTACCAGGTGGACTCATTCACAAGGCTCCCTGTGTGTTACACATACAGTATGTTCTTTCTCCAAACCTGACCCACGGTGAAGGCTTCTGCTTCCAGGGACATGGTCCCTGCACTCATTGCTGGCTGACATACCCATTTTCTATGGGTAAGTTTGCCTGTCAGATCCAGCATGGTCTGGCCTGACTATCAAATTTCTCTGTCAACCAGAGCCTGAGGCAGACTAGTTCACCTGTGGGGTATTTTTAGTTAATTGGATCATTTGAGGTAGGAAGATGTACCTTAAATCAGAAGACCTACCTTAAATCTGAGGCATCCCTTCTCTCAGGAGCCTGTATAAAGGACAAGGAAAAACCCTTTTTGCTCTTTGTCTGCTTGCCCTCCTCGCTCTTGCTGTACTGGTTGTAAAGCATACTCCTTCGGGATTCTGACATATTCTGAAGACCAGCTGAGACACCCAGCCTTGTAGACTGAAACAACTACTGGATTCTTGGACTTTCCACTGGGAGACAACCATTGTTGGACTAAGTGGACCACAGCATATACTGCCTTCTGAAGAACCCACCCTAGCCACCAGCCTCCCGATATCCTGTAGGCATTTAACTGTGTCAAGAGGCCATTCCTTCATTCTGTCAGACCAGCTGCCTCAGGCTGGTGGGTATTATGGCAAGACTAGTGGATTTCATGAGTATAGGCCCACCGTTGCTCTTCTCTGGCTATTAAGTGAGCTCCTTCTTGGGAAGCCATGCTGTGTAGAATACCATCGTGGTGAACACAACATTCTGTAAGTCCACAGACGGTGGTTTTGGCAGAAGCATTTATGTTCTGGAAGGGCAAATCCATTACCAATGTAATCCACTGGCCAGCAAGTATTAACTGGGTTCTGTAGCTCCATCTCTGGATAACTGTATTTGCTAACTGAAGTATGTCAACTCAAAATATAGTTTTTGTGCTTAAAAACTTACCCAGAGAAAGGTTTGATGCTACACTGGGATTCTGAATACCCAGTATAGTCACTGCTGGCTAAAAAAGACTTTCTGTTGACTTAAACCTCATGTCTCAGATCTTCTCTGGTGGATACCCTACAACAATATCTGGGGCTCAGTGTTGATGTCTGCTGTTGGCAGATATGGCACTAAGCTGGAGCTGGAGCTGGAGCTGGGTCAGTTTTAGTGAACAATATGGAAGCTCATATTGTTGTCTTTGAGCTTCTACTTCCTGGTCCTTGGGTACCATTTATTATTCATACATATGTATATATGTATAATTAATACTCACATATGCATATGTATGCATATGCATATCTATGAATATGTATATTTATATATCTAGACATCTATATCTATATTATATATATATACTTTTTTTGAGATAGAGGCTCATGTAATTTAAGCTAGCCTGGATCTTGCTATGCTGCCAAGGCTAGCCTTAAACCCTTGAGCCTTCCTGCCTATTTCTCCCAAGTTCTATGATTACATGTGTGCATCACTGATGCCTAGATGTTCATACCCACCTCCCTCTAATGGACGAGGCAGTTTCTTCCTCTTGATTGGCACAGAAAGGCACAGTTTCTCAAACAATTAAAAATATCATCTTTATTTTACTGTAGGGAAATTGGAGCTTATTAAACTAGTTCTCACAGAGGTTAGGGGCACATATCTAAAGCTCTATTGCTACTATGTAAAGGAGATTGTTTTCAAACTCTGTTGTCTACTCATCATCTCTTCCCATTACCACTCAAAATGTTCAACCCCAGAATATCCCTCTCATTTGCTCTCAGTCTGACATTAGTCTTGGTCTAAACTCTTCTTCTCAAAGCTTCTGTTTGAATCCCTTTCCCTAAATTTATGGTTTATTCCAAATGTTTTTACTTTATTTTACTGAAGGAAAAATCTAAACAAACTCTAACCTTGCTGGCTAGGCTGACTAAATTCACTGATTTTGGAGACCACAGAGCCTGGCATTACATTGTTAGCTTCCTACTAACTGTGGAGTAGGTGACATCTCTGCATATGAGTTAGAGATACTGGATAGTAGTCAGCTCCTCTAGTTTTTCTACCACTTTTCTCCTGTCTTCGAGATTTGGTGTCAGGTTGTATCACCCAGTCTTTCTATGTGGTCCCTGCCAGATCTCTCGCATCATCCCGGAGTCTTTCTTCAAGCCCACCTCCTTACTGCTTTCCACCACACGTCTGGTGAATGCTCTCCAGTCACCATCTTCAGTGACACCTAACTGGACAGAATCCCTGTTATGTTTATGGAAGCCTTCACTGCTTTTTTTGATTACTATTGACTAATAGATATTTGATAATTCTGATTGAGCACAGAAATCTGATGGTGTCTCACTGAGGCATTTTTTTGGAAGAACCTGCCATGCCTATGAATTGATGCGTTGAGACCTCAAAAGTTACAGATGAATTTGGGGCAGAAAAAGTCTGGAGTGCTAATATGGATTATGAGATGCCAAAGATTAACACATGCTGGAAATACCTGCCTCCTGCCTTCTGCTCCCTGCCCCCTCACCCCTGACCTCTGACCGCTGACTCCTGCTGGTAGGAAGACTTGAAGGGCAAGATGTAGAATAAATCTCATAAACTGGCTTCATAGACTGAGTTGATGAGTTTCTAACTAAATCCTCAGAAGCCTGAAATACAAACAAATGCTCAATTTGCCATTGAGTATTCCTTTCTTATGGGCAGAATGGCTACTTTCCCTGGACTGAGATAGCCTCGAATGTTGATTGACAACTGGGATGTTAGGAACAGAGTAGAACAGTTATGTTTATATAGAGATTCTATACGCCATGCAACTTTCAGAGACCTTTACCTATTTTAACTTCTTGTAACAATCCCACAAAGTGGTTTGCCATAATTATCACTATCAGTCCAATTTTACAGACAAGGCATCAGGCTGCAGAGCATGAGCTTGTAATCATGGTGATATCATTGAGATGATATGTTATCTGTGAACTGAGAAACAACATAGTGGGGTGTCTGCTGAGGGATCTAGGGAATCATATAATCCTGAGGCTCCAGACAGTGATGCATTGACATTGACAATCCATATATATATATAATAATCTCTCTCTCTCTCTCTCTGTGTGTGTGTGTGTGTATGTGTGTGTATGTGTGTGTGTGTGTGTGCGTGTGTGTGTGTTATGTTTAACATTGTCAACTTCATGGAATCTAGAATCACCCAGAAGACATCCTCTGAGCATGCCTAGGAGGACTTATCTAGATTGAGAGGGAAAGACACACCTTAACTGTAGGTAGCACCATTCTGTAGACCAAGGTCCACAGAAAAATCAGGCTGGGGGCTGGAGAGGTGGCTCATTAGTTAAGAGCACCAACTGTTCTCCCAGAAGTCCTGAGTTCAATTCCAAGCAACCACATGGTGACTCACAACCATCTGGTACCCTCTTCTGGTGTGTCTGAAGAGAGCAATGGTGGTGTACTCATATGCATAAAATAAATAAATAAATAAATCTTTGCAAAAGAATCAGGCTGGATCTGAGCATTCATTTTCCTCTTGCTTCCCCACTGTACCTACAATGTGAGCAGCTGCCTTAGGCCCCTACCACCATCATTTATTTCCCCATCATGACAGGTCATATCCTAGAATTAAAAGTCAATACAACCCGTTCCTTCCTTTGGTTCTTTCTGTCAGGGGATTTCACCCCCATGAAAGGAGAAGTGAGGTCACTTTTTCTTTTTCTGAAGACTGTTCTTGCTCCTGATGGCAATGAAATAAAGTTATTGATTCTGAGTCCTCTGGGTTATCTTGTCTTAGCATCCTGAGTAGATTTAATATGCCCAGTAATCTCTCAACAGCAAATGTTAATGACACTTCATTTGTGTCTGAGCCTCTGCCCATCCAGGAAACAGAAATGAGTCAGACACTTGATGCTTTGTCTCCTGAAGATGCTTGAGAATAGTCCTACCTTCTGGAACATCCTCAGGTCCTAGCAAGAATCTGCCTTTGTGTGTGGTCTCCTTTATCCCTCAGTGATGGTTCTTGGCCATCCTCTGTGTGAGGAGGAGCAATAAAAGAGGAGGGCCACAGACTGTTCTTTCAGGTACTGTAGTGGCCTTCTGTATTTGAAGGGCCTCACTCAGTGGCTCCTCTCCAGCCCATTACTTTGAGGAAAGCCCTCTTCACATCTTTGTTTCTGAGGCTGTAGATTATAGGGTTGAGGAAGGCAGAGATGACATTGTAGAACAGAGCTAGTTTCTTGTCCCTCTCTGGGGAGGCATTGGCCCCAGGGTTCATGTACATAAACATGGCAGGTCCACAGAACATGGTGACCACAGTGATGTGAGAGGCACAGGTGGAAAAGGCCTTCAGTCGACCTTGGGCTGAGCGGATTCTCAGAATGGTGGCAAAGATGCAGACGTAAGAAGCCAGGATGAAGGAAAGAGGTACCAGGAGAAGGATAAAACCTAAGATAAAATCTATTCGGTCATTGAGGGTTGTGTCTGCACAGGCAAGCTTCAGAACAGCAGGAACCTCACAGAAGAAGTGATTGATCTCATTGGGACCACAATAGGGCAGCCTCATAGTGAAGACAGTGTAGACCAGAGAACAGCTGATACCCCATAGTCCACAAAAGACTACCATTGCCCCGCACAGCCAAGGCCTCATGATAATCTTATATCTGAGTGGGTGGCAAATGGCTACATATCTATCATAAGCCATGACAGAGAACAACCAGCCCTCAGTGATGCCTAACACCAGAAAGATGTACATCTGGGCTACACATCCAGAATAGGAGATAGTTTTCTTCTGGCAGACAAGATGCACCAGCATCTGAGGCACTGTGGTGGTGACATAGCTCATATCCAGCATGGAAAGGACACTGAGGAAAAAGTACATGGGTGTGTGGAGACGGGAGTCCAGGTGGATCAAGGTGACAATGAGCCCATTGCCCACAAGTGTAGAGAGGTAGAGGAAGAAGAAGACATTGAAAAGGATTATATTAAGTTGGAAATTCCTGGAGAAACCCAGAAGGATGAACTCTGACACAGAGCTGTGGTTCTCATAGGAGAATCCTTGCATTCTTCCACTGCAGAAAGAGAAACGGACCTAGTGATGCGGCTTAGAATGCAGTTAGGCACTTTGCCCATCCCAAGACCTTACTTAATCTTCCTTGGAATTGATGTCAGTTCAGAGACTGGGATCTAAGTTCTGGATGTTTAGTGTCTCAGGTCAGAGCCTCCAGGACATCTTTTCCTTTCATTATCCCCTTGAATTTCCCCTGTTTTTCCCACTGGGACCTTTCCTTACATGCTGCACTGTTTCTCGTCTCCCTGGTACAGGCTACAGAGAGAGAAGAAGAGGATGAGACACTCTTCCCCCCTCCTGTCGGAAGGCATATGTCCAGAACCCTTTCTGTGAACATCTGAGAGAGTTGGAGATGTGAAGAGAATATACAGCTTCATAAACAGGGGAAGCTCTTAGTAAATTTTACTTGTGTCTGTGTTTGTCGATACTCTGGAAGCTTTTGACACTTTCTTTTAGGTGGAGTCACTCAGCAGTTCTGCCTTTTCTTGCCCTTACCCTCAAGCAAGAGCCTTCGTGCTTGACTCTATAAGCTGACTTATACTTAAAACAGAATGGTAGCTACTTTCCATGCTTTGAGGAAGGTATCAGACTGCTCTGGGTTCTGAGAGGTGAACTGGGCTGTAAATGAGTGAGATGAGATGCCCAGACCAGGACATGGGGTCAGAGGTGTTTTAACTAAGGTGGGAATTGGTCAGATCATGTACACACCAGAGGAAGAGACAACAGAAGGAGGGAAGTGATGTATCAAGAACTGAGAACAAGCTCCGTTAGTGCCAGGTCCAGTAGGGCAGGGATGAAGGGACAGAGGTAAGGATGTGGTGGACACAGATGCCTGCAACTGTGCCCATCAGAAAGCTCAAGTCCACATTCCAACAGACCGCTCTCAAGGACTCTTTCTTCATGATAGCTTGTGCAAAAAATGAGGAAGATCTGACCCAGGGGTTGAAAATCAGATGCCCAGCCTCAGCTGGATTAAACAACTGGCTGGTACCAACAACACAGATGCTACAAACATTTAGAATCTCTCCTCACACCTCACTGAAACATCCAACTATACCTAGCCATGGTGGCAGCCTACATGGGTGGTTCTAACACTCAGAGGACTGAGATAAGAGGATCTTGAGTTCAAGGCCAGGTAGGGCTATACAGAGAGATCAAGAGCAGGCTGAGCTACATAGTGAATTCCTGACTCAATGAAAAGAATTATCCAACACAGGAAGCTCAGATGAGACAGCAGATTATTGGGAAAGAGATGAGGACTTACACTGGGTGAGCATAAAGAGAATCCTTAAGGTCAGCATGAGGTTACATCATTGAGAAAGGATCCTGGTAGATCTCAGCTGGTGGTCTGTGTCTGCAGTAGCCAGACCATATGCTGAACAGCATGCTCATTCCTGGACAGTACCTTGAGGGGGCTGTGGACAAATCAAAACAAGCTGAAGAAGGGTCAGGAGGCCATGTTGGGTGGAGAAGAGTTGGAAAGAGGGCTATTTCTTCTATGGAACTGAGAGGGAAGAGAAGAGGACTTTGCCACATTTGTCTCTTGTCCTCCAGCTTCCCCTAAACCTGGTGCCTGAACTACTGCAGAAAGTCCTAGTAGACATCTCATTGACAATCCTTGCTAAAAACTGGCCAGAACGTGAGGCAGAGTGGAGAAAGTGAGAAGGGTGGTACAGAAGGGCAATCAGAAGGGCCAGGAACAGGTAAAGGAGGGGTCCATCCAACTATGCTCACCTGGGCTGGAGGCATTCCAGAGAGAATGGTAGGGTGCCAGGCTCTACTCTGCTATTGCTCTTCCCCAGTGACAGTGCACGCTTCCTCCTAGTTCCGATGTCTGTCCCAAGCTGTCTGACTCTCATAAAGCCTCAAATAGGATTTCTGAGCCATTACTGTACTTTCCATCTCCATCTTCACCCTCAGCACCAGTCCTCTTGTCCTGTATCTTCATCTAAGGAGCCAAACCTGGGATGCAGAAGAGAGCCCACTGCTTCATCTCCACAGAAGCAGCCCCACTCCTTCCAGTTTTCTCTGTCACAACTGAAGGACATAACAACAAATGCAGAGATGAAAGAAGCAGAGAGAGCCTCGTTGAGACATCAGTGACCAGAGGAAGACAGAGATCCAGAGCTCAGCGAGAAGAGCAGAAATCAGAGACGAAATGCTTAGGTGAGTGGAAGAAAGTTAGAAACAGTCAGTTGTGGGGCAAACAGACAGGGGTTAGGGAAGATGGAAGATAGGATGGGGTGATGGGGTCAGATGGAGTGCATCAGGTGGGACTGTGAGGACTGTGTGTCTCAGGCAACCTCTGCAGCTCCCTTCCTTACCTGATCCGGGCTCTGTGTGAAGGTTGAGCTAGGAGTGGGTGAAGTTTTTCTTTAACACTCTGCTCCCAGTCCTCAGGGAGAATGGAGGTGAAGCCTCTTAATGAGCCTTCTGTGCCTTCAGGTCCTCTGGGTCCCACTGAAGCCCTCAGACCCTGAACACACATTTCAACTCTTCCATTTGGTACAAAAGACCTCTATAGGCTACGCTCGTGACCCACTCAACCTCAAGCTCCCTCCTTATTCCTGAGACCTTTCCTTTTCCTCCTCCACTGTCAATGGAGAAGAATGTGTGAATACCAAATGGAGAAAATGCATGGGTTAAGAAATGCAAGGGTGGGGCCTGGGGAGGTGGCGTGGTTGGTAAATAACTTGTCACCCAAGCATGAGGACCGAGTTCAATGCCCAGAGCCCATCCATGTAAAAGTCAGACATGGTGATGTGTGCTTGTAATCACAAAGATGGGGAAGTAGAGAGATTGCAGGGTCTTTAGGGTTTGCTCACCAGCTAGCCTAGTCTAATTGGTGAGCTCCAGGCTGATGAGAGACTGTCTTCAAATAAGATGGACGTGGGTAATGACCTAAGGTTTACATCACGTCTCTTTATGTATGCACACATGCACCTGCATATACATGTGAACATGCAGCTACATATCTATGCACACAAGTACCTGCATAAACATGCAAACATGTACCTGCACATACACGTGGACATGCACACATTCACGGTGAAGACTTATAAGGGTGAGGGCTAAACAGAGAAGCTTCCCATGGATCATAAAAGAAGAACACGTTCCTCAGGGGAGGTAGGGTCAAGCTAGAGCTCTCTGTGCTCAGTCCCTCAAGTTTCTCATTCTCTCTCCAGTGCTCTGCTGGGAACTAGGCTATGTTGTGTGCTGAAATTTTGTAGCCCTGAAATACTTTGACTTTCTGGAGGGAAAGGAATATGATTCAAGCAATGGTGGGGTCCTTCATGGAGCCTAGGTCAAGACGAGGTAATAATAAATACTCTACATGAGAGCAAAAGCCAGAAAGACCTGAAATCAATTCTGGTTCCATCACTTAATAATAGTGTGATAGCTGGCAAGAGGCCAACCCTCTGTAGCTCAGTTTTTACAATAGCAAACTGAAGCAATAACAGAACAGGATAGTTCATAGGGCTGAATATGAGCATATATGAAACAGACATGGTAAATATGCGTATAATTTAGGCTGGAGCTGATGCCCCAATTTATTTATTCCAGTGGGTGCTCATAAATCTGTCCACACTGAATTTCAAGGTAGCATAGGGAGATGATGCCATGGTTTGCTAAGAACCTTAGGTTAGAAAAGTCGGGGGTTTGGGATGTGGGGACCTTGGGTGCCAAGATAAGGTGATGAAAGTTGTGCTCAGAGATCACGGCTGTGGTGGGACCTGGAAGACTCTAAAGCACAGAAAGCATATAAAACATGAGAATAGGGTCTGGAAGATGGCTCAGTTTAAGTGTCTGTTGAGCAAGCATGATGACCTGACTTTGGTTTCCCAGAACCCATGTAAAATCTGGGTATCACATTTGTAATACCCCGAATGCTGGGAGGTTGGGGCTAAAGACAAACAGATCCTTAGTGAGTCCACTGAGCCAACTGGTGAGTATCAAGTTTAGTGAGAGATACTATTCTCACCCCAGAAAAATAGCTATATGGCGAGCCATATCACTGTGGTATCATGGGTAAAGCTTTCCTATCAATTCTGAGACATCATCATACAGCAATTTCCTAGTCCTCTGGTTCTTACAATCATTCTGACCCTTCTTCCATGATGGTCCCAAGCCTTAGGTGTGCAGTTTGTGTTGTAGATACAATAACTGGGACTGGACATGCCACAACCAGTTTCTCTGTGCATTTTTACCAGCAGTGGTTTTCTGTAATGGTCTGCTGCAAAGAGGTACTTCTTTGATGAGGAAAGGAACCTACAATTATCTGAATAAATCACAATTGCTGTGATTTAGGCCTGACTAGTGACCCTCACATGCCCCTGATATGACCTTGGAGCAGTTTTCTTGTCAACATTTATCATATTATTATATACAATTATTTTACATGTTCTTGAGAGTCACTTTTTGATGAACATTTTCAACAGATGTCAATTTATAGTTGTCTTTTCTTGTGACGTTTTGGTTTTGGTGTGAGAAGAATGTATTAGAAAGTTCTACCTTCTTTTTTTTCTTTGAAATTTGGAAAGATTGGTGTTAAACCTTATAAGTTGGGTAGTATGTGTGTCTTGCAACATTTTACTAATTTAAAAATTAGTTCTAGGAGATTTTGCCTTTAATTTTTACAAATGTATGTCTGTGAAGTTACCTGATCTTTTAGCTCTTCTTCTGGGAAACAAATAAATTACTAATTAAATCGTGTAATGTGCTGTATTTTGATTTTCTGTTCCCCTTTGAAATAGTTCTACTACTCTGTTTCTTTCTAAATGTGACACACTGTAAGACCTCACCTAGTGAATTACATTATTGGTAGTATTGCCCTATAATCTTTGTGTAGGGCACATAGTGATAGTCCTTCTTTTACTGCAAATTTTAGCAATTTATCTCTTCTTTTTCTATGACTAGTCTCATATTTCTTAATTCCATTGATCTTTAAAGAAACAATTTTTAAATTTTTTTCATTCATTTCCTTATATGTTTTCTTTTCCTCATTGCATTTGTCTTTACTTGAACCTTTGCCTCCATGCTAGCTTGTTTCTTGTTTTGTTCTCTCTCTCTTTTTTTGTTTGACTGATGAAATAAGATCTCACACTGTATCCAGGATGAGCCTCAGATTCCCAGAAATTCTTCTGCTTCAGGACCCTTGGTGCTGAACTTCTAGGTATGAACCACCACACCTTAAGGGTGGGGAACTGAGGTTGTCATCATCACATTCTCTTCCTCTCCATCCTCAACATAGGATTTTACAATTTAACATTTTCCTGTAAGCATCACTTTTGTTGAAATGGGTTTGTGTGTGTGTGTGTGTGTGTGTGTGTGTGTGTGTGTGTGTGTCTTGCAACATTTTACTAATTTAAAAAATTAGTTTTAGGAGATTTTGCCTTTAACTTTTACAAATTTATGTATTATAATGTAAGTTGTTTTATCTATATATACATCTGAACACCAGAAGAAGGCATCAGATTCCATGGAACTATAATGATAGATGGTTGTGAACTGCCATGTGCCGGCAATCAAAGAACAGCTAATGTTTTTAACCATTGAAGCATCTCTCCAGCCCCCATTAAGAACTTTGTCTCTTTCTCCCTTCTTTCCTTCCTTCCTTCCTTCCTTCCTTCCTTCCTTCCTTCCTTCCTTTCTTCCTTTTTTCTAGAGATGGTCTCTATATAGCTCTGACTGTCCTGGAACTCACTATGTAGACCAGACTGGCCTCAAACTCACAGAGATCTACCCGCCTCTGCCTTCTGAGTACTAAGATGAAAGGTAGGTGCCACCAATGCCTGGCTAGGCTGTGGGTTTTTTAAAATAATAATTTTGCTTTGTTGTTGTTGCTTTAGTTCTATTTTGTTTTACCATGAGCTAGAGAAAAAACATCCAATCCATTTGCATTTGAGATAACTGTTTGCAAACTTATTTGGATACATCTTAGCAATTCTTTCTTTTCAAGGAATTCAAAGCCAAGATGCAAGTCATACTCTGTAAGATTTCTTTCTGTCTTTTAAATTTTTTAAATTGAAAGTAGATTCTTCTCTCATACAATATATCTCAACCACAGATATCTCAATATATCTATCCCCCCTTCCACTCCTCCCAACTGCCCCTCCCTCCCTCCCAAACCGTTCCCCCTCTTCAGAAAAGAACAGGCTTCCAAGAAATGACAGTCAAACATGACAAAACAAAATACAGTAAGACAAGGCAAAAGCCCTCATACTTGTGGTGGACAAGGCAACCCAATATGAGGAAAAGAGTCCCAAGAGCAGGCAAAAGAGTCAAAGACACACCTGCTCCCACTGGTAGGAGTCCCACAGAAACACTAAGCAGACAGCCATGACATATACATAGAGGACCTGGTGTAGACATGTGCGGGCCCTGTGCCTGCTGCTTCAGTTTCTGTAAGCTTGTATGCACCCTGCTTGGTTGATTTGGTGGCCCATGTTTTGGTATCTTCCATCCCCTCTGACTCCTACAATCTTTCTTCTCCCTCTTCTGTGGGGTTCCCTGATCTCTGAAAAGAGGGGCCCAATGGAGACCTCCAATTTAGACTCCCTGTCCATAGTGTCCGGTTGTGTGTCTCCACACTCACCCCCATTTGCTGCTGGAGGAAGCCTCTCTGATGATGACTGGGCAAGGCACCAATCTACGAGTATAGCAGAAATTATTTTATGTTATTTTGTTTCATTTTAGTTTGCTTTTGCCAGTTGTGTTTGGTTCTACCCCAGGTCTGTCTTCACTTCTTACAGTTTGATGACCTTTTTGCTTCTGGGGCCAGAGTTGAACGCATTGTTCATAGCATAAAGAATTCTTGAACTTTCATGCTCTGAAAATAACTTGGAAACTCCCTGAAGAAATTCACAGACTGTTTTATGAATAAGTGAGAAGACAGTAGGAAAGTAAGGGTGGGGATCTAAACCAGCCTATGCAGACATCTGAAAGGTTGATAGTACCAGAGCAGAGGCATCATGTTGGGAGGTAATGAAGTCGAGTGGGCCTGCTATGGGTTTTCAGTGCCTTGAGAACTCTAAGAAGAAAGCCCCTTTCATCTCCACAGATGTCCCACATGCCCTTCTAATGACCTCAGAGCATTTTTCTTAACAAGTCCCCAAGAAACACAAGGAGCATGCATTGATGATAACTCTATTTCTATCTCCTTTTCCCCAGGGCTTTTCTCCTATCAAAGCTGAGTCATTCAGGCAGCAAACCCACCCTGGAGACTTCCCTTCAACAGTTCCATGTCACCCTGAAAGCCAGTGTTCTTTAATGCTTGGGGTGGAGGGGCATTAGCAGCCTTGTAAGCCATGATTGCTTTCTATACTGGAGAAAGTCGCTAATGAGCAAAGCACACTGTGAGTGTTTATTGGTCTTTGGGGATTTTTTGTAACATTTCAGCCATTCTTAGTATATAGTTAAAACTTTATTTTTAGTTTTCTCTATTAAACATTTTTATTGCTTTAAAAGTGTGTACAATATATTTTGATCCTATTCTTTCTTCTCGTCCAACTCCCTACCCACCCAACTTCATGTTCTTTCTCTCAAAAAAATTAAAACAAACAAATTACATTAAGACAGAAAAAAAAACCACATGGCACGTGTGCGTGTGCTTGCGCACACGCGCACACACGCGCGCGTGCGCGCACACACACACACAAACACACACACACACACACACATCCATAAAACTTCTTTCAAACCAGTTAAAAGAAACTTAAATATTTTTAAAATTAATCTTGTGTTTACATGGCAAATGCTGACTTAAAAGATTTTGCTTGTGTTTCTTTTTGCTAAGCAATTTAATAGTTTTCCTGAAACTAGAATGATAGAAAAAATTTTAATCAAGAAAGGGTTTATTTTATTTCATTTCATATGTATGAATGCTTTGCTTTCACCCATGTTTATGCAATGTATGCCTGCCTGGTGCCTCAGAGGCCAGAAGAGAGCACCAGATCCCCTGAAATTGAGTTACAAATGGTCATGAGTCACCATGTGGGTACTGGGAATTAAACCTAGGTCCTCTGCAAGAACAGCAAATGTTCTAAACTTCTGAGTCATCTGTCCAGTCCTTGACAGAAATTTGAATTAGTTTGAAACACCAGAAATGGTTTGTTTCCTGATTAATGTGGCTGCTGATGTTATAAGTGTGTCCCATTAAAATATCCCTCCCTCCCCCCCCTTCTCTCTCTCTCTCTCTCTCTCTCTCTCTCTCTCTCTCCCTCCCTTCCTCTCCCTGCTGAAAGCGTAACTCTGTAGTTGCTACCATGACTAGCCCCATAATGCCTGACCAGACAATGAATTTGACTTCACATGTGAGGTTGAAAACACAAGCGTCTGTTAATAGTTGAATGGCTCTCATTGTTTAAATTTTAACCCACACTCTCATCTGAGGTTTAAAACAATTTATAGAACATGGTTACCATCCCCATTTGAGTTTGATGAGGACTGGAAGTTTGAAGAGAGTGTAATTGGTTTTTCTTAAGATTTCAACAAATTAAGTCAAAATCAAAGCCCAGGGTCCTTCCCCCTGACTCACATCTCTCTGGCAGCAGAGGATCCTAAGGGAAAATCAGCTGTTGAAAGTGAAAGCCACAACTGGGACAGACACAATAGAAATAGGAGTGGAGCCCATGACAGCAAAGATCTGAGAGCAGAGCTGACGGACTCAAAACAAAGATAAGAATGAAACTAGGAAGAAGCTCTCCCACCAAACATCTATTGAGACTTTGTTTGGGACCACACACAGTCTATTCACTCAGGATGCAAAATGCTACTGTGGAAGGGCTGGAAGAGCTGACTTCTCAACAGAGCTCTAGGCTCTGGGGATCTGGCCCTGCAGTTACGACTTTAGAATCAGGACGTTTTCCTTTTTTTGAGACAGGATCTCACAACATAACCCTGGCTGTCCCTGAACTCTCTGTAGACCAGGCTTGTCTTCAAATTCATGGAGCTCCACTTGCTTTTGCCTCCCTAGTGCTGGGATCAAAGGTGTGTGCCACCACCACCTCAACTAGAGTGTTTTTGTTTTTGTTTTGCCTTCCTCAGTTGTAGCTTTTCATTTTCTCGGCTAAGCCTCAGAATTCTATCTGGGATGTTTCAGAGTAATATGGCATAATATATCAGAGCCTGGGCCTTGGAACTAGGACCTGGGTTCCAACCTCTGCCATGATACTTTCAGCTTGATAACATTTAGAAAATTAATATTTTTGTGTTTCAGTGTCTTTATTTTTATGAAGGAGATACTGCACACCTCTAGAGTTAACATATGAATTAAAACAATAAATAAATATCAGTCAGGCAGTGGGGGGGAGGGGAAATACATCTGTATTTTCAGATATCCAGGAGGCTGATTATTTAAGTTCAAAAACAGCCTAGGCAATATAGTAAGACCCACCCACCCACACCCACACACCTCAATGTGAAGAAGAGGAGGAATAGAAAGGAGGAGGAAGAAGAAGAAGAGAAGGAAGAAGAGGAAGAGGAAGAGGAGAAGGAGGAGGA
>JANHMN010000004.1:31941565-31967487 GCA_030674055.1 Rhabdomys pumilio
GAAGAAGAGAAGGAAGAAGAGGAAGAGGAAGAGGAGAAGGAGGAGGAAGAAGAAGAGGAGAAGGAAAGGAGGAAGAGGAGGAGGAGGAGGAAGAGGAGGAGGAGGAGGAGGAGGAGGAGGAGGAGGAGGAGGAGGAAAGAAAAATGAAAATGAAAACCACCACACCAGGAAAAAGAAGGAGAAAAAAAAAAAAAAGAAGGCCACGTAAATCATTGAGTGGCTGTTATACAAATGTAACCTTAGTTATTATCATTTGGGCCTAATGAATATCACAGAACACATTTGACAACTGGAAATTACACCCCTCAAGAAGAGAGGTGAATGCTCCAAACCAATGTGACTTATCCAAGCCATAGAAGTTCAATGACATCACTAATTCTTGGGCACAATTCTTTGAGTCCTTTCCTAATGTACCGATTAATAAAGTCATGTGAAATGTTTTTTTTTCTTGTGTCTCCTTCATCCTGAGAGTCCTCTTTCATTCCCTCCAAGAACCTCAGTGCAGTTGTGAGTGGCACACCCGAGAGGCCAGTGGCATTGCAGACAGCCCCACTCTTCCTACTGCGTCTCCTCACCCCTTCCAATTAACTTGAGAAAAGCCCTCTTCACATCCTTGTTCCGGAGGCTGTAGATGATGGGGTTAAGGAAGGCAGAAATGACATTATAGAACAAGGCCAACTTCTTGTCACCTTCTGGGGAGGCTTCAGAGCCAGGTCTCATGTACATGACCATACATGGAACGCAGAACATGGTGACCACAGTGATATGTGAAGCGCAGGTGGAGAAGGCCTTCATTCGTCCTTGGGTGGAGCGAATCCTCAGAATGGCTATGAAGATCCGAACATACGAGGCCAGGATAAGGGATAATGGGATCAGAAGCAAGATGAAACCTAGGATGAAGTCCACTTGGTCATTGAGGGATGTGTCTGCACAGGCCAACTTCAAGACAGCAGGGATTTCACAAAAGAAGTGGTTGATCTCATTGGGGCCACAGTAGGGAAGATTCATTGCAAAGACTGTGTAGACAAGGGCACAGATGAGGCCACAAAGGGCTGAGCTGGCCACCAGGGCTATGCATAGGGTTTGGCTCATCTTGACTCCATAATGGAGTGGATAACATATAGCAACATATCTGTCATAGGCCATAGCTGCAAAAATCCAGGTCTCAGTGATGCCTAATGTCAAGAAAATGTACATCTGGATCACACACCCAGCGTAAGAGATGGTCTTATTCTTGCTTACTAGATGAGCCAGCAGCTGGGGCACTGTTGTGGTAGCATAACTCAGATCCAGGAGGGAGAGGATACTGAGGAAGAAGTACATGGGTGTGTGGAGACGAGCATCTATTCTAATCAGGGTAACAATGAGTCCATTACCCAGGACTGTAAATAAGTAGAGGAAGAGGAAGAGGAAGAAAAGGATCCAATTGGTCCTGGGGTTTCTGGAGAAGCCCAAGAGGATAAACTCAGTTACAGAGCTGTGATTTCTCCAGCCGCGACTGTGCATAGCCTTCCTTCTGAGGAGAGAAGAGGACATATGACTGTCCTTCATGCTAAAATTTGCAGTATCCATGATAAAATTCTTCATAAAAACCCACAGATGGGGAGCTGAAAGTAAAATACTTACCTTCATGCCCTGGAAGTAATCTCTCCATTACCCCCATGCCCTGGAAGTAATCTCTCCAAACTGGAAATTGGCCTTGCCAAGCTCTAGGTACTTAGTAGAAATTCCACTAAGTACTTTTTAGGTTGTCCAACTAACTACCCCCAGTAATCAACAAGGTTCCTGTGAAAAACTGTAAAGGACAGAACTCTTATGTCAAAGAAACACACACACACTCACACACACACACACACACACACACACACACACACACACACCATAAACAAGTCAAAATGAGGAGGTGAGGCATGCCTGATGTTTCTGAATGCCATTATTTCAAGGCAAGTAGGTACTAGAAGAGGCAATGTAAAACAAACAAGTTTTAAAAAAAACTAGAAAAGTAAGGAAAAAGACCACAGCACCCAGTTTATCCCTCTCTCTTCTTCCTCTGATTCTGTACAGAACTCACACTTTCAAGATAAAAACACTTTGTGACCTTGACTACCCTCCAGTGTGGCCCTCTATCAAGAGTGGCAGTGTGCTTATTTCTGATCTGTATACTCATCAAGTTGCTTTTGAATAAAGTTTTCCTGACACTTTACAAATTAAACAAAACAAGCCCCCCACTTCTGTGGCTTTAGAATCTCTGTCACCTCCTGACCCTTCCTACAATGGCACAGCAAGACAAATAGCATACAGTGACAACCACCAGGCCTCTAGCTTTGAGAGCCAGAGAAGAGTTCTGTCTTCTAACATTTCTCAAAACCATGAGAGACATGAACTTGGGAATGGGACTGCTGTGTGTCTGGACACTGTTCTTAAGCAGCCTGGGGGAAGTCCTCCACAGCTCTGTCTGTCACAGGATTGGTGAGGGGTGGGCATAGGTGGATCTTCACTTTAATGTGGACTCAATCCTCAATGAGAGATTGGCAGCCTAGCAACAGAGACGTTCCTGACCAGACTCTCACTCTCTGTCCCTTTTGTAGTTCTTAAATGCCTGCTACAAAGAACGCTTCACTGATCATGATCTGTCTGTCACCACTATCGCTGAGGTCAGAACCACACCTTTTTTCTTTACAGAGAATTGGAGATCCAAAGTGGAAATTTCGTGTGTGGTAGAGCCAGAACCCAAACTCTAAGTCCTATGATTTTACCATGTGATGTCATTTGTCTCCCACACCATCAATTTTCACCAACAGTTTAGCAAAGGTTCCAAATTAGAATGTCACTCTGTGGGAAACCTGACTTGCCTAGTCAGTTTAGAACGCAGAAAACACATATTTGACATTGGGAAATGAAGGATTCTTTTTTTGCATATGAAACTATCAAGATCCAGCTAATTTTTTGACATCTATCTCCCCTGGGATGTGCAATGGGCAGATTATATCTAACATTTTCAAATTCAGACTTCCAGTGCCCTCTGCAGAAACGTTCTTCTTATTCTCTTTCTCGAAGAGGTTAGTGGTGATTTCATCCTCGGAGGGGACTAATGTGAAAAGAGAGCTCCAGGATCCATCAAATGTTCTCTTTCTCACACACCTCACATGTGGCACCTAAGAAAGTAGTGTTGGTTGCCTTTCAAATATGAGAAAGAAAGATAACATCTCACCATATCCACCAGTACCAATAAATTGTTATCTTTTCCTGCCTTGAGTTCTGCAGTATCCCCGAGGTTCTCCCACGTTTCCTCTTTCCCCACAGTCTTTTCTCCATTCGGTAATTTAGAATGAATATATTTAAAAAGTAATCATGTAAATCTTATCAAAATCCTCCAGTGAAACTGGTTGAGGTGACACATACCTACAATCCCAGGACTCAAGAGGCAGGAGGAGGAATCCTTCATTTCCCAATGTCAAATATGTGTTTTCTGCGTTCTAAACTGACGGAGGAAACAGACCCATCAGTTAAGCAGCACCCATTGATTGCCCAGAACAATCTCCAATTCATGCACCTGCACTTTAAACACAGGGAAGGTGTTCTGGCTGCCACTCAAGACAGACCACCTTATTTGCTGACCTCCCATTTTGGCCTGTTTCACAAAGCTATAGAATAGTATGTATCACAAAGGTAGGAGAGCCTCTGAAGTCAAAGAAATTTATATTTAAGTTAGAGTCTACCATTTATCAGCAGTACAAACTAGGGAAAGTCAGTACCCTCTAACCCAGCACCCATAAAACTAGAACAACACACATTTTGAGAACTCATGAATACTGACTGAGTTTTTGTGTATATGTGACACTATAGTATTAAAAATAAATCACTATTACTGCTATTGTTTAGTTATGTATCTTGTTGAAAAAATGTTTTTCTTGCTTCTTCCTCTTGTTAAAATTCTAATCATGGAAGTCCTTCAAGATATATACCCTACTTCTTCCTCAGTACCTTTGAAGGTACTTCCACTACTGTTTGTAGTCGCATTGGCACACACATTTATCTGTAGAGTCCCTTAAATAAGAAAAATCTCAATTCCCTCACCCGCCTCTGATTCTTAGCACATAGCATGGGCAGGGCTAATAGATATTAGATAGATGATTACGGAATTATGCCCATGCTATGATAGTGAGTTATCTACAGGAATGACTATCTAGTTCAGTGTTTGTCCCAACAACTGGAGGATTTCTACAAGGTTATCAACATTCACCACAACTAGATTCCCATTGGTGGCTATTTGTTAATGAAGAAGAACAAATTTTGTGGAAGTTGGAAGAAACATGCTTTTAGTAAAGAAACATTCTTTACTAAGAGCATGTTGATAGGTTTTTTTTCTTTCTCAAATGAGTTTCTCCAATATTAGTGAGATGGAATTAAGGCAAGAGATGGGCAAGAGCAGAGGCAACTTTTCTCTGAGCATGACCTAGTTACCTTACTTCAAAAGCAGGATACCATCAAGAGCATGGATACTAGAATAAGAGCTGGGTGCTGTCCTGACTCCGTTGATAATGAGCAGAACAGCAAATTATCTAAATTTCTTGGGTTTCCATCTTTATCTAAAAATTAGAATTCATCCCAAAGGGTGTTGGTAATAGTTAACTAAAGCATTACATGGAGATTTGTTTAATGTGATGCCTGCAGCTGAGTGTTCAAAGTAGTATTTGTTTTGTATTAGTTTATTATTACAAGTTCTTTTTTCTGAAGGTTTAGAAAATGGAATTGAGACAGAAAATAACTTGCATGATAGTGCACAGCTACTGAGAGACACAATCCACTTCTGTCATCATCAAAGACCTTCCTTTCATGGACTTTGTTATTCCATCCTGATACATTATAGCATTGGACTGATGGCTCGCAATGAAGTGATGGAAATTTCCTTCTCAAGGACTTATCCTTCAAGGTCCTTACCTATCTTCCCTTCCTGATTCCAAGTGTGATGCATAATCTTGCTTCATATTCATGTCTTGCAACTGCCTTTGGCAGTTCCAGAATATAGGTGCTGGGCTATATGAGGGCTGTACTTCAGACACTCTCCAGAGCTACTGAGTCTCAGCAGCTTCCTTGAAGATACCCTGACTGGTGTATTAATGAGACTCATGTGTATTAGGGATCAAAGAGTCCCTGTGGCTGCAACCATGCTAGATCCAGTGTTACCTCAAGGGTTTTCCAGTCCTGTGGGATCCTATTACTTACAAAAAGGTTCTACAGAAGTACAATCATCATACAGAGAAGAGATAAATGCACCCCAAAGGAAACCCAAGGTTGGAGGGGAGACCAGAACTTCTGGAGAGATGTAGAAACTGATTCTTGAACTCAAGTCTCCATTTTGGTACCTGGCTAGCAAAGGTCTATTTGATCTACAGTATGGTTTAGCTCTGTTTTCTTGTTAAGTTGTCCAAACTTGATTCACAGTACTAATGGATTCATGTATTAATGGATACATTTATTGATGTATCCATTAATAAAAATAGACAACTGGCTCTCTTTCTGCCGTCTTCCCTCGCCGTCACCATGATGCGAATGAATGTTCTGGTGGATGCACTCAAGAGCATCAATAACGCCGAAAGAGGCAAACGCCAGGTCCTCATCAGGCTGTGTTCTAAAGTCATCGTTTGGTTCTTAACTGTGATGATGAAGCATGGTTACATTGGTGAATTCGAGATCATTGATGATCACAGAGCTGGGAAGATAGTTGTGAACCTCACAGGCAGGTTGAACAAGTGTGGAGTTATAAGCCCTAGATTTGATGTTCAACTCAAAGACCTAGAAAAATGGCAGAACAATCTGCTCCCATCACGCCAGTTTGGTTTCATTGTGTTGACAACCTCTGCTGGCATCATGGACCATGAAGAGGCAAGACGAAAACATACAGGAGGGAAAATCCTGGGATTCTTTTTTTAAATGTAAAGCATAAATAAAAAGCCTTAGTGGACTGTGAAAAAAATAGAGAACTGGATCTTTGTTCTACTGTTAGAATACTGTAGCTTATTTCTATTTCTAAGTGTGATTGTATTTGTTTTATAAAATTGGATGTTCAAAAACAGTTTTATTTTTCTAGATGAACTCATTCTTGGTTATTACATAGTAACTATTATAGCTTTAATATTGAATGCCTCTCATAGACTCATGTGCTGAATGCCTCCTTCCTAGATTGTGGTACTGTTTTAGGAGGCTTAGGGAACTTTAGAAGGTGAGCCTATGGAGGCAGTAAGACACAAGCAAAAGCTACACATGTTCTTTATTTCTCCTTTTTTCTCTGATTTGTGTCTTCTACAAAGTGAAGAACCTTTCCTGTTACACATCTCCACTGCCATGATGTGCCCAGGCTCATGGGACCAAACAAACGACCATACTCTTCAAAAATATGGGGCAAAATACATCTTTTATTTTTTTTTAAAGTTGCTGTCTCAGACATTTGGTCATAGCTTTGCAAAAGTTGGTGTAAAACAAATGAGGTCAAGGTTAGTGGTATATGCCTTTAATCCTAGGCAAGTGGATCTCTGTGAGTTCAAGTCCAGTTTGGTCTACATAGTGAGTCCCAGGACAGCCTGGGCTACAGAGAGACCCTACCTCAAAAAGGGGGGAAGAAGAAGAGGAAAAGGAAGAAAAGGAAGAGAAATAGGAAGGAGAAGAGGGAGAGGAGGGAGAGGAGGGAGAGGAGGGAGGGGAGGACAAGAAAGAAGAGGAGGAGGAGGAGGAAGAGAAGGATAAAGAGGAGGAGGAGGAGGAGGAGGAGGAAGAGAAGGAGGAGGAGGAAGAGAAGGAGGAAAAAGAGGAGGAAGAAAGGTCATTTTCTATAGCCAAACTTGATTCACAGTTTACATGTCCTCAAAACTAGTTTTATGTAGAGTTTGGAAATTTGGAGATATGGACTAAAGAAACATTATAACAGTAAAGACAACCTAGTGGATGTTTCTGGTGGTGTTTTGAAAGAACAAAATTCTAACAGAAATAGGGTCAGTGAAGTCCAGGACTACAGAACTTCAAATGGGAAGAAGTGTGTTGAAAGTTAGATTAGTGGCCATAAATACTACATTCTAGCAATGAATTTGTTTATGTTTTGTCTGTTCTTTCAGTTTTTGTATAATGCTGAATGTAAAAATGAGAGACAATTTGGTAGAGATAATACATAAGGCACCTTAGCATCCATCTGTGGCATGGCTGTTGCTAGCTCATTTAGCTAGGTTTACAATGAGGATTTGGAAGAAAAAGCAGAACAGAAAGACTAAAAAAAAACTGTTATAGGGTTAAAAAAAGTTTGTGATGTTGTCCAGTCATCATCAGAGAGGCTTCCTCTGGCAGCAGATGGGAGCAGATGCAGAGACCTACAGCTAGACATTATGTGGAGAGGGAAACTAAATTGAAGGTCTTCATCAGGTCACTAACCTCAGAGATTGGGGAACTCCTCAGAATAGAAAGGAGGAAAGACTGTAGGAATCAGAGGGGACAGAGGACACTAGGAGAATTTGATCCACTGACTTAATTAAGCAGGGATGGTGGTGGTGATGGTGATGGTGGTGGTGGTGGTGATGATGGTGGTGGTGGTGATGATGGTGGTGGTGGTGATGATGGTGGTGGTGGTGATGATGGTGGTGGTGGTGGTGGTGGTGATGGTGGTAGTGGTGATGGAGGTGATGGTGGTGGTGGTGGTGGTGGTGGTGGTGGTGGTGGTGGTGGTGGTGGTGATGGTAGTGGTGGTGATGGTGGTGGTGGTGGTGATGTGTGACTCTTAACAGCAAGAATGGGTGTCTCTGACTCCTTTGCCTGCTCTTGAGCCTCTTTTCCTCCTATTAGATTGCCTTGTCCAGCCTCAATATCAGGGCTTTTGCCTTGTGTTGTTGTATATTGTTTTGTCCTATTTGGCAGTCATCTCTTGAAGGCCTGAAGAGAAAACAGAGGGGGGATGGACTTGGGGGAAGAAAGGTAAAGGATCGAGGAGGGGTGGAGGCAGGGGAAACTGTGGTTTGGATATATTGTATGAAAGAAGAATCTATTTTCAATTTTTTCTTTTTAAAAAAAAGGAAAGAAGGAAAATTGCAGTGATAGTGACAGCCTACATGGTCAGCACAGATTTCTAGGAAGTCAATCAGACATGATAAAGTCATTTGAGAAGAAATATTCAGATAAAGAGTAGAGAGAGAAAGAGTAAACATCATGTAGATGGCAGACTAAGAGTATAGCAAAGGCCTACCAGTATATTCTTCATCACAAGAGCAGCAAAGGGTTCAAGAAGATAGAAGACGGTGGTACCGGGAAAGATCATGCAAGAAGATGAGTGGGAGATTACTCATAGGGGCAGATTTTCATAGACATGAGGGCACACAGCATTTCACAGGCACGGGAGCATGCAGTGTTTCACAAGCATGAGGACATTCAGGGTTTCAGAAAGTGTGTTGAGTTTTGTTGAGAGAGACACCAAAGATTCATTCTGCAGAAATTCCAAAACTAAGTAAGGCTGAAGGAGATAAGTGTAGCTGGTGCTGGGCATGATGACCAGGATTGAGGTCCAGGGTGTTATAATGGGCAAAAATCATGGAAGGGATGTAGAAATACGCCACAAATGCAGCGTCTAGGAGTTCCTGATTGCTGACGAAAGGTGTGGGAATCTTTGAAGTCTCCATACCAGAGTTGATCTCCTTACTCTGCTTACTCTGAGGTGTAGTCAGAAAGTCTTTCAGATACTTTGAGGTATATTATTTCTCTCTAGCTTGTTATAGCTACTAAAACTAAAGCTCAGATTTTATATTCAGAAAGTTAACAAAATGATTAACTGTTTCATGGAACCAGAAAGTTCCTTTATGACAGTTCTTAATAATAACAGCTTTGTAAATTGTTTAAACAACTGAGTAGACTATAAAACTACCATATAGATGAAATAATTTTCGAGTACTATTTATACCAGGGATTCATGGCAGTTGTTATTGACAGAGTAATACAAAAGGCAGATACAGATTTTCATCTGTTTTGTTGCCTATATATGAAGAAGATATTTCTACGAGTATACAGAGGTATACATTTTGTTCTCTCAGGGTACAAGATAAACATTAATGGCAATTTATTATTCAAAAGATAAATGATTGATTCAATTGGTATTCTTTATTGATTTATCTGTTATGGTATGAAAATAAAAATTTGAAAACTCATGTTCTGTTATAAAATTAGTATTTCTTCTTCCCACTGTGGTTTTTTTTTTTTAAATAAATTTATACCGAAATCTTTGAAACACAAAAGAAAAACATTTGGGCTAAGAAAGGTACAGTTTCTACCATTAAAAAAATTATCTAAATAATTAGCATCAGAACAAAAAGGGGAAAAATCTTTAAAGAGCATTTTAGGAACTGGTCTAATGCCACTTATACAGGCTCAAGACTAGGGAGACAAATTTGTTCAGAAGACTTTTCCTTGAGAAGCAAGCATCCTTGGGGCACTCAGTTTGCACAAGGTCATCTAAGGAAGGGTTTCCCTGTGTTTAGCCACTCTTGAACGCAAAGGTTGCTACAACTGTTGTCCAAGGAAGACTGGATACTGCTTGAGCGGGTGTCAGACATTATTTTACCACACTGATTTTACTTACATTTATAAGGCAGGAGTCAGAGGCCAGAGCCAGTATGCTGCTAGAGCTGTAAGCTCCATTCCATGCTCAGACAATGTCCATGTTGGAAGGATTCTGCAGCATACCTGCCCTTCTTGCCAATTCAACTACAAAGTCATACTTTAATTTTAAATAATCTAAAAATATATGCTAACTTTATTATAAACAAAAAAATAGTGTCATATGTCATCATGGTCCTAACAGCATCCCTCCATACCAAGGCTAATTCTGCTTGTGTGAAATAGAGTTTCTATTTTTAAAAAATGGATCTAGGCTCTGTAAACTAGTTTCAGGTTGTAAATTTTCATACCATGCTCATCACAAGGGCTCATTTTTCAGAAGAACAAGGCAGTTGTTTTTTATCATCACTGTTAAACCACTTGGCTCCAGCAGTGCCACCAGGGAAATCTAGTCAAAGAAAGTAGCTGCCGCTGTAGTCTCCTTCATGTCTGAGGACACCACACCTGAGAGAAGAGCCCAGTTCTCTTTTTCAGAGACAGTTCTGTGCTGTTTCCACCACAGTCTTTTTCAGACCTTCCATCTCTGGAGGTATTTGTCCCCTGTCCTGAATAACCAGGAAAAAAAAGTCACATAAAACTGATTTGTTGTAAGACTGGAATTGGTGTCTCTCTAGCAAACCTAGTTGACAAGGAAACAGCTGTCAGTGCTTTTCCAACTGTAGGGGGAGATTATTTCAGAATTCTACTGCTGTCAATCAGTGAGAGAGCAAATTTTAATTAAAATGTTATTATAAAGTTAAAAAAAGAAACTATCCAGAGACTGACTCTCGGTTGCAGTTGACACTGCATCATTCAGTTGCATTCACTTCTGCACCAACTTTCCTCAAGGAGCTGTGATGTCGGAGCTTTTCTTGTTCAGAGCTTCTTTGAGCCGAGACATTTCTGGGGACCCAGGCCACCCTATTCCACCCCTTTGATTCAGGTTTGGTTTTGTTGTTTATTTGTTGTGTTTTTCCGGGAAGGCCATGGATGCCATCCCTGGTAGTCATCATTTGCATCCTCCTCCCTCGGGCTGTGTATGTGCACTAGTACTAGCTCCATTGGGGTATCAACTAACTGAGGAAAGCAAAACGAGGAGGGAGGATTTACTTTGGCTCATGGTTTCAAAGGTTTTAGTCCATGGTAACTTGATCCTCAGGTGAGACTGAACATAATGACAGTGTATGTTGGAGCAAAACTTCTCACTGTGGGGCAATTAGGAAGCCAAGAGAGGGAGACAGGAATGGGCCAGGGCAAGATACATTCTTCAAAGACATGCCTTGGCACCCACATCCTCCAGTCAGGCTCTACTTCCACCTTCCAGAGGTCTGATGAATTGTGAATTCAGACCTTTCACAATCCAGTTAGTTTCCCCCAATGAAGTTGGGGGAAAATCAGTTCTAACACATAAGCATTCGGGAGACATTCCTTTTTTATATGTACCAGTGTTTTGCCTATGTGCATGTAAGGGCACTGCATGTGTGCCTGGTGCCCATGGAAACCAGAAGAGGGCTCAAATCCCTTGGAACTGGACTGCTGTGAGCCACCATGTGGGTGCTGGGAATTGAACATAAATCCTCTGCAGAAATAGCAACTATTCTGAAATGCTAAACCATCTCTTCAAACCCACATTCCAGTGACGTTTAATACTACTTCAAACATAATATACAATACTGTTTGCACAATATTTCATTAGGTTGGGATGTCATTTTGGTGGCTATTTATAATAATTATGTAATAAATACCTTGTATATAAAACTTGACATGCATTTACCATTTTCCTATAGAAGAGTCCTACAGGTGAAATTGCAAAGCCCAAGTTTATGAACATTGTAAAGGTTCATTATAAATATTTTACATGTTTTCTATTGATCTATATTTTATTAAATTGATGTACATAATAATTTTTAAAGTGATTGACAAAATTTGTTACTTCTAATTCGTCAACTTTCCACTGTGGGATATTCATTCTTGGAGCCACAACATCTTCATTGAAGGCAATAAGCATGATGCTAAAGCCTAAGGATGCAGCAGTAACCCAGGCTACCATGTTCCCTGCTTCTGGAACTTGAAACCCAGTTGAGAGCTAAGACGTTGGGCTACTTGCTTTTGTTGTTGTTGCTGTTGCTGGTGTTGTTGTTGCTACTGCTATTTGTATTTTGAGACAGGGTTTTTCTGTATAGCCTTGACTGCCCTGAAACACACTCTATAGACAAGCTGGCCTTGAACTCAGAGATTCACCTGCCTCTGCCTGTAGAGAAAATATCTTGTGTATTGTATGGATGCATCACCTGTCAATTGAAAAGCCTATAGCCTATGGCTTAGGCAGGAAATACAGGTGGAACATCTGGGAGGCAGAGAGGATTCTGGGAGAAAGCCAGATAGGAGATCAGCCTGGAAATATGTGAGGAGACAGATGCACGGTACCTAAGCACAGGTAACCAGCTATGTGGGAGAATGTGGGTTAAAATAAATGAGATATCTTAAGTTAAAATAAATAAGATATCTTAATTCTAGTCAGAGTAGAGTCTAGATATAATAACCTAGGTATTTGTAAATATTTTTTGAGTCTGAGTCTTCTTTCTGGGAGCATGGGTCTGGGAGGAAAGCCTGATATTATAACTACAACATCTGCCTCCTGGGTGGCATGTGCCAGTGAGCCTGTATTTCTTGTGAGAGGAAAGTACAGTGTGCAGGTAAGGCTTATGATCAGCTCTTTGGGGGCTCATGAAAAATCTGTCCTACTCATCACAGACCGGGAGTAGAAAAAAAGAGAATAAAGAGCCCATGGCATGATGCAGTTTCCAAGGACATGTACCCGTGGTCCACTTTCACCTCCTACAGCCTATTTCTACGTTTTCCCAGCAACACCAGCATATGAATCCATCAAGCAGTTAATCCACTCATTATATCAGGGTCCCAAAGCCTATCTGTTAGTTGTACATGAACCTGTGAGGAGCATTTCATATTCATCTATAACAAAGTCAATGGCAGGGTCAAGCTTGTGTGGCATGAAGGAGTGGGAGAAGGTGGCCTGAGATGAGTCTGTGTAGGTCTGCAGGATCAGATTGCACTTGGCCTCAACCCATCCCCACTTGCCACCAGCTTGCAGAGAATGAGTTTCAGCTCATTCCTCCTCTTGGGCCAGGAATTCCCCAAAGTCTATGTCCCTGCCCTGAATCCAGCTCACATGATATATGAATACGGTGTCCACATGGTAGTGAACCTCTCTCAATATACTGTCATAGCACAGCATCCTCTCAAGAACATTTTCTTTATTCAAGTAAAAGATTTTAATGGCTTAGACACCTCCTGTTTTATGAAGCACCTAGGCCCTATAGAAAGGGGAGAAGAGGGCTGCTGTGCCTGGGAGACAATTCACAGTGCCCCGTTCCACCAGCTAAGTAGGGGATGGTCCCCAAAGGACCTGTAAAGAGCTAAAATTAGAGGTAGATAGATGGGGGTGTGCATGGGCGCTGCTATCACGTGAGTCAGTTATTGAACAAAGATAATCTAGCATGAGTCGCTTCCGTGTCCTTCTAGGGACTCATTCTGGGGGTCTACCCCAGCCTGTTACCTTGAGGAAAGCCCTCTTCACATCCTTGTTCCGAAGACTGTAGATGACAGGGTTGAGAAAAGCAGAGATGACGTTGTAGAATAGGGCAAGCTTCTTGTCCTCTTCTGGGGAGGCTTTAGAACCAGGCTTCATGTACATAACCATGGCTGGCACACAGAACATGGTGACCACAATGATGTGGGAGGCACAGGTGGAGAAGGCTTTCAGTCGCCCCTGTGCTGAACGAATCTTCAAGATGGAAGTAAAGATGTTTACATAGATGACAAGGATAAGGGACAGGGGAATCAGTATGACACTAAACCCAAGGATAAAGTCTACATGGTCATTGACTGAGGTGTCTGCACAAGCCAGCTTTAAGACTGCAGGGACTTCACAGAAGAAGTGGTTAATCTTGTTGGGGCCACAGTAGGGGAGACGCATGGCAAAGATGGTATAGACAAGAGCAGCGGTGACACCACAGAGTCCACAGAAAATGGCCATTACCCCACATAGACACGGGCTCATGATGACCTTGTACCTGAGTGGGTGGCAGATGGCTGCATACCTGTCTACAGACATGATGGCAAAAAGCCAAGACTCTGTAACACCCAGCACCAAGAAAATGTACATTTGAGCCACGCAATTGGAGTAAGAGATTGTCTTCTTCTGGCTGGCCAGATGTGCCAACATCTGGGGCACAGTTGTGGTGGTATACCCTAAATCCAACATGGAAAGAACGCCAATGAAGAAATACATGGGGGTGTGGAGGCGTGAGTCCAAGCAGATGAGGATGAAGATCAAGCCATTGCCCAGAATGATCAACAGGTAAATCATCAGGAAGGCTGAGAAGAGCAGAGGTGTGGACCTGGGGCTCAGGGAGAAGCCCAGAAGGATGAATTCTGTCACAAAGGTCTGGTTGGAGCCTTGCATTACACTCTACTCTTGATGAAAAAGAACAGGCACCAATTCACATAGGGCATGTCCAAAGTTGGGGTTAGGTAGCGGTCAATGTCCAAATTTTATGAAACTCCATTATATCCCTCTCAACAGGACTCTCCGCTTACCTGCTGATGTCCTCTGGAACCACTCCCAGGAAGTTTATAGAGAACAGAGATTTGTGTACATTACTGGTTCTGCCTCTAAACCAACACAAGATAACTTCTTAGATCAGTTTCCTCTGCTGAAATGGACAAGATGATACCTAATTCTCCTTACTAGAGTCTTTCCCCTAAGTTTCCTGCAGACAGCCAGGTAAAGGTAAATATTGATGTTAAAAACTCCCTGAAGGATCTGGGAGATGATTCAACAGTTAGGGGTAGTCAATATTCTTTCAGAGGGATGGATCCCAGCACTCATATGGTGCCTTATAACCATCTGCAATTTCACTTCCAGGAGATCTTCTGGCCTCTGTGGGTACCAGGTACACACATAATGTACATACATGTGTGCAGGCAAAACACTAATACATAAAAAGTAGAAATAAAATATTTTTAAACTCTATGAAAATTTGCAATTCAAATGCCTGAGACAGAGAGAGACTCCATTTAGACCTTTCCACTTCGTTTTACCCTCAGTGGGTACACAAACCAGGATGGCTCTGTTTATATCACAAGCCATATTGGAAGAAACACTTCTCAGTCCTGAGTGGATGCTTGCGTAAGCCATTTGCTCTTTCCCAAGACCTTTGAGACAGCTTCTAGAACTATAAAATGGGAATAAATACATCCTTGTTATACATAAGAAGAAAACTGGGATGAAAATCACCCTGAAGGAAGTCTAACCTATGGCATATGCTCAGTACATTCTAGCTGTGTTTCTGAAGGGTTTTGGTACACAAAGTTTGGCTTGTTTAGGCTGTGCAAGTATCCTATGAAATCCTCTGCCACCCAGGATGCCCACTACCAGGATGTCAATGCTACTCTCCCAGACACCTAGCCTGTATTTTCTCCTTCCAAAAGCCAACTTGCCGACTCAGCCATTTCTGAGTCTAATACCCTTGAGCCTCAGTTTCCCTATGTGAGCAAGGAAAGGACACTTCTTCAAAGGAGTGTCATCTGCATTGCTGGTGCTTGAGAACAAAGCAGTATTAATTCTGTTTGTGTTACTTCTGGCACTGATGTATCTGGCTTCAGCCTGCTTGCTCTTAGGGCATCTTAGCTGAGTCTTCTTGTGTCTATACCCAGTCCCCTAGACGATTTCTTAACCCTTAAGTGAGCACTTAGGATCACACACATGTGTGATCACTTCCCTACATGCCAGGCACAATTCCAGGACTTTTATAGACTTCATCCAATATAGTCAGGTAGCTAGAAGTCAGACATTTTATTAATTAAATCCCCACTTTTCATTAAAGAGGCTCTGTAGACCATACTACCTCCCAGTGGTGTTTTGTAGCTTCCTGCTCTTCTGAAAGGATAAAGGAAAATGCTTCAGCCATGTGAGCCTTAAAGGGAAAAGCCATGTGAGGGGTAGGAAGGGTGTGTCTCAGACAGCTTTTTGGTTTGCTTGAATCCTGGCTCTGACTTTATTGCTACATGACTTTGGCTATTAGTTAACCTCTCCAGGACTCAGTTTTCCTGGCTGTAAAATAGGGATAAAGTCATCTCATTTGCAACCCACACTCTTCCCATTGAGAAGTAGCCAATGGATGTTAGAATATCCTACCTTGGGGCCCGGAGCTGGAAAATATGTTTCCATTCCCCACTTGTCACTTTTTTACACAAAAGCTGGAGAGTGAGATTTGCCTCAAGGAGCTGGTGTTTTGGGAGTGCTACCTCTGATTGATCTGTGAGCATAGGCTGTGAGCGGAGTGAGCCGTCTGTACACCACAACACGAGAAAGGTCCTGTTGTATAGTCAAGACTTAGGGTCAGAGACTCTGGCTTCTGAGGCTGTGGGTCCTACTCATCTACAGCACTCTTGAAGGTGAGCAAAGTTCTTAGGAAAAGCTCCCTGACTCTTAGGCCTTGGGAAGTGGGCATCCCACGTGCAAAGTGACAAGGAAAAGCATCAGTGTTCATCACAAGGAGCTTCTTATCTACAGCAAAACTATGGCTGACTGGAACTCAGCTAGTGTGGGTCCTCAGCTTACTGAAATGCATTCTTTCCTTAGGGGAAAAAAGGCAAATTATGAATGCAAAGAAACTTCTGTTGGTTTTAGTTTTCTTATTTGTACATATGTGCATGCACACACATATACACATAGACATATACACACGTGTAGATATTTACACACAACACATACACACAAGAACTGATGGCATCTATGAGAACAATCCATTGAGACCATTCAAACTCAGAGAAACCCCTCAACTGTAGCTTCATCTCCTACATCTCACTGCCCAGGTTTCATAGCTGCTGCCACCAGAATGCCTCTTCCACCCATTTGTCCCCCTTCAACACTCCTGCCAGTGTCCACCTCAGACATGCAACATATTTCTGTCTCCCTCTCCCACCTTTTCTCCCCTCCTCCTTTTCTCATCCTAGTCAGACTTTACCCAGGTCATCCACTATACTAGCCTTCAGTGCACTCCTTCTAAAATAAAAATCTGACTGGGTCATCTGACTGGGAAAATTCCAGTTTTCTGTCTACATGGAAAAGGCTAAAAGACTTGCAAAAATATCCTGTTTGGTTTTGGTCCCATTTCCCAGGCCAGTTTGTGGGCTCTTTCTCTTAGAGAGATGGTGGGCAGCTATAATGGTATGCACAGAAAATCTCCTTGCAAGCCCGGGAAGCCATGAGAGAGGAACCATGAGACCAGCTTGTGGTTGGAGACATCCTTGAGCATGATGGGGTTTGGAGTAGAGCTGAGACAAGGACCCAGAGATCAGGCTGTCAGCAGGTCCACTCTTGGGGCCTGTCTTAGCTCAAAGCAAGCTCAGTCAGCTTGGAAATTCTGCAGCTCAGAGTCTGCCCCGCTGAGAAGCATGGCTCCACTGAGCAAGATTTGGTTTTCTGCTGTCTCTCATCACTGAATAGAGAGCCTGGCATGTCAAAGACCAGGAAAAGCTAATGGAAGCCAGAACAAAAGATAGAGGACTGTTTACAGCCACTCTCACTTCATACTTTCCCCTCCTATTCCCCAGCAGTCAAGAAAATACAAACAAATACCTCCTTCCTCCAAAATAAACCCCCTACCTGAACTTCTGAGAGGAAACCAGGGCACAAGTCCATGGAAAGAGGATTGGAGTAGTTGATGCTAATGCAGTGGCCCTTTCTAGCCTTGCTCTCAACTCCTATCCAAGCCAAAGAATAATAATTGTAATAATGGCAGCTATCCACGTGCCGAGTACCACAACTCCTGCTTTTCATTCATAGCTTTATTTAAAATAGTTTTTAAAAATGAAAGTTGAAAAACATCTAAAGATTAACACAGGCATCTCTAATCAGAATCATCACCTACCGCACAAAGTGGACAAAGACATTCCAGCATGCCTGCAAGCATGTGAGCCTGTCTACTATTATGACTATGTCTACTTGATTGATGGGGTAAGGAGATGGCACACCTTCCCTACAGTCACAGGTATAGCCTCAGCACAGCCTTTGCTCACAACCACAAAGCAGCATTCATGAAAAGACTATATGTCTGACCTGCTTGGAAACTGGTCCTCTCTCCCCACTTCTCTTTCTCGTTCACTTGCTGGGTCATCCTTGCATCTTACAGAATAGAAGCTGAGTGGAAGTGGGGAGGAGGGGACAAAGTTGTGTTCCAGAAGTAGAACTAGTGAGACTGGAGCAGTAATAAACAGGTCAGGCTGAGCAGATAGAGGGAGGGGATGGTGCAAGGCTTGTTCCTAGGCTACTGGGACTGTCAGGGAACGGAGGGGTGTGGCCAAATGACCCTGTGGCCACTTCTGCCTCATGCCCTATACACTTGCTGCTTCCTCTCAGTCAGCTCATGAGGAAAGGCATTTTGATAAGAGGCCAGAGGCCACTGGCAGAATTGGCCCTTCCTTATACGCTTCCTACCTCTACATCTAGGTAGGAGTCCACAGTACCATCTGAAAGAAAGAAAATGGTCTGGGCTCGGGTCTACAAAAGAAAACAAGGGTGCCCTTCAAGGGACTGGGGTGTGCAGTATCCATGAATAGATGGGATGGAAGTCTGGTGTTATCTGGATGAGAATTCAGTGTGATAATAAACAAAAAGGAACTAAGAGAGACAGAAAAGACTCTGACTTGAAGAGAGCAAAAATCAGCCAGGGTACAGGTCAAAGATTCAGCATGGACAGATCAGAGACATGGAGGTGAAGACCAGCAAGCACTGTGGTTCACAGAGAGACAAAAGGCAAGAAATGAGGCACTGCAGAGAGGGAGAGAGGCTCCATGAACTAAAAGGGACTGGAAACTAGAAGTCAGAAGCCAGAGGGTCAGAGAGGAACCAGGGCTCATGGTTGACCCCATGAGACCCAAGTGACTGGGCTATAGCAGCTGCCACCAATTCATGACACTTCCATAGGAGCCCTCCTTGTCTGGCTGCTCAAAAACTGTAGCCTCACTGAGCACCACAAGCAAGCACTGCCTTAGGAGTAAAATCTAGCCCAGCCCCCAGCTCTGATCTTGCCTGAAAGGCAGTCCCAGCCCTTCACACATCCCTGTATGGGAATGAATCAGATCTGAAGTGCCCAGGGCAAGTTCAGGGCCTGCAGACTCTCTGTGTTTCTCTCAGACAGTCACCTCTCCACTGATACCCATACCAATCTTCTCTGGGCAGCTTCAGAGACAAACCAGATTCCAGAGACAAAGGTGATCTTCTACACCTAACCATTATAAGAGCATCTATGTTCTCTGAAGCCTCACTACCAAAGATGCTCCCATAACCCCAGAGACAGGAATCTCACTCTTTCTCGAGGTAGCTTAGGTGTCTATGATCATTCCTCATAAAACTTGTATTGATCTGACAGCAGGCAGAAGCCCCTATGACATCAAAGCATCCCAATCCTCTATATTTTTCCTTTCCACCCTCCAACCATGCCATTTTCTCTCCTCCAGGATCCCCACCTGCACTGCCATGTGGTAACTCTCACCTGTCCTTACCTTTCTTTAGGATGCTGTGTGGTACCATCTCAGTCTCCCCTTGATAAGCTCTTCTTGTCCTGATCCTGCCTATAATTCCCAAACTGGATCTTGGCTGCCTCCCAATAGCTCTAATGCCAGACAGCAACCCCAACAGACTCTCCTGGCAGCCACAGGGATCACCCCTCCCTTCTGCTTCATGGCTAAGAGCTCCCTGGAACAATCTCTGGGGGAAATGGCTGCTGTAACCAAGGAGCCTAGAGTGTGTAGTCACACAGACATGGTCACTGTGACCTGTGTAAGACTCATAGCTTCCCAGAGCCCCAGTTTCCTCCATAAATTAGAATTATGCTCCCCATCTCATGGTCACACTCGTGCTACTGAGTAGCCACGGTGACTCAATATTTGACACATCCTGAATCTCTGCAGTATCCCATGTTTACAGGCATGGAAATGGAATCGTGGAGCCTGAAGTGAGCCATGGTGAGGCAGGAACTTCGTCAGCAGATTTGTGGGACCATACAGGCTGCGTTCCTAAAGGGTAGTCAGGCCTGGATCATGAGCAGCACAAGCCAGCCCAGGGACTCTTAGTTCACACAGAACAAAATTACATGTGAAAGTATGTTGGACAGGAGGCAGTTGACTAGTGGACTTTAGAGTCAACAGTAGCAGCTGGAGGTAGCCAGGAACTTCTAGGGCTCCTTCTAAAACCTACTTTCCTAGGGACCAAAAGAAAAAGAGAAATACAACCAGTGTTCTATAGAGGTGGGACACCAATGAGCAGAGAAGTAAGAGGACCCATTCAAGATCCCATGTCTGAGGTTAATGAAATGCCATCCAAACTTGATTGTCAGGTGCTTCTTCAGAGATCTGTGGGCTGGGAAGATAAACCAGGACCACCAGAGTGTATAGACTGGTCAGGTAGTCTGCTCACAGCTTTTCTGGTGCCTAGCTCACCTGCAGGATGGACTGCTCAAGCCAGAACCCTCCCAAACTTCTGAGGAATCATGAGGTGCTTTAAGGTCTCAACCCCAGTTACAAGTGTTAGAGATCAGCTAGGAAACTGAGATCCTTTGTCCTGTGGTCATTCTACTAGGGATAACTTCATGTCAAGATCGACCCCTGCTAGTATTCTTGAATTCCAGGTATGCATTCACACTTATCAAGGAAATTAACAAATACAAAAGGCAGAAGGACTAAAGCACTACCCCACAGATCAATTCAGCAAGGAAAGAGCCCACTGAGGCTTACTGATGCTCTCTCTGGTTCTTTTCTCTGACTAAATGACAATGGGTCTTCTCTATCTGGGATGATATTTCATCATATATATATATATATCTCTATATATATATGATTTTAGTTAGAAGACTACCATTTACCTTTTCTTTGCCAAAAGCAACATGTGTTTGGTGACATTTGGGGGAGAAATGAACAAATTATGAACAGTCCCAATCAGGTGGCAACCCTGTTCCTCCTTCTTTCAGAGTCTCTTGTAGGATGGCAGATAATGATACTCGGTCTGGTCCCATGAGACTTAAAGGGGAATTCCACCTATGCATTTTAATTTTTAAACATTTATTCATTGATTATATAATTGTTTGTGTGTGGTGTATATTTATATGTATATGGGTATGTGCATGCCACATCATACATGTAGAGGTCATAAGACAACTTGTTAGAATTGGTTTTCTCCTTCCATCATGTGAGTACCAGGGATCAGACTCTGGTCTGATCACATTTGGTAACAAGTGCTTTCAGCTGATGGGCCTCGAATAATGAGTTTTAAGAAAAGAATTGGTTTCCTAATGAAATACATAGGCTATCTGTGACTCTGCTCTATTCCTCAAAACCCCCCTTTCTCCTTTCTCATCATGAATACAATGTAGTCACTGGAATCCAGCAAGCCATCTTGAGTCCATATGCACATGGCTCAAAAGCCAACAGTATTTTCCTTACTAGCATTATTCCAGATGAGCTAATACAAGTAGCTAGTTACTCAAAGCCTCTTGCTATATGAAAACATAATTTGTACGGATGTCTAAGCCACTGTTCCTTGAGCTTTTGTGTTTATTTTGTGGGCAAATTCTAATGTATATATTGGGACTTTTATTTATTTGTTGTTTGTTCACTATGTATTTATTTGTGTATGTGTGTGTGCTCAGGTGTGTGTGTGTGTGTGTGTGTGTGTGTGTGTGTGTGTGCAGACTTCCTATGTGTACACATGTAAAGACCATTAAGTTGATATCAAGTGTCTTCCTCTACAACCCTCCTACTGAATTTTTGGGAAAGGGTCCCATGCTGAGCCTAGAACTCATCAGTTGGCTAGACTGACCAGCGAATAGGCCCTAGATCTCCATGTCTCTGCCTCCCATCTTGGTTGCCACAGGCCCACCCTGCTAGGCACACCTTTTCATACAAGTGCTGGGAATCAAACTCAAGTCTACATGCTTATGCACCAAGGACTTTACTAGGCCTTCTTCCCAGCCCTTTTTAAAGACAGGATACATAAGAAGTAATATACCATCTACTTACATATTCTTTATAACCATTATTTTCAAATACCTGTTCACCTATTAGGTATGTAGTTTTGATCTCATTTTTCCTATTATAATAACACTAAACTAGAATCACTGTAGCATTGCAAGATTTTCTGTACAAAATCCTTACTGAGTTGAGTTAGAGTTATGAAGTATAAAGATACCAGTTGTAGAATTTATTTGTAAGATGAAGTGACAGGAAGCAGAATTACCCTCATGAGTAACCCGCACCCTGAACAAAACGTGTGAGATCACGTTCTTTAAGACACTGGATGTCAGGTCATGAGGAGGAAGTGATGTGACCCTATTTAAATTAAAAACATTTTTAAAATAGAGAATTTTACCTAGCAACATCAAAAGCACCTATGCCAGACAGGAAAGCAGGGAGTTGAGCCCTGCAATTCTTCCAGGTTGCCACATGCTAAGGAAAGTGACTGTCTGAAGACAGAGCAAACCAATGATCACAGGGTCTCATAGGGTCTCACAGGGAAGACTCGGGAGAAAACAATTCCCAGAACCCACACTGGACCAGCACCAGATTCTGCACCCACAAGCCAGACTCACTACAGCTCTGGTGTCACCTAACAAAAAGCCAAACACAAAACACTCAAGAGTTAAAGAAAAAATATTCCAGAGGATCAAGATTCTTATGAATAATTAACTTTAATTGCATTTTAGAAATTTTTAAAAATTAAATTATTTTATTTATTTACATTCCAAATGTTGTTCCTCTTCCCAGTCCCCCATCCCAGAGATCTTTACCCCAAACTCCCTCCCCTTTGCATTTGAGAGAGTGCTCCTCTACCCACCCCCACCTCACTCCACCCTCGCTCAGCATCCCCCTTCCCTGGGGCATCAGATCTCTACAGGATTAGGTGCATCCTCTCTCACTGAGGACAGACAGGGGAGTCTATTACATATGCGCTGGGGGCGGTGGACCAGCCCATGTATGCTCTTTGGTTGGTGGCTTAGTCCCTGGGATCGCTGAGGGATCCAGTTAGTTGGCACTGTTGGTCTTCTTGTGAAGTTGCCATCTCCTTCTGCTCCTTCAGTTCTTGCCCTAACTCTTCCATGAGGGTCCCAGATCTCAGTCCCATGCTTGTCTGTGAGTATCTGCATCTGTCTCAGTCAGCTGCTGGTAGTGCCTCTCAGAGGACAGCCATGGTATCAGTAATAGTGTTAGGGTTTGGTGCCTCCCCATTGAAATGGGTCCCAAGTTGGGCTGGTCACTAAATGGCCTTCTTTTCAGTTTCTGCTCCATTTTGGACCTTGCATTTTTTTTTTTTTTTTTTTTTTTTTTTTTTTTTAGACAGGAAAAAATTTGTGTCAAAAACTTTGAAGGTAGGGGGTGGCCCCACCCCTCCACTGGAGGGCCCTGTCTATCTACTGGAGGTGGTCTCTTCAGGTTCCAGCTCTCCACTGTTGGGCATTTCTGCTAAGGTCATCCTCATTGAGACCAGGGAGCCTCTCACATCACAGGTCTCCAAATCTTTCTAGAGGTTCCCCCCCACACCTCTGACGCCTACCCCTGCAGCTGCATATTTCCATTCATTCTCCTAGCCCTCTAGGCTTCTCTCCTGTCTCCCCCCCCCATACCTGATCTTGTCCCCCTTTCCCCTAACCCTACCCCTCCCACCCAGATTCCTCCCTCCCTCTGCCTCCAGTGATTATTTTGTTGCAGCTTCTAAATGGGATTGAAGCATCCTCACTTGGGCCTTCCTTCTTTTTAAATTTTGTATGGTCTGTGAGTTGTATCATATATATGCTGCCTGTATCAGAGGCTAGAGTTGAGAACTATTACAATGTTACCCTGTGTGATGGTGGAATAGTTCTATACCCAGATGGAGTTTTATAAACCTGTATATATGATCATATGCCTAAATGCTCTATAATCATATAGAATCACATGCCAAATGAGTACATGTAATACATGGTGACATCCCAATCAAGTCTTCAGTAAGTTACTGACATTAAACCACATCAACTCAATGGATGTGATGTAGTATTGTTATGGAAGACGTTCTCATTACTGTTCCAAAGGCTACTAGTCTCAGAGTCCCCAAGCCTTCATCCTGACCCTTTGCTGCTGCCCACCATCTTGAGAAAAGCCCTTTTCACATCTTTATTACGAAGGCTGTAGATAATAGGGTTGAGGAAGGCAGAGATGACATTGTAGAACAGAGCCAGCTTCTTGTCCTCTTCTGGGGAGGACTCAGAGCCAGGCCTCATATACATAACCATACATGGGATTGAAAACATGGTGACCACAGTGATATGGGACACACAGGTGGAGAAGGCCTTGATCCGCCCTTGAGTTGAGCGGATCCTCAAGATAGCAGCAAAGATATTGACATACACAACAATGATGAGGGAGAGGGGGACCAAGAGAAGGATGAAGCCTAGGATGAAGTCCACCTGATCATTGAGAGAGGTGTCTGCACAGGCCAACTTCAGGACAGCAGGCACTTCACAGAAGAAGTGGTTGATCTCATTGGGGCCACAGTAGGGAAGAATCATAGCAGAAACGGTATATATCAGGGCACAGGTGATACCCCAGAACCCACAGAAGACCACCAGTGACCCACGCAGCCAAGGGCTCATGATGACTTTGTATCTGAGAGGATGGCAAATGGCTACATACCTATCATAAGCCATGACTGCAAAAAGCCAAGACTCAGTGATTCCCAGCATCAGGAAGATGTACATCTGAGCCACACATCCAATGTAGGAGATGGTCTTCTTCTCACAGACCAGATGTACCAGCATCTGGGGCACTGTGGTGGTGACATAGCCCATATCCAGAATGGACAAGACACTGAGGAAAAAGTACATGGGTGTGTGGAGGCGGGAATCCATGTGTATCAAGGTGAAAATGAGCCCATTGCCTAGGAGGGTGGTGAGGTAGAGGAGAAGAAAGATACCAAACAGAATGCCATTTATCTTTGTGTCACTAGAGAATCCTAGAAGGACAAACTCGGTAAGAGAGCTGCGGTTTCTCCAGAGGAAGTCCTGCATCCTTCTGCTGCAAAGGTAGAGCAGAGCTGTCAATCATGAAAGAGAAGCTTCAGATGCCAGTTCTGCTGCCACTCATTTACTAGGTGAGCCAAACACAAAAAGCAAAGTCAAGTACATATCGGGGTCCCACAGAGCCAGAGAGCAAAGCTTTAAGAAGAATTTGTGCTTCATATAAAACAGCGTGTTTTTCATCTATCTTGCAATTTTATTTTATTCTGAGATACCAGATTATGAGCTCCACATTTCAAAATGTAGACTTTGCAAAAAGAATAAAGGATACCCAAAGAGGAATGTCTTATAATTCATGGTCCACATAGCTTATAAGTCATGGGGAAGACATGAGAAGAATTGAGCATTTGAGAATTCAACATTTAGTCAGGCAGTGGTGGCACACGCCTTTGATCCCAGAATTTGGGAGGTAGAGGCAGGCTGATTTCTGAGTTCGAAGCAAGCCTCGTCTACAGAGTGAGTTCCAGGACAGCCAGGGCTACACAGAGAAACCCTGTCTCGAAAAACCAAAAAGAAGAAGAAGAGGAGGAGGAGGAGGAGGAAGAGGAGGAGGAGGAGGAGGAAGAGGAGGAGGAGGAGGAGGAGGAGGAGGAGGAGGAGGAGGAGGAGGAGGGGAAAAGAAAAAGAAAAGTCAACATTTGAATGCAGCTAACATCAAATGTTGAGGGCATCCCCAAAACTGAGAGCCATGGCTATAAACCTGACTCCCTGAACTAGCAGGAAAATAGCTATCTTTGGATAGTTCATCGATAAGTCAAAGTCAGGTGTTTTCATGGAGTGTAGGTAAATGATACAAGGAATAAAGATGAGAGCTGCAGTGTGCCCAAATGAAAGACACAGGCTTGCCTACAGAACAGAGAAATGTAGCCTAGAGAATACTAAGAAAGATAAAGTGGATGGAAAATGCACATAAAGGAAACATATTATTAAGGAAAGTGGATGAAAACAAAACAAATGGACAAAACAAGTGTTGTTCTGAATCTGGTCTAAGATGGGAGGATATGTTTCTCCAAATGCTCAACAGTGAGGCAGGCTTAGGTCTGTCCACAGCAAAGAGGAAGTAACTGAGTAACACATCTAATGTGGTTGAGGAGGAGGGAGGAGGGAAGGATGGGGAGGGGAGGAGAGGAGAAGAGAGGGGATAGGAGGGGAGGGGAGGGGAAGGGG
>JANHMN010000004.1:31967887-32047078 GCA_030674055.1 Rhabdomys pumilio
GGGGAGGGGAGGGGAGGGGAGGGGAGGGGAGGGGAGGGAAAGGAAAGTGGGCATTGAGCAAAGATCCAATTACCAACCTAGAGCTCAGTGAAAGAGTCCTTAGGAAACCAATGTTGCTTTCTCTCAAATGAAAGCAGGTCATTGATTACCAAAGACCCTTAGTGAGAGATGCTCCAAAGAACTTCTTCATTCTGGAGGAAATGGTCCTCTGTGAACACAGAGCTGAAAGGGAGAATGAAAAGCATAGAGTCAGTGTGTGAGCAAACATTGATTGTTTAAAGCAACAAAAATAACAGCACACTGTAGCATGAGGCACCCATGGCACAGGGCACCCATGGCACAGGGCACCCATGGCACAGGGCACCCATGGCACAGGGCACACTGTGGCAAAGGGCATGCTGTGTTCTGTTGGCAGCAGCCTCACACATCTCGTGGTTATCACATTCTTCAACTAAGTCATGAGGCTGATTCAAGTCATTGATCAGTATACCCTCGAGGTTTCTATAAATATACCTTATAAAGGTGACACCATGACAAAATTTCTCAAATCATATCCTGGTCACATAACTGAAATTTTAAAAACTATATTGGTTTTCTTTTTAATTTACTTATATTTTGTACATATAAAAATTTTGTCTGAATGTATGTGTGTGCACCACACGTGTATCTGGTGCCCATGGAGGTCAGAAAACAACATAAGATCCCCTGGAGCTAGGATTCCAGGTTATTGTGAGTCACCACATGGCTGCTGGGAACTGAGCCCAGGTCCCTCTCTCCAGCCCATCTCATATATTATAGTTTAAAAGCTCTTTAAAAATACAAAGTTTACCAACCCCTGCTCAAGAGAAAAAACCTAAATATCAACAAAACTTGCAACAACAGAATTAAAAAGATTATAAATCACACACATTATTAAAAGTTTAATAAATAATTCAAAGATCTTGGTTAACTCCAAAGAAAGCCAGTGTGTGTGTGTATCTGTGGCTTTGTCTATGTGTGTCTATGTCTGTGTCTATGTGAATCTGTGTCTGAGTGTGTGACATAAAGAAGCTAGAAAGTGAGAGGCATCCTAAGGAAAACTTTAAAACACAGAAGAAAAACCTTGAAGAAGAAGCCGGATGATAGAGAGACCTCCCATGGTAAAGGACCAGGGAAATTAATGGCTGTGCTACCAAAAGCAATGTGTAGACCCAGTGCAATCCTGTTCAGAATTCCCATGCTGTTCTTTACAGAAAGAAAGACACATACTTAAGATTCATATGGAAGCACAAAAGACCCTGGAGAGCCAAATCAATCCTGGGAAAAACAATCAGGTGTCACCATGTCTGATTTCAAGCTCTACAACAGAACCATAGTATCAAAAGCAGCAGTAGTTGTCTTAGTTACTTTTCTATGGCTTTGAAAAAAAATCCTGACCAAAGCAACTATAGAGAGCACTATTTCCTGATTATCAGGATGATCAATCAGCTTGGGACATTCTCCCTCCTTAACTTATCTTGTTCATACACTGCTCTGATGGTAACGGAAGCTGCAAGCCCCTGGGATGAGGAACTGACGAACTGAAGGGCAAAAATATGCAGTCTCTCCCATTCTTATCTTAGGCATCTGATTCTATTGCAAGGCTACAGGTTTCCTGTGCTAGGCAACATTCAGATATTTGATGCTACCTACAGACATGTGCAGAAGATTCACTGTGCAGAGGGCCATCACGTGTGATGCCAAAACATAAGAGCTAAGCAAGGAAAAAGACAGGACAGGAAAGGTGGCCAAGGGAAGAGCATGGAGGGACCATCATGCCCTGCAAAACAGACTGAAGAGGGTGGACCTTGTAATAACAGAGGAAAGAATAGACAAGATATCAAATCTCTATCTGAAATCAGTCACCCTGGCAACAATGTGAAGAATATACTGTGGGGAAAGGGAAGATGTCATTATTCATAAAGATCGAATGAGATTAGGAACTAAGGCAGAGATTAGTGACATGAAAATCAGGTATTAGAGATTTCTAGGTCTGCAATTAAAGAGTACTGGGAAAGAGAGGTGTCAGGGATGAATTCTGAGAATGAGCAGGGTATAATTGAGTGAGGATGTGGGTGGTGTCGCTGTTCACTGAGCTGAGCAACACAAGAGTTGAATCTGGGTGAGATGCAGGGAATCTAGTTTGGGGCTTAGGTGGCTTGTGGAATTGCCAGTCTCCAGTGGATGTCTGTGTCTAGAATGGAAGACACAGCCTTGAGGCAGAAATTGGTATTACTGGTACTTTAATAAGACTTGAAGCAATTGGAGATGATAGGACCACAGAGAGTGTGTGAAGGATAGAGCTGGATGCAGAACACCAGAAAAGCCACAGTTGTAAACGCTAAGGGAGAAAACCCAGAGATGGGGATGGGATTGGGGCAAAAAAAAAAAAGAATGCCCTATGAGACAGAAACCCAAGGTGAGACAAAGCCCTCAAGAAAAGGGAGGTCTTTGTGGCACAGTATGCACAGATAACACATGAGACAAGAAGTAAACGTTCCACCACTTTAGCACCTAGAAAGTTCTGGAAGAATAGATCCAAATTAAGACAAGTTCAGGCTGGCTGTCCAAGACTGTGACACAAGATGGAAGAGAGTCCTAGGTAGGGCGCTTCCTGGTGAAGAAAATGTAGCTTTCATGGTGTGAGGATCACGGCTCATCCAGGGATGGGAATTAATGAGGAACCGGGAAAACACCAAAAAGGGGCAGATCAATGGTGGAGCATGGATATGCTGAGTCAGGAAAGGTCACATCCAGACTACAGGGGGACCCCACAAGCTTCAGAGGAAGGCCCCTTCCACCATGGCTGACTAGGGAGAGAGTGTATATGCAGAGTCCTGAAATATTGCCATCAGGTCAGAGACTCTAAAGTCAATGTGTGTCAGACCTATGGATGCCTCTGAGTTTTCCATTTATAACATCCCTTGTGTTCACTGGGAAAACAAATATAAGGGGTTACTCAAATGTATATATATACATATATATATGTATGTATGTATATTCCTGATAAGAGTATCTATCTGAAACCAGCCAGCCTTGAACTTAAATATATCTCCATGTTTAGTCTCTTAGCAAGACCCTTCACCTGAATGTCAGGTGAACAAGAGCCTACCTGAAGTCCCTCCTTGGATACTCAGTAGTCACCTCAAACTTAACCATGCCCTCAATACTCTCTTGGTTTTCAGCATGCAGTTTACCTGGGACCTCATCAGTGCTGCTGTTCCCACTGTTCATGCCATAAAATTCCTGCTGCAACCCACTCCATCCCATCCAGCGCTGACTAGGTGCCCCCACCGTGGAGCTTCAGCTCCGGGGCCTCCCTCTGCACCTCTCTCAGCAGCATCTGCACTCACTCCCTTCCCACCTCTGCCAGATGTCATTACATTAAGGAACCCTTTCTCTCTGCAGCTTTCCTGAAGGCAGTCATCCTCCAGTCTCTTTTCTCTCTTACAAAAATTCATTTATCTAGCTATTGTCTGCTGCCCAAACTAAACAGAGACTTTGTTTTATGCAGCTCTGTATTTCCAGTGTCCATCACTGTGCCCTGTGCAGTTCATTAAACTGTGAAAGCAGCCAGTTTTGCAACACTCCTATGTACTCAGGAGGACAAACACAGCAGGCAACAGAGCTATAGACAAAACCATCTACTGACTTGGGCTTAAACGCATCTCTGTATTTGTGTCTCCCCTGAAGTGTCTGATGGACTCTGGTGAGAAGCAGGTGAGACTTGCTTAGCAAAGCCTCTGGATTTGAACTAAAGCATAAATGCCACCAGGATGACAACTTCAGCTTGACTAGAGAAAACTTTCTTACTTTTTTTAACTTTAGGCTGTTAACTTATATAGATCTCAGAAACTCCCATTTCTGTTGAGAACTTTGGGCTGAGTCTAGCTAACCAGAGGCTTCCCAGCCTTCATGCTGTGTACCCCCTACTGTTTATATGTCAAGACCCTAATTGCCAGTGTTAGAAGGTGGAATCATAGGAAGGTGATTAAGGTTAGACCACACACACACACACACACACACACACACACACACACATGCACACACAAACACACCCTCTCCTGGAAGGGGAGGGGGGACCGGGGAAGAGCAGACTACATGTCAAGAGCTAATGAGACTTGCACAACTGGACTTGAGGTCCAGACCAAGAATTAAGGACATTGGTTTCACAATCCTCTTATTGTCTAACTCGGCCTGGTCCTGCTCCAATATCCAGGCAACTCCCACCACATCTCCACTGTCTCAACTCCAGGACCTGCTCACTCACTCCATCCAACAGCATTTACTAGGAGAAATCCTGATTTTTTAAAAAAGACTTTTTTTTTCCATGACCCGTGCTTGTTAGTACATATGCAGTATTGTGTCAAATGGGAGAAAGAAGTGGGAGAGACAGAGAGAATGGAGAGGAGGCGATGATGTGAACAGGCTGCAAGAGTCAGCCATATTGTCTTGGAAATAATGGAGAAAATCACCAGATGATAGTTGTCTGCATGGAGATATCAAAAGAGACCATCAAATAGCTCTCAGCCAGTTCTTCAGACTCTTCCTATGCTCTGTCCTGTCGCCATCCTTTCCCACCACCTATTGGCCATTTCTGCTGTTCCAAAACATGGGGAGAGAATGTGTGAGAACCCAGTGATGTGTCCCTGATAGCAACACCTTCTTCCTCCAGCTTGTTGACAACTGAAGACCAGGTGTCTTGAGGAAGATGTTGCATACTCTACATCTAATAGGAGAGAGAGAGGGAAAGGGAGAGAGAGAGAGAGAGAGAGAGAGAGAGAGAGAGAGAGAGAGAGAGAAAGCTGAGTGGACAGAGAAGAGGCAGGATAATACAGACACCCAGGATCTGCAGACAGTAGAGACCAAGGCCAACAGAAGGGACACTCTGGTGGCCCCTGTCCCTTGTCACTCTTACCTTTACCTGTTCTTAGGCTCTGTGTGAGGTATGAGTTAGGAGTCTGAGGAGTTCTCCTTTGAAACTCTACCCCAGTGAGCCCTGATTCCCAGGAGGGTAATGCTGGTGCTTTCCTAATGAGCTTCTTGTACCTTTGAATTCCCCAAGATCTGAATAACAAGTCTGAACTCCAACACCCATCACTGGAGGCTGGGGACAGCCCAATCCCCTGGCTCCCCAACCTTGAGTCTCAGGCTGCTATTCTGTCTCAACACCCTCCCAGAATCCATATTCTCTCCAAGTCACCACCACACCACATGGGTTGGATCCTGGTTTACACAGGCAGCAGATATATTTGGAAAGCTGCCTCCATCATATTGGCCTCTGGGCGTGTGTGGTAGTTGCTTCTCTGTGGCTGTGATAAAGCACTGGCCAAAATCATTTTGAGGAGAGAGTGGGGTAAGGAAGTAAGCACGGGGCTGTGTTTTGAATGTCAGTACCAAGCTGATAAGACCAAACACTGGAAAAATTGCCTCCTGCCCCTGGCTGAGATCCCACAGGAAGGAACTCTGGACTGGCCCCACTGTCCATTAGAGAACTCTTGCCTTTGTCTTTCAGACAACATCATCTAGGGCAGGTTCCAATAGTCTTAGGCCATAAGTCTGTCATAGCACCAAAAAGTATACATTATCATGGGGGCATGATCCTGTGCAACGTTGTGCTAGGGGTTCTGAATATGATTTAGTGTTGTCACATTGGCGGCCATCACTGCTCACATCATTACCTTCCCAATTTCAAGCATAATAATATACAGAACGTATAATTATCTTCTTTGGAAAATAAAAGGAGACGGGGCATCAAATCACAGGCGTGGAAGCCTGGGGTGGGCCCTTCCATGATGAAGCCCAAAGCTAAACAGAATCCTGTGGTGCCTGACCACAACGTAACCCAGTGACCCAGTGACCCAGTGACCCAGTGACCCAGTGACCCAGTGACCCAGTGTCTGTGATGCACTGTTTTATTCTGACCCCAAAAAGAGACTTGCAGGGTAAGAACAGAAACTCACCCATGTCATCCTGAATAACAAGTTATCTGCAGATTTGAGACATCCTGGCCACTGGGCACCCTCTGGTGCTGTGGTACCAGCAGCAGCAACACAGCCACAGCTTACTCAGTGCAGTCCTGGACTTAGTCTGCCATCTACTGCTGAACAGTTCAGTTCACTCCTGAGCAGCAGCAATGGATCAAGGAAGAGGAAAGCAAAATTATTCCCAAAACAAATTAAAATGGAACCACAATATACCCACACTTATGACACCCAGCAGAATGTGCACCAGGAGGGGAGTTTGCAATGGTCAACTCTTTCTTTAACCTCCTTATTGGCTCTTGGTGAATTTCACATTATGCACCCCAATCCCACTCATCTTCCCTCCCCTCATATTCACTCTCCACCCTTGCAACCTCCTCCCCAACAGAGAAAAAGAAAACGTCCTTGTGGAAGCTGTGGTGCGGCAGTGTGCCCCACAGTCCACTGTCATCCGTACCTCTTGGCTTGCAAATGTTCATTGCAAAGATATCTGTTCTGGCATGGAGACTCTGGCTTCTGCTACACTGTCAATACTGAACCTCACTGGGACTCCTCTCAGATACCCTGTTGCTGCCTGTGTCATGGAGATCCTGTAGCTTTGAATCTATAGGAAGAGCCCCTTCGTGCACTTCAACGATGGGGTAGATATTGGGGTGAGCCAGTTCAAAGCCCTGGATGTGGGCCTGAGTGGTATCTGAGCTGGCCAGCCAGCTAACTCTCCTGCTCTCATGCCCTTGTGGTTGGCACACCAGTGACCTCCTCACCCATACCCCTGCAACCATGGCCAGCTCTACCCAGGGGAGATTCAGGACCTTCTACCCCAAATGGTGTAGCTGGTAAAGGACATGGCCAGTTCTCCCACACTCATGACCCCCAGGGCCAGCTCTTCCACCTGCCATAGATGGCAATGAATGAGGGAAGGAAAGAAGGTATCTCTCCCTCATCTGTGTCACCTCACAGACAAAAGTCAAGGTCAGCTCTCTCACACTCATGCTCTCAGGACTGGCTCACCCACAGTCCCCACATCCAGAGCCAGCTCTACTGTGCTGCCCAGGTGAGGGGCAGGGCCAGCTCTTCCACTCACAGCTGATGGCTCAGACAAAAGGGAAAGGAGAGGATCTCTCTCTCTCTCTCTCTCTCTCTCTCTCTCTCTCTCTCTCCCTCTCTCTGTTGTCACAGCACAGCAGACAGGATGCAGGGCCAAGTCTCCCATGCTCCTGTCCTTGGGGACAGCTCACCCACAGCCCCCACATCTAGGACAAGCTCTGGTGTGCAGCCCAGGTGATGTGCAGAGCCTGCTCTCCTGAGCGCTGCAGTAGGCAAGGGGCAGGGCTAGTTCTCAGGCTCCCATGACCTTGGAACCAACTCTCCTGCCTACTGTAGGTGACAAGGGGTGAAAAGGTAGGACATCTCTCCCTCACCCATGTCACCACATGGCAGACAATCAGCAGGCCAACTCTCCCACACTCACCTTTGGGGCTGGCTCATCTGTAACCCTCCATCCCCTCCTACCAACTGGATCAGCTCTACTGTGCTACCTAGACAAGGTACAGGGCCACCTTTCCCCAGCACTTCAACTGGTGAGGGGCAGGGACAGTTCTCCTGCTCTCATGATCCCAGGGCTAGGTCTCCCACCTGTCACAGGTGGTGAAGAATGACGGGGGAGGATGTTATCTCTTCCTTATCCACACCATCACTCAGGAGATGAGTGACAGGGCCAGCTCTCCCATGCTCATATCCTTGGGGCCAGCTCACCCACAACTGCAAGTCAACTCCTACATTAAGAATGAAAAGACCCTATAGCCGGGCGGTGGTGGCACACGCCTTTAATCCCAGCACTTGGGAGGCAGAGGCAGGCGGATTTCTGAGTTCGAGGCCAGCCTGATCTACAGAGTGAGTTCCAGGACAGCCAGGGCTACACAGAGAAACCCTGTCTCAAAAAACCAAAAAAAAAAAAAAAAAGAATGAAAAGACCCGAATCGAGCTAGCACAGCACCCCAAGTAGCCATGAACGCATGTACACATGAAGCTCAAAATTACTCAAAGAAATAATAAATATCAGAGTAGAAATCAATTAAATAGAAAAGGTATAAAATATAAGTTACACAAATATTAAGTTCTTTAAAAAGATAAAATTGACAACTCGAGCTATACCAAGAAAAAGAGAAAAATCCAAATAAAATCATAAATGAAAATGTAAGCATTAGGACTGTTTTCAGTCATACAATGATCCTTAGACCTTATTATGAGCAATTCTGTACCCCAAATTGATAACTTATAAGAATAGACAAATTCTTGAGTTTGTCTAATTCAGTAATTTATACACAGTACTATGCACACAGTAATATACACAATATAATATCGGTAATGTACACATTACTGACACTGAGTAATAAAGAAATAGAAAATGTTCACAGACTAGTAATAAAATGTTCAATCAAAGAAAATCCCAAGGCCAAAGGCCTCACTGCTAAGCACCACCAAACACTAAAATGACAACTAACACATTTCTTCCCCATCTCCTTCTTCTCTTTTTCTGTTTCTACTTCTAGAGTTTGGTTTTGTTATTGCTGTTGTTGTTATTGATGTTGTTTTGGTTGGTTGTTTTTTGTTTGTTTTGTTTTGTTGGGGTTTGGTTTCTTTTTGTTTGTTTGTTTGTTTGTTTGTTTGTTTGTTGAGACAGAGTCTCTGTGTAGCCCTTGCTGTCCTGGAACTGTCTTTGTAGACCTAGCTGGTCTTGAACCTAGAGATCTGCCTGCCTCTGCTTCCTAAGTGCTGGGATTAAAGGCACGTGCTCCAATTCTTCTTAAATAGCTCCAAAAACATGGATGGGGTGATGGTTCAGTGGGTAAAGTGCTTGCCATGTAAACAGGAGGATTTGAGTTCAAATCCCAAGTATGTATGTAAAATAATGTGAGAGGGTTCACATCTGGAATCCCAGGGCTCCTACAGTGAGATGGGAGACAAAGCCAGGAGAATCACCCGAAATTTAGACCTGATATACACAGTGGCAAAGAGAACTTGCATCAAATGAGGTAAAAGGTAAGAACTGATACCTACAGTTGTTCTCTAACTTCCTCATGTGAATGTGCACACACACACACACACACACACATACACGCATATACACACACATACACACACACCCACACACACATACACGCATACACACACACACACACACACATGTGCACACACACACACACACACACACACACACACACGTGCGCGCGCATGCACACAACTTAAAAACTCCAAAAAATTAAGAATGACTGAATTTTTTCAAAGTCATTCTTTGATACCACCATTATCCCAATACTGAAAAACAGAAGGATATAGAAGAAAAATAAGGAAATTGGAAAGGAAAAGAGGAAAAGGAAACATTATATCCTACAAAAGATGAACATCAATGTAAAAACATACAACAAAATATTAGCAACTGAAACTAATGACACAAGATTATTCATCAGGATGAAGTGGGTTCCTTCCAAGGGATGCAAGGATGCTGTGTCAAATGCAAATCAAGAAATATGAGGGACCACATCAGTAGGATGAGGTAGGAAAACCGTATGATGATCTAAATAAGTACCCAGAAAACATAATAAAATTCAACCCCTCTTTCTAAACAAGAAAATATGAATAAATTAGAAAACACACCTCAACATAATAAAAGCCATATATAATGAATCAATATCTAACAGAGCGACAGGGAAAACTGAAGGCTTTCTAAGACGTGGATGAAGACAAGAATGTCTATAGTAGCCACTTTTATTCAACAAACTACTGGGCAAGGGGAATGAAGAGAATCCAAACAGGAAACAAGAAAGCCAACTTGTCCCTGTTGGTACAGGAAACACTAAGATGCACCAGAAGCCATTAGCACCGGTGAATGAAGTCAGAAAAGTTGTAGGACACAGGTCAGCACACAAAGATCAATAACATCACTCCACACCAACAGAGAATTGTCTGAAAAAAGAGTCAATCCAATTCTACACAAAATACTTACATACATACATACATACATACATACATACATACATACATACATACACACACACACATACTAAGGTGCAAATTTACCAAATATGTGAAAAATCTCTGTGATAAAAACAACAAAACTGAAAAGGTCACAAAGAGATGGAAAGACAGCTGAGTTCATGAACTTGAAGAATTCATAATATTAAAACGTCTGTAATTCCAATTAGTTATACAATATTGTATTTCTATCAAACTACTATTGACTTCCTTCTGAGAACGAGGAAACACACTATGTGTAGGTAACCACACACAAAGAAAAAGAAAGACCAAATGCCCAAAGAGATCTTGAGATGAAGAACAAAGCAGATGACACTGCATTGCTTGATTCAAAACAAGGGGGGGGTGGAATCCAGAACAGTTGGCAATGTGCTTTCATGTGGACTTGAGTGCCTACCCAGTATCCACATAAAAGCTGGGTATAGAAGCATGTGCCTGTAATATCAGCTACTGGGGAGGCAGAAACAAGCAAATCCCTGGAGCCCATGGACCAGACAACATAGCCAAACTGGTGAGATCCATGTTCAGTAAAAGATTCTCAAAAAAGAAAGTGGACAGTGGCTAATAAAGACACTCCACATCAACCAGCTTACACACACGCGCGCGCACACACACACACACATGCACTTTCGTATATACACATATGTATACACATGAATCTTCACACACATATGTATACACATGAATCTTCACGAGAGAGAGAGAGAGAGAGAGAGAGAGAGAGAGACTACAGGGCTAGAAGAAGGTTTTGTGGATAAAGTACTTGCCATACAAATGTGAGCACACATCACATCATCATCACAACAGAAAGCTAACTCAAACAACTCAGAAGTACATCAACCCTATTTAACTTAAAATAAGTGATAAATGAGTCTAAGTGGACATTTTAAAAGGAAGATGTGTAAATGGCTGTATTAGTCAGGGTTCTCTAGAGTCGCAGAACTTACGGAATGTCTCTCTATATTGAGGGAATTTATTGTGATGACTTACAGTCTGTAGTCCAACTAACCCAACAATAGGCAGTTGTGGATGGGAAGTCCAAGACTCTAGTAGCTGCTCAGTCCCACGAGGCTAGTTGTTTAAGCTGGTCCTCTGTACAAGTAAGCTCCAACAGATGTGCTGGCAAGTAAGTGCAAGCAGTTGAAGAAAAGTGAATCTTCCTTCTTCCAATGTCCTTATGTAGGTCTCCAGCAGGTATAGCCCAGATTAAAGGTGTTCACCACCACACTCGGATCTGGGACTTGCTTTGTCTAGGCTAACCATGAACTCAGAGATCTCTTTGCCTCAGTCTCCTGGGATTAAAGGTGTATACTACCTTGCCTGGGCCTTAACTTTTCATGGCCACTATGCCTCAAGATCTCCATGCCAAGATCCAGGTCAGAAACTTGTGTCTTCCAGCAATCATCACAGGTGTGCTCTCCAATTCTGGATTGTAGTTCATTCCAGATATAGACAAGTTGACAACCAGGAATAGTCATTACAATGGCCTAGAGTCATTTTTAAAATACTTGAAACCTCTCACTAGTCATCAGGGAGATGCAAATCAAAACCATAGTATGATATCACCTCACCTCAGTAAGAATGAATGCCATAGCAAGATTAAAGACGCACGTCCTGATGAGAATCTAGAGGCCAGGGAACCCCTGCACTACTGATAGGACTGAAAATTAGCACCGACACTGTAGACGAGAGTATTGAGATTCCTCTACAAGTTCAGAATACAGGTATCATACGGTCGGTCAACCCCACTACTGGAAATATAATGAATGGAAATGAAAACCAATATGTCAGAGACAGATGTACTTTCATGATGACTGCAGAGCTGTTCACAGTTGCCAAGAAACCACAAGCAACCTAAGAGTCCATCAACCAGTGAACAAATGGGGGTGGGTGAGAACCATGTTTCCTCTACACTATGCAATGCCAGTCATTATAAAAAGAATGAAATCTATCATTTGCACCCAAACAAATGGAACTAATGAACATCACGTTAAAGAAAATATACCAGGCAGAGAAAGACAAGTGTATGCATGAATCGGCTCACGTGTGCAGTCTAGGGAAGGTAACCATAGAGGATGGAAGAGGAATTCTGTTACAGAGCTGAGAGTAAAAGAGAGGGAAGTCTGCCATAAGGCTGGCCAGAGGATATGATGCTACAGTTAAATGTGATTAAGATGCATCGGGTGGTGTTGCACCATAGTCACCATAGAGAACATCTGTGCACCCTGTGACTTAGACCTCTGCAGGAAGATATTGAAAGACCCTGAAGACATAACAGATGAGGAGGAGGTAGACATATTTAAGCTGATTTAAGTATTTCAAAATAGATACATTGTATCAAAACAACGCATGACACCCATTGTTATGTACGAGTATGCATTTGTGCATGAGTTAAAATTATACTGCACTTTAAAATGACAGTTTAATGAAACGCTTCTGAGTTTAGATGACAGGACGAGGAGTGATGAAATGCTATCGAGGTTCTCTCCTCCAAATGAGAGCAACTTCTCGGCTTTCATTGTCACAGATCAGCAACTGAGTGGGTGTTTCTTTGCCTATCAGGGAGACAAAGTATCCACAACTGAAGCACCAACCAAAGAGAGAGCATGAGCTGGAGCTAACCCCCCCTTAACACCTCCCCACATGTACATATGGAGCAGGTGTGCAGCTTGGTCTACATGGGGGTTCCTCAACAACTGGAGCAGGGGCTGTCCCTGACTCTGTGGCCTGCCTGTGAATCCTGTTCCCCTAACTGGGCCACCTTGTCTGGCCTCAGTGGGAGAGATGTACTTAGTCCTACAGTGACTTGAGGTGCCAGAGTGGGTTGGTAACAGAAGGGGAGGGTCTCACCCTTCTCAGAGGAGAAGGGGAGGGGAAGGAGGGGAGGAGTACTGTGGGGGGCAGGGAACTTGGCAGAGAGAAGGGCTGATATTGGGATGTAAAGTAAATATTAATTAATTAATTAATGAAAAAAAAATATCTACAACAGCCAGAAGACCTTAGAACTAAGGGAAGGCACCATACATACAGCTCAACAGGAGGCCCAGAAAAGTAGCTATCCATTGTTAATATCTGTCTTGAAAGACAAAGAGAATATAGTGTATAGGCTAAAGGCTGGAGGAACAGCCTGCTGTGTCTAGCTCTGTGGATTTCATCATGGGTTCAGTTACCAGCACATGTGTTCATGTGCACGCACACACACACACACACACACACACACACAAAGTAGTATGTAATCAAATAAAACATATGCTTAGAAAATTTAAAACGGAGAGTTCACCATGTCAGTAGCAAGCATTGAAGACATAGAAGCCAAAATAGAGACCAGGACAGGCAGGTATCAATTAGCAGAGCAATCAAGCCCTTTGCAGAACCTGGCTGGCCTCCAGACTAATTCTCTCAAAAACATTGTGCTTCTCAGTATTCTGAGCTCTTAGAGACTACTGAGACTCCAAAAAGAAAATGGGGTGGAAAAGGAGAAGTGGTAGAAACTGTCAGAGATGTTACTGTTCGAAAACTGACTGCTGAGGGAGTTGAGGAACTGAAGAAAGTCATAAAGGAGACAGAGGAGAGACACAGGCGTCTGAAAAGAGATGCAGAACTAATTCAAGCCGGGCACATGGACAGCAGACTGGATGAGCTCTGCAATGACATTGCACAGAAAAAGAAATTGGAGGAGGAAGAAGCTGAAGTAAAAAGGAAGGCCACAGATGCTGCATACCAGGCTCGGCAAGCAGTAAAAACACCTCCTCAAAGGTTACCAACTATGACATATACTCTCCTATAGATTCTGCCTCCCCGGGAGGTGATTATCTACTTGGATTATCTACTATTATCTATTATCTATTTATTATCTATTATCTTGGTGATTATCTACTCCATCCACTAAGGAAGAGGCTACCTCTGGGGTAACCCCTGGGACTTTGCGGAGTACCCCAGTCACCTCATTTCCTGAGATTTCCGATACCCTTCCTCCAGGCTCTGCACCCTTAGAAGCCCCCATGACCCCAGTAACAGATGATTCACCCCAGAAAAGGACAAAAAGCAACTCCATCCTCCCCCTCCTCTGCTGTCAGAGCTCTTAAAGAAGGGCAGCCTCCTGCCTACTAGCCCCAGACTGGTAAATGAGAGAGTGAAATGCCTGTGCCCTCTGGCCATCTGAACAGCACAGTGGTTCTCCTGGAGGTAGGTGGGGTTCTTCCCATGACACAAGGTGGGGAGATACAGACAACAACCAGTGCTGTGGCAGCCTCCTCAGGTGCCACAGTGAGCCAGTCTGAGCCCTGTGTACCCCTGGAAGCTGTGGGGGATTCACATACTATGACTGTTTCCATGGATAGCAACGAAATCTCCATGATCATTAACTCTACCAAAGAAGTGTTTCCACTCAGGAGTAGCAGAGGCTCCTGGTGGATCAAAGGCTCCAAGCATAGACAGGAAGGAAGACTTAGATCTGGCTGAGAAGATGGATACTGCTGTGTCTTACACAGGTGAAGAGTTGGACCTTGAAACAGTTGAAGACATCATTGCCATTATTGAGGACAAGGTGGATGGTCACCCTGAGGTGTTGGATGTAGCAGCTGCAGAGCGGCTTTATCGTTCTGTGAAGAAAATGATCCTCAGCCCCTGCCTGGTCCTTGGGAGCAACCTATCCAGCAGGAGTGGGACAAACCTCTTCCAGCACCAGAGATGACCGTCATACAAGAGAGGCTAAACTACGAGGAATCAGAAAACAAAGGATCCATGAACTGATAGACATCAGGGGTTTAGGTGTTGAGATTAAGGTGGAACCTACAGAGCCAGAGCCAGGCATGTCCGGGGCTGAGGTGGCTGGAGTTGGTCAAGTCTCAAGTATGGAGCCACCAGAACTCAGGAGTCAAGACTTAGATGAAGAACCTAGTTCTGCAGCTAGAGAGATTGGTGAGACAGGTGGTTCCAGTGGGAAAAGCGATGAGAGGCCACTTTCAGCTGTGAAAAGAGGCATCCCCTGAAAGCATGTTGTCTCCATCACATGGCTCAAATCCTATTAAAAATCCTTTAGAGGCAGAGACTTTTCAGAGAGTTGGAGTAGCACAGATGCCTGTTTTAGGGCAGAAATCATGGGCTTTGTTAATGTCCTAATGTGTAACTAGCAGATTGTAGCTAATTTGTACTGTCTTGTGAAGTGTACAGTTTTTTTTTAAATATATATATGCCTGAAAAAAAGTCTAAAACTATTTACATCACCCTTGGGATTAAAAGTAAATCAAAATGGAAATTATAAATTATATAACAACAAATAACAAACAAAAAACCTAGTCTATATCCAAAAAAAGTAGAATACAGCCAAAGAATACATTTACTTGAAACAACACTTTAAGTAAAACTAATGCTGCAAACTTCAACTTAACAAAAATTACATAAAACCATTGAAGACATGTCTCAGTAGTTAAGAGCACTGGCTGCTCTTGAAGAGGACCCCTGTTCAATTCCCAGCACTCACATGGCAGCTCACAACTGTCTGAAACTCCAGCCTCAGGGGAGTTTATGCCCTCCCCTGACCGCCTCGGGCACTGTGCACTGGTGAAGTCCACAGATAGACCAAACATTCATACACATAAAATAATAAAATAAATAAATCTTTTATATGAAAGCAATTAAATAAATAACAAGTAAAATAAAAACAATAAGAATAAATGCATAAATTTATGAAAGATTATAAGGGGTTGTTTTTTTAACACCAGTATATTCAAAGGTATAAGCAATAGGCAAGTGGTAGTGACAGGGCAGGGGAAGTGACAGAGACTAGAGACACTTGTCATTTTGAGAAACTACTATATAAAATTTGAAATCAGAAATTGTGAAGATATAGATAAAATGGATGATTTTTTTTTAAAGAAAATTTAACTGGACAAATTTTCCCTAGAAGCAGGAACCCCAAGTTAGTGGAGAAGAGACTAAAGAGTCAGTCAGGCCTCCACATTTTAAAGAGCCTTAGAAGTAAAGCAGGGTTATGCATAGACTCTCTGGAGCCTGAGGTAGGAGAAACCCAACTTTGAAGTCAGCCTGCACCACACAGTGAGATGCCCCTTAAAACGTAATCTGTGCTTGGAGTGGTGATTCACACCCTTAATGCCAGCACTAAGGGAGGCAGACAGAGGCATATCCCTGTGAGTCTGTGGCCAGCCTGGTCTACATAGATAGTTTCAGGCCAACCAGAGCTACCTACTAAGACCTTGTCGCAGAAAACCATGGGAACAGGGACTGTCTCTGACTCGTTGCCTGCCTTTGGAACCCTTTCCCCCCTACTGGGCTGCCTTGTCTAGCCTCAGTAGGAGAAGATGCACCTTATCTTACTGCAACTTTATATGCCAAGGCTGGATGATATGCATGGGAGGCCTCCCCTTTTCTGAAGAGAAAGACAGGAGTGGATGAGGTTGGGGGGGGGTATGTGGGGAGAAGGACTGGGAGGAGAGGGGAGAGGGGAAACTGCAGTCAGAATGTAAAGTTAATTAATTAATTTGAAAAATATTTCATCTTGAAAAAACAAGCCAAAAACTTAATTAATTAATTAATTGTGCGACAATGGACCTTGCCAGGAAACTTGGTAAGGTAGAGTGGGTCTGAGTCCCCAGCACCTGGACATCCACCTGAGACAGTAGGCAGCTCCCTGCTCCCTGCCAGATTCCCGGCCTGGAACACACGTCCACACTCCCCATGTCGGTCACATAGCCCAAAATAGAGTTCTCCATGCTAATGGGCTACCAAGAGGCCCTGAGGGCTTAGCCAATAAGCTTCCCTTCCCGGACATTCCTCCCTGCAAAAGGTATTTAATCTCTGGTCCACCCTGAGAAGTTGGTATGGATGAAGAGTCAATAAACATGGACTGCCTCTTTCATAGAGAACCTCCTGGGAAACACAGAGAAGGCCTTTGACTACAGACAGGGCTACAGCCTAAGTCTCCCATAGAAGGCCTCTCTGCACTTCCAGACAACCGCTGCCAAGCTAAGGACAATCACCTATGAGCGAAGTCAGAGCTCTCAATCCCCACCCTACCCCTGGCCCCAGCTAGATGCCGTCCTCTGCCACAGGACCCCAATGGTCCCAGCCTCGTCTCGGGCCCGCGGACCCCCAACACTTCATTCCCTTCTCTGTGTAGTTTTCTAGTGGCAACTAGATTCCCAGAGTCAGAGAAGCCAGCTTCACCCCTCTCATCTCAGACTATGTTTTCCCACCCCCAAGGGTGTCTCTGTGTTTCCCTATAGTCCAGCACCCGACAACGGGTGGCATGGGACAAGCAGTCAAGCTCCTTGCTTTTCACCTCCCCAACAGCATACCCCACACCCCAGCAGTGGGGTGGAATTCAGACCCACAATTAATCATAATAAAAATGAGTCTTAGGGCTCAGATAACGGACAAGTTTTCCCATACTAACCAAACTGTTCCAGAGCACAGGAAGTATAGCTGCTGATGCTTTCTCATCAACAGGTTAGTATAATTGGGCAAAGATACCACAAAATATGAAAGTTTAAGGCCAACTTTCTCTCACAAATCCTAGGTCCAGGGCCTAGAGAGATGGTCTAGTGATTCAAAGCACGTATTGCTCTTACAATGAATCCGTTTGGCTCCCAACCCCCACATCAAGTGGCCTTATAACTCTAGCTCCAGGGCATCAGATGCCTCTGGCCTCCATTGGTACCTGCACCCATGTGCACATCGTGTACACACAGACACACACCCGTATGCAAACGTAAAGATAATCTTAAGAACAAATACTAAATATAAGTATCCTTAGTATTCACTGAAATCTCGCCACATGTTAAAATGATAATATAATATAGCCAAAAATAACCTACCCACTAAATGAAAAAAAATTCCAAATTAGAAACATTTTATGTAACATAGAACATTGATAGATTTAAGGAGCTGAGCGTGGTAACACAAGCCTTTGATGCCAGCACTTGGGAAGCAGAGACAGGTGGATCCCTGTAAGTTCGAAACCACCCTGGTCTACAAAGTGAGTTCCAGACCACTCAGGGCTACATACAAAAATGTTTCAACCAAAAAAAAATAAAATAATATTTAAGAGATAAAGAAGACAAAGAGAACCTTCTTTTATGGAACTTGGTGAGCTGACTCTAAATATATTATTAAGCACATAAACATACTCAAAATGGAACTGGAGAGACAACTCAGTGGTTAAGAGCTTTTGTGGAGTCATGAGTCTAGGTCCCAGCAACCACATGGTGGCGCACAACCCTCTCCAGCTCCAGGAGATCTGATGCCCTCTTCTGGCTACTACAGGTACTGCATGCACATGGTGCACAGACATACAAGCATACAAAACACCCATACACATAAAAGCATCTTTTAAAAACTATTTTTATGTAGTCAAAGGAGAAAACAAGATTAAAAAAGAAAAACTTAGTATTAATAACAGGAACTGACAGATGAATCAATGAAATAATTAAGTACAAAATCAAGTCATAATTACAAGAAACTTTGGCTAAAAGTAATCATGTAATTTTAAAACAATAGGGTAAGAAATATACTATTCAACCAATATTACTGGAACAATATTGAAAAAATCACACTATGATAAAAGTAAATTTCCAATGGGAATAAAAAATATGTAGAGTATTGGCTATTTTTATTTTTTATTGGTTATTTTATTTATTTACATTTCAAATGTTATCCCCTTTCCCGGTTTCCCCTCTGCAAACTCCCTATCCCACTCCCTCCACCATGCTTCTATAAGGGTGCTCTCCCACTCACCCACCCACTCCTGTCACACCTCCCTAGCATTCCCCTACACTGGGCATCAAGCCTTCACAGAACCAAGGGGTTCCCCTCCCATTGATGCCAGATAAGGCCATCCTCTGCTACATATGCAGCTGGAGTTATGGGTTCCTCCATGTGTACTCTTTGATTGGTGGTTTAGTCCCTGGGAGCTCTGAGGGGTCTGGTTGGTTGATATTGTTGGTCTTCCTATGGGGTTGCAAACCCCTTCAACTCCTTCAGTCCTTTTCCATTGTGGTCCTTGTGCTCCGTCCAATGGCTGGCTGTAAACATCTGTATATGTATTGATAAGGCTCTGGCAGAGCCTCTCAGAAGACAGCTATATCAGGTTCCAAGAATGGCACCAGCAATAGTGACTGGGTTTGGTGGCTGCATATGGGATGGATCTCTAGGTAGGGCAATCTCTGGATGGCCTTTGCTCTGCTGAGTCTCTGCTCCACTCTTTCCCTGCATTTCCTTTAGATAGGAGCAATTCTGGGTTAAAATTTTTTGAGAAGGGTAGGTGACCCCATCTCTCAACCAGGACCAGTGCCTAACATTTGGATATGGTCTCTACATGTTCTCTCCCCTTTGTTGGGTATTTCAGCTAATGTCATGGGTCCCAGGAGCCTCTTGCTTTTCTGGCATCTAGAACTTTCTGGTGGCTACTGGCAGTTCCCCATCTCCATTGCTACATAACTGTTTATTTTCCTGACCCTCTGTACATCTCCTAAGTCTTGTCTCCTCCCACACCTTTCCTGCCCCAGTTTTTTCCACTCCCCCTCCTCTTTTCTCCCGAAGTCTCTTCCACTCTCTACCTCCCAAGATTATTTTGTTTCCCCTTCTATATAGGACTGAAGCATGCACACTTCATGCTACATATGGTCTGTAAGTTGTATAGTGGGTATTCAGAGCTTTTTTCCTAACATCCACTTATCACTGAGTACATACAATGTGTGTTCATTTGTGACTGGGTTACCTCATTCAGGATGATATTGTCTAGTTCCATCCATTTGCCTGAACATTTCATGAAGTCATTGTTTTTAATAGCTGAGTAGTACTCCATTGTGTAAGTGTGCTATATGCATATTATTTTTAATTATATGTAAGCATGTCTGTGTGTAGATACAGATGCCATGGAGGCCAGAAGAGAGCATCAAATCCCACAGCGCTGGAGTTACAGATGGTTGTGAGCTGCCTGACATGGGCAATGGGAACAAAATTGTCCTCTGGAAGAACATTACATACTCTTAGTCATGGAGCCAGCCCCTGGAATATTCTTATAAATTGAGGGTGCAAACTATAAACCTGAGTAGAATCAGGTGCACAGCCATAGGGGAAGAGACTGACCTACTTAACAAACAAAAAATATGAATGTTTCAAAAAATAATTGGGAGAAAATATTTGCAACATATAATATATAGAAAGGAGGATGCCTAACAGTGATAAATATACATAGTATACATAAAAATATACATAGCATGCCTAGTCTATATAAAAATATAGATAGTATTCATAGTATTCATAAAACTATACATAGTATACATAAAATATACATAGTATACATGAAATATACAGAGTATACATTAAAATATACACCATATACATAAAGTGGAAAGGACAAATATTTATGACTCATAAGTAACATGTCAAAGGGGAAAACTGGTAGGAAATGTCGATCAATGGCATAAACAGAAATCCCTCGAAAAATAACAATATAGCTGATAAATACCTGCAAACCCCCAACCTCATTAGTGATCAGTGGAATTCAAATTAAAATATATGTTAACTCCCTTTTAGATTGTTCAAAAATGAAAAAGGTAACTGCTTTGCCATTTGGACAACGAAGGGAGATAACCAAATGAATAGATTTATAGATATTTTTTCTTCTTAGAATATGAACCCTTTGTTAATTATAGTTTCTACTTATGTCTTTAAGATGTTTTCCTTTTTCTCTTCCCAAAGTTAAAAAACAAAAACAAAAACAAAAAAACACAATGTGATCCAGTAGTCACTTAGCTTGGCCATTTGTTTGAGACAGAGCCTCTTTTGGCCCAGACTGAGCTTGGATATGCTGCACAGCCAAGATGGCATCTGTCATCTTCCCATCCTCTCGCCTCCAGCTACCCAGTGCTGAGTCACAGGCCTGTGTCACCACACTCAGATGATCACAATCACTTATGACTCTGTGATTTTGAAACTGTTGCCAACAAGGGGCTCTGAGTGAATTTAGGCTTCATCTCAACATGGGCAGAGACAAACTGGTTCAACTCATAAGTTCAGTTTGAATAATTTACTCTTTGGGATGAGACTCTAAGAACACCAGGCACTCTCTTGGAAGAACCTATTGAGAGTACATATGTCTTAGATGATAAGCAATGATACCATGTTCCTGTTGCCTACGTTTATGTCACACTGTTATAAGTCACTGTATGCCTCCATCCTGGGAAAAGGTATAAAAAATATCTCTATATGTTCTTACCAATGCAATGTTGAACTTTATTTCTAAGGTCAGGCATGGCAGTGTATGCCTTTAACTCCAAACAGAGGCAAGACAGACCTTTGTGAGTTCAAGGTCAGCCATATTTACATAGTGAATTTCAGGATAGCCAGAGAGAGAGAGAGAGAGAGAGAGAGAGAGTGTGTGTGTGTGTTTGTGTGTGTGTGTATGTGTGTGTATACACACATATATATTTCTAAAAATCTGGAGACAGACTTGAAGTCTGGTGTGGGAACTGGTGTTGATGAGAGGGTTGAACTGGTTGGCTGTTTGTAATGATTTCATTGTACAGAGGAAAAATTAAAAGAAATTACAAATAATGGCAATAAAAACCTCAGGGGTTTCAGATGTGACCCTGTTGCTGATCTCTGAACTATTGTGTAAGAACTAGCCAAGAACCTTCAAAGCTCTAGAAACTCTGATACCCAGTGACTGACTTTCAATGTCAAGGCCAGCTGGAGGGGAAGAAGCTTCTGAGTCGGCAGCATCTGCCTCCTGGGTTGACAGACCTGCCTGAGGATAACTGTGTGTGTCATTTCGCAGACTCTGGGCCACTGGGAACTCCCAGAAGCTCTCCATTAGCCTGGCACTTCCCCAGAGGATATAATAGCTGCCAGTCACACAGAAATCTGCCTGCCTCTAAGCCCAATTAAACTAAAGTAATGTTAGTTGAAAGTTCTCAGCTCCTCTCCCCTCTCCCAATTCACCCTGCCATTCCGGAGGCCACTCCTCCTCCATTCCGCTGCCCCAGGAGTCTTCCATCCTGCCTGCGGACCAATTATGCTGCAGTTGAGCTACTCTGAACTAAGGATTCCTGGGAGGCTTGTTAACTTCTCTGCTTCGGAAAATGAGAGGAACATCATTAAGAACTTTGGCTTATTAGGCAGCCACGCAGAAAAGCAGAAATGCCACAGTATCCCTTGGAGGTACCTGAGGAAACTTGCCCTAACTTTTTCCTAATTTCATCCCTTGTGTATACTAGGTAGTGAGTGCATACCCAAGGTACCTTCTCTTCCACCACCACCACCCTGGTATTTTCAACATAAGTTACATCAGCATAGCCTTGTCTTCCCACCTAGGTTCTCATCAGTACTTTTACCTACCATAATCCCAAAACGATCAGTCTTCCCCTACTTCATCATCAACCTCAGCATCACCACCCAACCCATCACCTCAGCAGCAGCCCAGTCTCCTTATGATCAGCATTCCCGTGATCGGTATGGATATACCAATTCAGTATGCCGCTACCCCACAGCCACTACTAATGTAGAGCTGAAGGACCCAGAAAGCAACAGTTCTGTAATTCCAACCAGGTACAGGAGACAAAACAAAAATAGACCGAGACAAATAGACATTAAGCATATAAAATCAAACAAAAGGCAGACATGGTGATACAGCTGAGAGGATAGAAACAAGGATGTCAAGAGCATCTGTGGCTACAGAATGATTTTTGAGGCCATCCTGAGCTACACTGGGCCGTGCACTTAAAAATTAAATTAAGCTAAACTTAATTTAGTACTGGAAGCAATAAATGGGAAAATTGACCTTTTGCAAAAAATGAAATTATCTCCAAGATTCAGGAAATAGAAAGTTATCATAACTACAGAAGGGAAGATGACTCACGTTACTCCATCCTGGAAGTGTCAAAGAAGTAAACAGTAAGTGGAGGTGGCCATCTCTGGAGAATTAATAGAAGGAAGAACCTTACAAAAATGAGTTTTCCATACAGCAAAGGACAATGAAGCCCACAGAGTGGGGGCAACCTCTGCTAACCAGTTACCAACAGAAGATTAGTGACCAGAACATACAAAGAACCCAAACACTAATCGTTAGGTGTTGCAGGATATTTGACCACGCTGTGCACCCCGAGATTGTGTTATCTACTGAAAAAAAAACAAAAAACAAAATAAAAAAAAAACCTGTTTCTAGCTGTGGTGTGGCTCAGCCCTTACCATACACCTTCAATCCCAAATAAAGGTAAAGCTAGTCTGGAGAAAGAAGCAGCCATGTTTAAAATTGAAATTGATATCTAATTGAGTGGCAGACAAAATGATGAATCAGAGAAAGATTTGACACAATAGGATCTGTCCAACTCTGAGGAGAAGAGAGAGGAAAGGGAAGCAACTTGAGGAGCAGTGCAGAGAGAGGAGGCAGTTTTACCTGGACAGTTGTACAGAGACAGGTTGCAGATAAAGAACAAGCTAGACACAGGTGAAGACAGAATGAGCCGAAGAATGAGAAGGAGCCAGAAGATTAGAACATATTGCCAAAGTCAGTATAAGGCCAAACAGAGCAATTCAGGAGAGGCCAAGAGAGAGAAGCATGACTGAATCAGTCATCTTGGGGAGAAGTTTGAGTCAAAACAGCCGAGTTGAACCATACAGTCAGAGATCAGAAAGAGCAAGAAAGGGTAAGCTTATTCAGCAGTAAGTCTCGGAGCCAGAAAACATTCTAGGCCTAGATAAGATTGTACGAAGACTAGAAGCTTCTGGACTAGGCCTACATTAGCCCACAGAGGCACAAAGCCTCCTAGACAATGATTATATCAGATGAAAAAAAGATACATTTACAATTAGAAAAACAAACAACCCAGTTAAAACTGGGCTACTGAACCAAATAGAAAGTTCTCAAAAGAAGAAATGCAAATTTCTAGGAAACTCTTTAAAAAGTGTTCAACATCTTTAGCTATTAGGATCTTGCAAATTGAAACTACATAAGGATTCCATCTCACCCCAGTGAGAATGGCTGGCCATCCTCAAGAATGCAAATGAAAACAGACTGGTGTTGTTGGGGAGAACGGAACTGCTCACACACTGTTGGTGGGAGTGCAGACTAGTGCAGCCACTTGGAAAATCAGTGTGGAGGTTTCTAATAAGTAGAACTTATTAGAACTGCCGGGCGATTGCTGCTCTGTTCACAATCAACTAGGAAATGGAATCAAACTAGATGTCCTTCAATGGATGGATGGGTAAAAACAATGGATGGTGCATGTATACAGTGGAACGCGACTCTGTTAGGAAAAGGGGATCATGGCATACACAGGTAAGTGTGTGGCACTGGAACAATTTAGAATGAGTGGTGTAACTCAGAAAGACACATATGGTATTGTAAGGGACCATGACTCATGAAGAATGATACCCCAGACTCCAATAGTACTAAACAGCAAAGAGTGTTTGTTCTGCAGAGAACCTGCCTGCAGGGGTCAACCGTACTTCAGTATGGAAGACAGAGGTGTGAACTCTACAGGGTCAATTTAAAGCCTGTTAGGGTAGGAGTGTGTGACTTTTGCCTTTCTTTCACTTGATTGGTTGGCTCTGTCTCCAGGAGTATGGGTACCTTTGTGATTGGTTAAGGCTGTGGGGGACATGGTGGACTTTTGCTGATTAATCAGCTCAGGCTCAGGCTAGGTGGTAGAGCAGCTTCTATACCTCCTGATTGGCTGCCCATGAGGTTCGCTCTAGGTGATAGAGCAGCTTCCTGATTGGCTGCCCATGAGGTTCGCTCAGGCTAGGTGATGGAGCAGCTTCCTGATTGGCTGCCCATGAGGTTCGCTCAGGCTAGGTGATGGAACAGCTTCCTGATTAGCTGCCCGTGAGGGGTGGTTTTTTCCTGGAATTGACTTGTTTTGGATTTTTCCAGTTCTAGGAAACAGAAACTTAGGCCTAGTCTCCCAAACTGCTACTTTGTAGCCTGTCATGGGGTCACCCTGGCTCCAGCTAACTTTGTCCTCTCGGTATGTTTTCTCTCACATGTGGATCCTACCTTCAAGTCTTTTGCTTAGTGCTTCATGAGGGATGGAAGTGGAAGCAGGAACGCAGAAAAGAGGCCTTGGGGAAGGGAAGGTCATGTCATGGAAGGTAAGAGGCACAGCAGATTATAAGTTAAACCTCCAAATTAAAAATAAAGCCAATTATCTTTGCTTCTATAAGTGCCTTTGAAGTTGCCTTGGTCATCACGTCTCTTCATAACACTAGAACACCAACCTATAACCCCAGAACTTGAGGGGGAGAGGTAAGAAAATCAGAAATTCAAGATTATTCTCTACTGCATAGCAATTTCAAGGTCAGCCTGAAAAAGAAGAGAATGTGTTTCAAAAAAAATAGAAATGGAAAGGAAAGGAAAGGAAAGGAAAGGAACGGAACGGAAAGGAAAGGAAAGGAAAGGAAAGGAAAGGAAAGGAAAGGAAAGGAAAGGAAAGGAAAGGAAAGGAAAGGAAAGGAAAGGAAGGGAAAGAAATGCCAACCTATTTAGATGAGCCAAAGAGACTATAAAATCTTTTCACCAATGTGAGGTGCCAAGCTCCATCTTGGTGGACACACAGAACTTGTCCCAAAGCCTTAATCACTCCTGAGGAGCAGTAAATGTTTTTGGAGAAATTATAGAGGAATAAAACCAGTTACATTCAGAAACCCTATAATGAAACAAAGCTGGCAATGAAGCCCAGATGCAATGTAAACACAGCAGAAAAATCCAGATCTGAGCAGTATGGAGTCTACATTTTGACAGGGCTTCAAAAGGAGGTCCCAAATCAGGCTGGAGAGTGGCTCAGTGTTAAGAGTACTTACTGCTCTTGCAGAGGACCTAGGTTAGGTTCCCAGCACCTATATGGTGGCTCAAACCAAATGTAACTCCAGTTCCAGGGAATGCAATGCCCTCTTCTGACCTCTACAAGCTAATGCATATATGTGGTATATATACATGGGTTCACGAACATACACACAAAATAAATACACATTAAAAAAAGAATAAAGCAAGAAAATTCAGAACGGTTTGAAAAGTCACTAAAAACATGCAGTTCAAGGTAACTAAGGAAGGACTGATGGGAAGGACACAGGACTGGGGGCTTCTGCAGCAGGAACAAAATTCAGAAAACTGTTACAGTTTTATAGGAAGAGGATCCGGCAGACCAGGACAGGACAGGACAAGGCAAACAGTGATGGGTCGCAGAAAACCAAGAGATTGTCTGATAAGAAGAGAGCAACAGCAGCTTCAACGGCCCTGGAAGAAAAGGCCACACTACAAACCCTCCAGGGCCACACTACAAACCCTCCAGGGCCACACTACAAACCCTCCAGGGCCACACTTCAAACCCTCCAGGGCCACACTACAAAACCTCCAGGGCCACACTACAAACCCTCCAGGTCCGAAAGAGCAACAAATACTGTTAACCACAGAGTCACCTCTCCAGTCCCCTCCTGGATTTCTGTACCACCTACATTTCCCTCCAGATCACTAAGATCATATCTTGTTCTTCTTGTTACAAAGACCCGCACTACAAACCACACCCCTCCTGCCTCCTGAACTCCCACTTGGAAGCCCTACTGGAGGTACTAATAAATGCGGGGGGGGGGGGGGGGGGAGCAATGTGTCCCCTAAGGGACATCCAGGTTGTAGTTTAATCCAGGAAAAGCAAGGAACAGCCAGTGAGGACACGGAGCCAAGACTACTTGTCATATGGGGGGACAGCTTAAGCACACAATTGAAGCTTTCTGAAGGTGGAAAGGGAAAGGAATGAGGCCAGGCCAAGGAAGGAAAAACCAGAATACTCTAGACATGAGTTCAGAAGACACAGAATGATTTGGGATCCGTGGGATGATGAGAGAAATCAGGGGTGGGGAGCAGAGGTACCACGTGAGACAAAAGAGTGTGGGAAACCCCTTGATCATCTTCGTGGAGCAGGCATCTCAGTGAGATTGTGCAGATGTTAGTCACTACACGCTCAGGAGGCAGCAGTCATCCTGCCAGCTTGCCCCTTGGATTTATGATTCCACCTAAGAGTTAGACAACAGAGCTGGAGGGATGGCTGAGCAATGCCTATTTGGACTTAGCTCTCTTTCTTCACTTTCACATGCTCCAGGACTCCCTGCTTAGAGGATGGTGCCAGGCATACTGGCATGGGTCTTCCCATACCAGTTAAGACAAATCCCTGCAAGAGTGCCCATAGGCCAGCCAAAAAAAACAGCCCCTCATTGAGACTCTTTCCAGGTGATGCAAGGTTGTATGAAGTTAACAACTTAAGCTTTTCCCATCTTCCCAATTCCACCATCAGGATGGCTGCTGCTTGCTGCAAACTCCTGGCTCTGTCTTTTCCCTTTGAACAAGCTTTACCTACTGAGGGCAAAATATGTATATTATTTGGGGAACAGGAAGGGGCTGAGGCTACAGACCACTTCTCTTTGTTATTGCACAAGATAACGCAGACCTAGGCAATGGGGCCAGCTCTCTGGCTGGCAGAGTCCATTAAACCAAAAGGGTGGGGAATAAGGTCACAATGGGTGATGCAACAAATGATGTGTGTCGCTGACGCTGGAGCGGGCCTGGCACACGCTCACACCCTGGCTGTGGTGACGTGAGAAGCTGCAGTCTTATGAAAAGATGACCAGAAAGCTTCCTCGTATGTTCTCGGCTCAGCTGCAGCCCGGTTCCTCATCTGGTTCTCCAGCCTCTCATCATCACAAAGCCCGCCTTCCTCTCCTGACTACTCAGTCTTCCAGCCTTCAGCCTGCTCTCCAGCAAGACCCACCCCTCTCCGTTTTCTGTCCCACCTCTTTCCCTCCTCTGACAGCTCCTTCCTACTATCCCACCTTAAGGATCTCCATGCCCAGCACCTCCAGACATTCAGCTAAGCACACTGTTCATCTTCCTCCCCTCTCCTGCTACTCCTCCATCCTTGTCCCTACTCCCCCCAACAGCCCTGTTGAATAGTGTTCCCTTCTCTCTAGTCCCCACCTTCAACCCTCCCACCCACCCTCAGCCACACCAGGTGAGCCACCAATCTCATCTTTGGGAAAGGATCCCCTACTGCTACTGTCATTCAGAAGTTCCAGGGCTGTGGGCATCTGGAAGCTTGACCTTACAAACAAGGAATGCAGGACCATGGAGCCAGTATGGAGTTCCTCTCTAGTTAGTCTTGAGTCTCTGGTCAGAATCTGGTTTTTTAACTTCTGTGGCCCTAATGCAGTGGTTCTCAACCTGTGGGATGTGACCACCACAGGGTCTCATAACAGCTATGGGATTTACATTACAATTCATAACAATAGCAAAATTACCATTATGAAGTAGTGACAAGATAGTTTTATGGTGGGGGTCACAGCATGAGGAAAGTTGGGAACCACTGTCCTTTGTTCCTCCTGCCTGCTCAGCTGCCTCCTGCGAGCATCTGCATTTCCAGCAAATTTGGGCTATAACCAGAGTTCAAATCCCAGGAGAAGAGTTGAAGATGGAACAGAGGGAGAAAGGGAAACAGAAACACAGAAGGGCAAGACCTGATTTGCCCTGGACTAAAGTAAATAGTAGGATCGGCCCATGCTCCTGTCATAGAGATGTGGCCTGTTTTTGTCGTGTTTTGGTCTGATTCCTCCCAGAATCTGTTAGTCCATTCTTCCTCATCCCACACTTCAGAATCAGGCCAGAAAGCACCTGCCCTGGGAAACAGCTTCAGTCACAAGGGTAGGTGGGTGGGGGTCCTATTATGCTTTCATCAAGATTCTGAGGGAGGGCCTATCAGCCGCCTCTATCTCAAAGATGGACAGGTGGCAAAGTCAAGAAGGCAGGTACTGTGTTCTGTCCCACCTACAGGGTCTCACATAGATATCCCAGGGTCCCCTTGAGCCCACTATGTAACCAAAGATGACCTTGAACTCCTAATCTACTCACCTCCACCTCCCAAGTGCCAGGAATACAGGCATGTGCCACAATTCCCAAGCAGATGACCCCAACAATCCCAATGGATCTTAGCAAAATTTGAATAATTCATTATAATTTATGCAGAAATACAAAGTATTAAAATTAGTCAAAATCCTCACAAGAGAAATTATTCCAGATAAGATAGCTAATCCCCCAAACTTTAATCTAAATACTATAGTAACTGTGATGTTGGAATTGATACAAACAGACATGCACCATGGGGTACCAGAAATGACTTATATGTAGACATATGAACTCATCCTTAGGTTAACACCTGGATAATAGTTTATTCCTGACACAAATGGCTTGTCACTTTATCTTCCATTTTCTAGTTGACTTCCGGGTTGGCTGGGTCTTGGCAGCTGATCTGAGCAGGAACCCAGAGATTTCTGGAGAAATCAGCCCACTAAGGACACCAGGTGTGTCAAACCATTCCAGTATTTCTTGGTTCAGTGTCCAGACAAGAATGAATCCTGTCTCCCTTAAGGAATAACAGACTGTGGAATGCACTGGTGGTCAGGAAGAGCTCCAGGGAAGCAGAAGCCAGTCACGTGGTGCCACTGGGATGTCTTAGGTGCTGAGTCTTTATCAGAGCACCTGGGAAACAAAAACGTAGAGTTTGGAGTGGAGAGAGAAGCTTCAGAGTCTCTGACTGATCTTTTTTTCCCTTTCAAATTTTGGGTTTTTTGTTTTGTTTTGGTTTGTTTTGGTTTGGTTTTTGTTTTGTTTTGTTTTGTTTTGTTTTTTTGAGACAGGGTTTCTCTGTGTATCCCTGGCTGTTCTGGAACTCACTCTGTAGACCAGGCTGGCCTCGAACTCAGAAATCCGCCTGCCTCTGCCTCCCAAGTGCTGGGATTAAAGGCGTGCGCCACCACCGCCCGGCGGGTTTTTTTTTGTTTTGTTTTGTTTTTTTTTGAGGTTTATTTCATGCATATGTTTTGCCTGCAATAATGCACACCACATGTGTGCCTGATGCTCGAAGGTCAGAAGAATATATCTGATAAACTGGAATCGGAATTACAGACAGTCGTGAGCTGCCATGTGGGCACTGGAAACAACGCAGTTCTTCTACAAAAACAATACATGCTCTTAACCAGTGAGATATCACCCAACTCTGACGACTTTCTCTCTGAGCCTCCACCCAGCCCAGCACTGAAGCTTACTGGGGCAGTTCTGGTCATTAGAAGTCAAGTGGACTGAAGCTGGAGAAACTCCTCTTTTAGGGCACATTCTTGCTAGTTCCCACAAACTAACAAAGCGGCTTCTTTAAAATGAACCCCACTTTCCTGTTTGCCTCAGGAACATAGTGAGGTGTCAGGCATGCCCACAGTGACAAGGTCCATCTCTGGCCCAGTCAAGCGTGATGTCATTCGTGTGTATGGATGATGTGGAGGTTTATATAATGGTATTAACAAGAGTCAGACAGCCAAGCACACAGAGCTAGGAGAGACAATGTGTTTTGTGCTCTAATAACTTAAGCAAAAGCTCTGATCCAAGAGAACTTTCTTTGATGGTGACAATATCCTAGATCTGTGCTGTGGCCACTGTGACTAGTGAACACTTGGAACATGGCTATGACTAAGAACTGGACTGTGTGTGTGTGTGTGTGTGTACATGTACATTTGAATACAAATTTATGTATTGGGGTATATGGATTGTGTATTTTTTTAAAGACCTCAGGATATCCTTTGAGTTTCATTCCTCAGATAGTGTCCACCTTTTGAGGAGGAATAGGGTCTCTCACTGGCCAGGAGCTCACCAAGTGGGCTAGATTGGCTAGCTAGCAAGCCCTAGGGATATACCCATCCCTGTCTCCCCAGCATTGCAATTACATGTGTGTACTCATGCCTAACTATTAAAATGTGGGTTCTGATGGTCAAACTCATGGCCTCATGCTTGCAAAATAAGCACTTTGCCTTCTGAGCCCTTTCCCCAGACTCAGACACTACTCTTTTTAACAATTGTGTTTAATCTTAGCCACTGAAACTCAAGTAGTCCCCACATACCCAGAAATCAGCGTACTACTGTGGCATGTTGTTCTAGGCTTCTGGGTCCTGGCCTAGTTGAAGGAATCCAGGATCACCTGAGTCGAGTTTGGTCAATGATGGAATCTCTGTGTCTAACAAGAGGGGCTGTGAAGGAAGGAGGGTTGTACGTGGGGCAAGTAGAATAGAAATCATCCAAGTTAAGCAATCAGGCAACCTGGAAAAATATTAGAGAGTCTAAGTAATTTAACACCTCTTTCTCCTTTCTCTTGAAGAGTAAAGCCCTGGCTCTCGGGTGAAAAGAATACACATGGACCTGTTGCATCCTCCACCTTCCTAGACACCGGTGGCAAGCTCACTGCACGTGACAGGAAGGACCAGTGTGGCTGGCCCAGCCAGGCCAGCCTTGCTTCAGACCCCTTTGGAACCTGCAGATAATAGACTGTGTTTGTCCAAGTTGCAAGAGGTCTGAAGCACTCCGTGCCTGCTCATTATAAACTTGGGAACGATGTCATCAGGTGACACTGGTGACAACCTAAGACGTTATACTCTCCAAAACACTAGATACAGGTACTGTGGACCCGTAAGATGTATCTCAGCTGGTTTCAGAACGAGGCCTGGGATCAGAATCCACTTGAGGAGCGTCGACATGAGAGGGAAACCTTCGTCTCACTCAGGAAGAGTACCCCCAACTTCAATATGGGAACGAGGGAAGCCATGCTGAGAGGGCATCTCGGCATGTCTCCTTATATTTGCTTAAAATACATTGATTACGTTTATTGCGACAGTATCATTTCTGTAAAATCCATGTCAGCTTTCTGTGACTCCATCAATTTCAATGAACCTATGCCAAATACCTAGTGTGCGTTGGATGTTGTCCTTGGGTGGAGGAACCCGCTAACATGCAGCTCCTCACCTCCTGCAGCTTGCTTTCCAGTGGACACCAGAAGGCGGAGGGTATCGGCTGTGGCTTTCAAAGAACATAGTTGGAAGAGAAATAGGACAGGGTGGCCCTGATGCTCAGAAATCCCTTGGGTCCATAAAATGCTGAGCAATAAAGTTCTGTAGCTCTGATGGACCTGGAAGTCATGGTGACCTTTTAGAATAGAGATGTTAGATTTTCAGAGTACCAAAAAGCCATTGATCTTTTCAATATCATCAAATTTGTATGAAAAATATTGTCTTAGTTAGGGTTTTATTGCTGTGAACAGACACCATGACCATACCAACTCTTATAAAGGAAAACATTTCACTGGGGTTGGCTTACAGTTTCAGAGGTATAGTCCATTATCATCATGGCACATTTGCAGGCATGGTGCTGTAGAGGCAGCTGAGAGTTCTACATATGAATTACCAAGCAGAAGGAAGACAGAATGCCACACTAAGCCTGGCTTGAGCATCTGAGACCAAAAAGCCCACTCTTAATGCCACGCCTACTCCAACAAGGCCACACCTCCCAATAATGCAATTCCCTGAGCTTGTTTTCAAACTACCTCAAAAAAATGATGTCTGTTTGTCTATCTCTGTCTCTAAGGGGAAGAGAAACACCCAGATCAGCTACGGACAGCACAATAAGTCAAAGTGACTCTGTCCTCATTGTAAAAAAATAGTGTAGAGGGGCTGGAGAGATAAAAGAACTGACTGTTCTTCCAGAGGTCCTGAGTTCAATTCCCAGCAATCACATGGTGGCTCACAACCATCTGTAATGGGGTCCGATGTCCTCTTCTGGTGTGTCTGAAGACAGGTACAGTGTATCTATACATAAAATAAAGAAGTCTTTAATAATGTAGAAAATTCTGATGCTATTCTCATCCCTATGACAAATGCATCAGAAACTAGTGTAATACACCATCAATATTTTCAGACTTTTCCTATTGATATTGTAAATATGGACTACAAGACAAATAGTTTTACGTTTTTCCAAGTACAGAAATATGTGGAAAGCTTAGAGAAAGGTGAACATTACTGAATTTTGAAATATACAATCATTGTAGCTTTTCCTTTGACTTGACTGAAAAGAAAGTCAGTGATCTCTCTGGAAACCTAAAAAAAAAAAAAAAAAAAAAAAAAAAAAACAAAAAAAATGCTTCTGAGAACATTTTCCCCTCTTGACGTTAACACCGTCAGCTTGACAGGATTACTTGGCATTGCCTGTGGAGGTTCTATCTAGGCTAGGCTAGCCTCTCTGCATGCCTGTGAGAGCCTGACTGGGCTAACTTCTGGGGACATCTGTGAATGATATCCTGATTAGGTTGTTTTAGTGGGAAGATACACGCTAGATGTGGGCTGCCCTAATCTACAAGAAGCCCAGCGGCATACCAGCATACATCACTCTGCTTCCTGGCTGTCTTTGCTACATGACCAGTTTGCCTCTGGCTCCTGTTGCTGTGAATTCCCTGCCATGATATATTGTATCCTTGAAATAAACTCTTAAATCGCTGCTTAGTCAGGGCTTTTTAATGTTTTATCACAGCAATGAGAGAAGTAACACTCTAATATAAGCAGATCTCATCCTTGGAGCTTAATTGTTCTGAGAATATGGGACACATAAGGTCTGATTAAGGATCAGTTCTATTCTGTACCCAGAAGCCTTTATAGGAACCGTGGACTGGTATACACAATGAGATCCAGCGTGTGTGCCAGGTCCTTACAGCTGTTACATAGAGCCATGCTTCTTCTGCCTGAATCACAGATTGGGAAGGGAGAGGTTCATCTTCCTTTGGAGGTTTGGTTTGGAAATGTTAGCAGATATAAAGTCCAAGTGTCCACTCTCCTTGTTTTCTGTGCCTGTTTTTGTTGGCCCAAAGAAGCCTGTACCTCCCTGGTATCACCAAAGTCACCACCACCCAGAACACCACATGAACACTGTCAACAGCAGCTCAGACAGTAGCACTGGGTGGCCAGGTATCATTTGATCTGGTTGTCCGTTCACACTCATTTCAGGCCCACTGACTTCTACTTAGTATCTTATACTGAAAACACCCTATTGGGTATTCAGTCAGGCATCGATTTGGAATGCATTCCAATCACTTGAGCACCTAAGAAGTAGAGTTGAGGTGCAGAGTGAACCTTTATAAAAAATAAGTTGTTCCGATTACATGAATGTATGTGCATCATGTGTGTGCCTGATACCTGTGGAGGCCAATAGCAAACACCAGATCCCTGGAAATAAAGCTCTAAGCTGTGTCAATGCTGGGAACCCTGTGGAAGAGCAGCCAGTGCTAGTAACTGCTGAGCTCTCTCCAGCCCACCAATTAAGGTTAATTCTGAAAGTGATCATTGTGCTCCCACAGGACTGTTCCTTTTCAGAGTCAACGTATTTCTGCTTTCACCTTTCCCTAACCACCCAAAGTATAGCTGTCATTAGTGGCGACTGTTCAATGCAGAAGAAAATTTGTAAAACTGTGTTTAGTAGGCTGTAATGTACAAGAGCACATTCTGACCCAAGTATTCGTCCATCTTACCACATCACTTGTGACAGGGTGAGCTTTCCTGTTTGGTTCAGACGAACCCATGCTCTACCATGAAGCATCTTGTTTTCAAATTTACACATTGTATTGTACATGAGTGTATCCACACATGTGGAGACCAGAGGTCAACTTGGAGGAGTTAGTTCTGCCCTTCCACCATGTGGATCCCTGGGACTGAACCCAAGACATCAGGTTTGGCAGCAAGCACCTTTAGCCACTGAGCCATCTCACTGGCCCCACGCTTCTTTTCTCGGCCATGGCAAATTGTCTTTCTAGCTCCCATGTCTAGATTCTCACCCAACATCTTAACCATTTGTGCTTTCAACGTCATAAAGTTTTTGCAGGTGTTTCACTGAAGTCTGTTGCCAATGTCACTTCTCTGGGAACATCACTGTGTTCGTGTGACTAAGCTTTCCTTTACTGTCTCTGAGTGGATGTCTCATGTCTAGAACATCTAGTTATAACACCACAATATCAGCTATTTCCATAGTAACCTCGCTGCTTGCTGTGTTACTGTGCCAGCTTTCATTTCTGTACACGCATCTGTCTTTGCCGGTCATTTCTCGTAATGACTTAAATTACATGTGGGTTATGACTGGGGACAAGAAGGCAACAGAACTAAACTGTGCTGTTCATGAGTGTTTTTAAAATGAGTGACAGGCACAATGACAACAACAGATGGACTCTGAAAAAGGTGCTGAGGGATCGATCACCAAGCTGAGCTTCTTCTACAATGATGCTGTAGACTGAAGACCTGCGGAGGGATTCCCGCGTAACAGAACCACGCCCAGGGACACATGAGGGACAGAAATTTCACTGATAAGTGAAACCCATGCACGCTGCAATTGCACACAGCACAAAGTACAAATGCCCTGCCTTGGGAACAACCTCACTCTCAATGTACAACAACACAGAGACTTGTGCATGCTGGTCAGTTTATTTTCAGGGCTGGAATGATGAGAGAACATGGCAGACGGCCTACAAAAGAAACTGAATTAGTAAAACAAATTCTGCTTGTATGCCTTTGCTCAATAAAAGGGGGAAGTCACTTTTAAGCCTTATATGAAAGGGTGTAGCATTAATAACCAACCCACCACAGCAAACCATTTTCCTAAATCTCAGGCTGTTCCACACAGAACTCAAAGCTTCTGCTTCTGAAGCTCCCATTGGAATATGAGGTGTCACACTTCTACTCCGGAGTGCTGCCAACTGTTAATGTCGGGTCTTCTGAAAACATACCTGTGCGTCAGAACTTAGCTGAAATGAACTCAACAAAGCTACTTATTTGCTTCTAGAAATTCACTAGCACACAAAACCAGAACTGTCTCATGTGTGTACCAGTATGCAATAAGAAAACATGAAAATAATCTTAGTAATTAATACACGTGGTTCTTATTTTCAGTTTTCTTAAAAACAAAGCATGATTTCAGAAGCAGAGAGAGGAGAGCAGAGACAAGCTGGTTAGTACCCCATTAGCAATAGGACCCAGCACCAAACGGGGCCACATGCCACACTGCAGCTTCTCACAACCTGACCAGCAAGTCTCAGCAGACATTAAGGAAAGCTGCCCCTATATCTAGACACCATCTGTCCCCGAGGGGCTCACATGCTGAAGGTATATGATCCTTTAGGTAGTGGGATGGGGAGGTCCTTTAAGAGATGAGTCCTAGGGGCCAGTATTGGGTCCCCGGGTGTTGACATTGGTAGAAGTTGGTACCTGTGTCACAAATTTAGTTCTTACAAAAGCCAAGTTAAGCAAGGCCGGCCCCACAACCTCTGCTCCCTGTAAGACCTCCCATCATCACACCACCACAGGGCCATGCTGCCCTCATTGGCTTAGAAGAAACTACCATCCTGGACCTAAACTGACCAAAGCTGAGGTAAATAACCCTTCTTTATGAAGTACTTTAACTCAGATATTTTGATAAAACAACAAGATAGTGTTTTTGTTTAGGGTTTGCATTGCTGTGAAGAGACACCATAACCAACCTCTTAAAAGCACATTTTATTATAGATGTTGGCTTACATGTTCAGAGGTTCAGTCCTTTATCATCAAGGCGGGAGCATGGCAGAGTCCAGGCGGGCATGGGCTGCTGAGAGTTCCACATCTTCATCTGCAGGCTTAGAAGACTGGCTTCCATCTGGTTAGAAGGAGGGTCCATTGCACATCCCCAGTGACATACTTCCTCCAACAATGCCACAGACTCCAACAAGGCCACACCCACTCCAACAAGACCACACCCACTCCAACAAGACCACACCCACTCCAACAAGGCCACACCTACTCCAACAAGACCACACTTAATAGTGCCACTCCTATAGAATAACCCTAAACAAGGGACTGTTTAAGGATACAGAATACAGGGTTGGACCTTAACTGTGAAGTGGGCAGTGTTTTACGTGTGAAAGGGAGACAGGGTAGAGAGGGCTATAAAAACCGAGTATCTACAGCACAGGGGGGTGGGGGTGCCTAGGAAGCTCTGGATACAAGGTGGTGAGCATGTGATGCAGCACCTGTTACCTTGACCAATTACCATCAACACTGTACACACATCCACTATAGCCATAAATACTCACGTATCCCATTTGAGCGGGATGCCAGCAAGCCTACAATCCCAGCACTTGGGGGGCAGAGGGAGGAGGATCAGCTTGAGGCCATCTTGGACTACAGTCTGAGAATGTCTCAAAACAAAATATAATTTGGAGCCAAATGTCTAAGGAAGAAATAGTTCAAACAGGATGAAGGGGACAGAAGAAAATATTCTCAAAACTTACCATTCCCATCCAGAAAACATTAGGACACTGTAACTATGGGAAAGCAGAAGTTCCAAGACGATAAAATGGCAGGACGGGGTTACGAGGCAGGTAAAAGCCTGAATCTGTCACTTATAGTGGCACACACCTTTAATCCCAACACTCAGGAGACAGAGGCAGGGGATGTCTATTGAGTTTGAGGACACCTGGTCTACAAAGTGAGCTCCAGGACAGCCAAGGGCTACACCAAGAAACCCTGGCTTGAAAAACACCAAAATATTTTTAAAGCCTAAATCTTTCTAGATAGCCTAATCAAAGAATACCAGCCAGAAAGCAGAGCACCACAGGCTTCCCACATCAGAAGAGCTTAGGAGGGAAGGACAGGAATGAGGAGCCCCACGCACCTCACGGCCACAGCAGGACAAGGGGTGGGCCCCTCGCATCTAAGCCACAATTCATAGCAGTCAATTTAAAGTTGGCTTCAGAATGGGAGATGTAAGATTTTCCTGTTTCCTTTCTTTAAGAGATCCTAAAACTGGAGCACAGCAAAAGGCATAAAGTAAGAAGGAGAATACCAGGCCCAGGAGGTGAGGGACCAGTCAGATGGCCGAAAACAGAGACCTGGGCTCTCACAGGAAACTGTTCAGGGACTTATATAAAAGGACAATTTGAAAGATGAGGGAAAAGTGAGTAGCTTCAATCTGCAGCTACCAAAAGAAAGGCATTACCAATAAACAGCAATATTCCTTTGATTTTGATTTTGGTTTTTTCAAGAAAAGGTATCTCTGTATAGCCCTAGCTATCCTAAAACTCCCTCTGTAGACCAGGCTGGCCTTGAACTCAGAAATCTGCCTGCCTCTGCTTTCCAAGTGCTGGGATTAAAGGCGTGCGCCACCACAGCCCAGTAGCAGGAATATTCTTAAATGTGCAAACTTCTCCATCTTTTAAAAAGTATTGGTTTTCATCAAAGGCTATATTTTTTCCATAACCTTAATTTATTAAAATAATTTTCTACAAAAGTCAGGACAAACACTGAGTGTGGTGTACACCCCCCCCTTCTCCGTGGCTCTTTACAGAACACAACACTGCTCAGCGGGTTTTGCTCTTCAGTTTCTGTCTTGTCCGTTTTCCGGGTCTCTTCTGCACAGACAAAACAAAAACCGTATGTTGTCACACACAGCACTTGGCCTTCTGTGCCAGGGTGAGGAGGAGTCAAGGGGAGAAGGAAGGGGGTTGAGAAGAGACTGATCAGGCCCCAACCTGGACCCCTCACTTACATTTGCCCCTTTCTTCCCAGGCCTCCTGGGACCCCTGCCATGAGCCACCTTGGCTCGGAAGCTGGAGACGTCATCGTAGCTCTCTCGAGTGTTCCATTTGGAGCCTTTCTTCTTTCCACCAAAACCAAACTTCTGATTTTTGTATCTCCGTTTGGCGTTGGGCCTGAAAAAGGTGGCCCCACAGATAGTGCACAATAAACCCCATGAGCCTTATGGCTGGGTGACAGCCGAAGGCTCGTCTCTGCAGTCCTTAGGCTCTCCGAGGCCTTATATTTTCACTCTATAAACCACCCAGGCAAACTTATGAAATAACTCCAGAGAAGGAAAACTAACAAAGAAAAGGCAGAAGGGATCTATAAACACCACAAGCTTCCTGCTTCCACCGGCATCCACTGTAACGCAATCAGGATAGTTCAGCCCTAAGTGTCTCTATTCCTCTCATGGACAAAACCACAGTTAGCACTCAAATATAACAAGCTTTAAAAACTTCGCAAATTCTGTCTAGCCAAACCATGCTGCCTCCCCTCTTGGGCTAGTTCCACTTCCTTGGAAATGCCAACTTGCAATTAGTGCTTCCTACCATTGGCCCAGCACAAACCTCTCCCTGCCTGTCGAACATCTTAATCGCCCTCAGCTGATTTTCCGTGCATGGCACTCAAGAGGCATCACTCTTGCTCACTGGGGCTTCTGTGAGAATGGAGACTAAACCACCACTACCCTAACTACCTTTTATTTACACATACAACTCTGTTACCTTCTCAAAACAGGAGCATGACCTGCCCATAACTGAGTCAAACCACTGTTGTCCCCTAATGCCAACAGATGAAGGTTCCCTAAGTCCTGGCCTCATGTCTCTGTGCCTCTACTCATCCAAGATCTTCTCTAAACACTTCTCCCACTTTCCTGCCCAGATGTTCACGTCCTTCACATGAGGCTCAGGCGGGATGGTGCACCAGGATACCATCCCCAGACTGTGCCAGGACTTTAAGTGTGTTTCCACACTAATGCCCTGATATATCTGGAAATCACCACCCTTAGGTCTATGTTCGCCTATGCAGAGTGATACTGAAAAGAACAGTGAGCCGCCAGCTCCCTTTCAATCTCCATGGCACTGGGGCACAAAGCACTACGTCACAGTGAATGACACAATTACATGGGAGGTGCTCACAGCCTCCCTGTTGGTGGCCGGACCCAGATCTGACTTCTCCGGCTGAACTCCCCACCATCACTGAGGGTCATGGAGTAGAACAGTCATTAAACACTTACCTCAAATGATCCAGGTACCAATTTCTACCTTCAAATATTGCTATGGTCAGGGGCCCACCCCACAGTATCAAAGTCTCTGACCCTTGAACGGCAGTAGCCTACACTAGAGGCCTTCCTAGGGAGTTCTTTCACCAGACTGACAAAACCAAACCGAAACCCGTACTTACCCTTTATTCATCTGCTGGCCTTTAGCTCCTGCCTTTGCACCGCGTCCCACAGGCTTCTGATCCCCCTCAAGGAAATCCAGCTTATCAGAGAAGCCTGTGCAGGGAAGAGCAGCCCCATTAGCACCACTGTATGTCTAAGAGCATTTACGACATGGGTGCTATGCCCTAAGTGCATCTTAAGAAACACATCTTGTCGCTGGGCGGTGGTGGCACACGCCTTTAATCCCAGCACTTGGGAGGCAGAGGCAGGCAGATTTCTGAGTTCGAGGCCAGCCTGGTCTACAGAGTGAGTTCCAGGACAGCCAAGGCTATACAGAGAAACCCTGTCTCGAAAAACCAAAAAAAAAAAAAGAAAAAGAAAAAGAAACACATCTTGTCTCCCACACCATTTCCCAAACCTCAGCCCAGTCAATTAAAACCAAGATAACCTCGAAGCACCAGAGAGTTCTCTCGGTACTGATACCCAGGCTCCCCTATACTCTTTGCAGACAGACACACTGACCTTTCTGGTATTTCTTAATGGCATTCATCATATGTGCTTTCTCCCGCTGTCTCTTCTGAAGGACCTCAGTTTGCACCTGTGAGGCAGACACAAAGTCAGTCCTGCATCCCAAACCATGGCTCCAGAGACTACCAGCTCAGCCGCTGCTATCACACTATGTTGGATACACCCAGGTGTCCCATGGTGCTAAGTGAACCTGGGCTCAGGGATACATACTTTACCAGGATCAAATATGCACAGGGACAGAAGCAAACCCCACCACGCTCTGCCCTGGCATGCCCTGCCATGCCCTGTTCCACGCAGGTGCTTTCTCACCTTCTTTCCGTATTTCCTAAGCGCTCGAAGTTGCTTGGCCTTTTCAGATTTCTCCATGGCAGCCTGTTTAGTCTGCAGCTTCTGTCGAATCTAAAACACAGGAGGTTGTTAGGTACTCTTTGGGGCACACTAGAACGGGCTCCAGTGTTTTACTAGCTCTGAAAGCTGTGGAACTCATGTACTTTCCTAGATTTCCACATTAAGGACAATACAGTCCCAAAGCTGGCCCTGGCACCAAAAGTGTCAGTGGGTAGCCAGAGCTTAAAAGCGACCCTGCCTCTCCAAGCATACTTGTTCCATCACAAAGCTGCCTGCTTCTCATACAGGACCACAGATTAAGGCCAAACTTGAACATTCTCTTCTAATGACCCACATCTGTAATAAAGTTCCTGCACACTCGTACCTCGATTCCTCCCTCCCTCCCTCCCTTCCTCTCTCTCTCTCTCTCTCTCTCTCTCACACACACACACACACAAAATGTACTAAAGCGTTAAGTAGTTATCAGTGTGACTGTCAGATGTAGATGGATCTGTGGTTGTCTTAGGGTTAGCTTCTTGGGGTACCACCTGTAATTCTCTAAGATAAAGACTGAGACCAAAGGAATAATTTAAATACATCCTAGATGTGACATCAAGGTTTTTTTCCCTAAGTTGAATGAAGATCAAATCCCCTAAGTCTACATCACACAATATCTGTCTGAGCTACAGCAAGCCTTCAGTTTCTAGAAAGCTAAAGGCCCAGAGAAGAAAAACCCATCTACAAGCAATAGTATTCTCCTTGGCGTTGTTGGGCCCAGAACTATAAGACTATTGTGTCTGTACGTTCGTTCCATTCACCCTGCCAGGGAAGAAATACACAAGTCTTCTTATTATAGGAACCACACTCCTTCCAGACCTTCTCCATAATTTATCTAGGTGACTGGCACGCCTCTGAAGCAGAGGCTGTAGAAACACTGGTCACAAACAATACAAATCTTTTTTTTTTTTTTTTTTTTTAAGACTACAGGATATAAGCCAACTGAAGGAATGGACTTCAGGGGAAACCTTGGTTTTCCAGAGGAAAAATTTACCTTTTGCATCTGCTGATCAGACTTGGCCATTTCTGCAAAATAATCGGTGGGCCTCTTCGTAGGGACCTGGAGCTGATGGAGTCGGGGTAATACTGCAAGCACTGCAGCCTGGGCCTGGCGGTAGCTGAAATTACAGGACAGAGTGAAATGAGGGGAGAGGAAAGGCATTAATTTCTTCTTACTGCCTCTCAGAAGTTAACTGACCTCAGAGCTATCACATCCCACCCGAACTGGCAAGATAAAACAAGCAAGCCAACAAAAACTCCACTTATTTCACATATACCTGAAATTTCACTTTATGTTTATTTATAAGGAAAAAATACTTCCAAGAGTAAATCAGTTTAAAACAACAAGCTTGTTAAAAAATATTGCAAAAACTATGAACTGTTTCCCAATCATTACAGAAAGGCCACTCAAACATTCCCTAGGCAGAGTCTGTTCTAATGAATGACTAGAGGCACCCACAACAAACTTCAAATGAATTATTTTGAAACACCCCTCAAGCAAGGTGCTGGTTAAATGGTGACCAAGAATCCATTCTTTCAACCAGAGGAATCCCCTACCTCCACCCTCTGGCTCGTGCTAACTCCTCAGTGCCTTTGAGGTTGCAGACAAACTTTGGTAGGACCCACAACAAACATACAAACTCATTTCCCTCTGGAAGTCGTCTTCTGGGTTAACACCTTTCTTCTGGTCCTTGTTCTGGGGTGTTGACTGAGTTTCGCCGACTTCTGGCACTGGACCCAGGGTCACATCGAGCCTTTCAACCCACTCCAGATCCCGTCTGAATTCAGCCAAACACTGCTTCAGGCCATTCTAGGTAAGTCAGACACGGCGCTCATAAGAACCCCGAGTCTATCTCTCTCAAACCCAGTCCTAAGCTCAAATACCCGCACAGGATGAGGACCGCAGCGCAGGGTACACCCTTCCCACAAGACTCGGTCTCCCAAGAAGCACAGCGCCTGTGCACATCCCATTCCAAGGTCTCCGACCCTCGCGCGAGCTCACCACGTCATTCACCGCCTTCTTCGGCTTCTCTAGCACGACATTGAGGCCTGGCTTCAAGAGTCCGCGAGAAAATGCATCCTGCAACTACAAACCGGGGCGCCTCAGTACCGAAGAGCTAAATAAAGTCCCCGTCCCACTCCCTGTCCCGCTAGCTCCGCTGCCAACTACCTCTTGATCTGAGGCCAGGCAATCATCCGACTCCGAGTCCGAGTCTGAGAGCGGAGGGGTGTCCATCTCGCGGCCTCCCGCCCCGCGAGGTTCGGCTGCCACTCCACGTGCCTGCAAACTACACCAGGGCCGGCAACTTCTTCACTAGCCTCTGACTTTTCAACAGGAACTTCCGCTTCCGGGTGGAAAGCCACACTTCCGGTTTTTTCGTTGCTATAGGAACTGCTCTGGCGTTTGGGCGTGCCCAGATTACTCCGGATCTTTAGGAAGAGCACCTACAGATCCCTGCGTAGTCTAGTAACCCAGAGCGGTGAAGCAAAAGGTGAAATAATTTCTCTGGGGTCCTCCTAATGGCCTGGGGGAGTTGGGAGTGCACGAGAGGAAGCAAGGCTTGGAAAGCGTAGCAAAGGTGGGGTGAAGAGGAAAAGGAGCCTGGGGGCGGGGCGATGGAGGAATGAGGCGGGGTCAGGGAGGGGAGGGGCGGAGCAGGAAGATGCGTTGTGTGTCTTCACTCTCGCTTGCTTCTTTCTTCTTTTGCAATACTCTTTGACAGGTACCATGTCCACCGTGGTAGCTCAGTCGCTTCATGTTTTTGGTCTTCGGGCTCACGTGACCAACAATATCTTCTTCTTTGATGAACAGATCGTTATATTTCCTTCAGGAAATCACTGTGTGAAGTACAATCTAGATCAGAAATGGCAAAAATTCATTGCAGGTAAAAAAAAAAAATGCAAGAAAGAAAAAAGAAAAGAAAAAAAACCCACCCTTTCCATCCTGACACTTACATTAAAGGCATGTGCTACATACACAGAACCGCACGATCTCAACAATTGGGAAGATTTTGTTGTTGTAGTTAACTGGATTATCCACATAGTTTTACAAATGTAGGCAAAATAAATGTCAAGTTACACTGTTTAATCATAGATTAACCTAACACAAATAGCCAAAATGACACGTAAAATAACACTCATTTTAAAAGTACTTTTTCACAGTGAGTTCAGAGACGAGTTAAACAGTGTTTTCCTTGTTATTCTCCTGCAGTTGGGTTTGTCCTCTCCAGAACCCTCTTTTGAGTCTAACAGTTTTGAGAGTACAGGATCTTCATTGAACCCTTGTATGATGGAGACACTGGAAATTTTATCTTAAGTGACAAATAACCTTTCTTTGAACCTGCCTTCTGTTTTTTCTTTACGTTAGTCTAGGCAATGATATTCATGACATTCCCTTTTTTCTTTTGCACTGACCATTTTATTGCTTCATATGCATATATAAAAGACAACACTACATATATGTGATCATTAATGAGTTACTATTACATGAAGACATGTGTACCCAGGCACCCAGGATCAGCCAGTTCCAGGGCTTCTTCATTCTTTCAGCTCAACCCACCCCATACACCCACACCAGCACATCTTGGGTCTTATACAGTTTAACCACACATCTGTGTAACCTTATACAAAGTATACTTTTGCTTTCACAATTTTTCTATTTGTTACAAATGGAGTAATAGTCTGTTCTGTTGTACATATAACTGACTCCATTTTGTTGCAATATGGCATTCCAATCTGGGAATACAGACACCCATACACAGACATTACATAGCCATTCTAGATTTGAGGGACATGTGGGAAATAACAATTGTTTGCTATTAGAAACTTTACACCAGATGCTGGGCGGTGGTGGCGCACACCTTTAATCCCAGCACTTGAGAGGCAGAGGCAGGCGGATTTCTGAGTTCAAGGCCAGCCTGGTCTACAGAGTGAGTTCCAGGATAGCCAGGACTACACAGAGAAACCCTGTCTCAAAAAAAACAAACAAACAAAAAAAGAAAGAAAGAAAGAAAGAAAGAAAGAAAAGAAAAAAAAGAAAGAAACATTATGCTATAGCCGCTCTTCCATTCACATGTCTGCAAAGATTTTTCCAGAACACACAGCCAAAACTAAGATTACTGAGAAATGTGACCATGTTAGTTTATAAATTCCCACCAACAATGCATAAGGGTCCCTGTCACCCCACCCTCATTAAATCTTGGTATTGTCCAACTTCCTATTTTGCATGAATGTGTGTAATTCTAGTAATCCAAAAAAGGAATCTTGTTGTTTTAGATTTATGTCTGCATTACTAATTAAGATGAGTCTCTTTTCACATATTTATGGAATATTCCTAGTTGTATGTTAATAGTTTTACCAATTTTTCAATTACTTTTGTAAAGTTTTGTTCTAAGGGTAACTCTCTTACTTAGTTTTAGACACATTTTACATATTCTGTATGCTAATCATTTGTCAAGTATATATGTTAGAAATAATTAGCCAAGCGGTGGTGCCTTTAATCCCAGCACTGGGGAGGCAAGGGCAGATAGATCTCTGAGTTCAAGGCCAACCTGTTCTGCAGAGTGAGTTCTGGGACAGCCAGGGCTACACAGAGAAGCCCTTTCTCAACAAACAAAAACAAAACAAAAAGCAAGAAAGAAATAATTCCTTTCTGAAGCCTGTGCTTTTTTCTTCCTTGTGGTATCTATGAATAAACAACAATTCTTAGTTTTAATGAAGTAAAGGTCATCAAATAACATGTAAATATTCTGCAAGAATAAACTGTATTAACTAGGGACGTGGCTAAGTAGGTAAAGCACTTTCCAGGCATGTGTGAGGACCTAAATTTGAACCCACATAAAGCCAGGAGTGATAGCACAAATCTGTAATCCCATTTCTTCTGTGGAAAGATGGAGACTCCACAGAAGCCTGTGAGCTATCTAGCCTGGCATGCACAGCAGTGAACTGCAAAAAGACCCTGCCTCAAACAAGGTAGAAGACCTACACACCAGGATGTCTGTCCTCTCACCTCCACAGGAATGCCATGGCAAACACACACACACACACACACACACACACACACACACACACACAGAGGGGGGACAGGGGGGAAGGCAGTTGACTTTAATTTATTAGCTTTTATGTCCAGCATATTTGCTGGACTATTTCTAATTCTAATAACTTCTCTGTAGATTCCTTTGGGGTGTTCTACACAGACAGTCACATCAACCCATAATAATGGTTGTTTTGTCTTGTGTCACTGTACTGAGAGCATCTCAAGAGCTGAATAAAAGCAATGATACTGCTCACAGCCATCATGTTTCTAGTCATAAAGAGAATTCTATCAATATTTCTTTATAAAGAATGGTATTTTATATGAACAAGTGTCAATATCCTATATCAGGTTAAATAAATTATTTTTCCCAGTTTTTTATGCATTTTCCCTCAGTAATCAGATAATGGATTTCCTAGCATATATTTTCTGTATTTAATATAGATCTTTACATATGACTTTCTAACACTAAACTAGCCACCATTTTATTCAGACAATATTTATGCATATTTCCTCTCATAGTTACTAGGCTTGCTACTGCTGCTTGTTACAATTGGTATAGTCCAGCTGAGATCTCCTTTCCTTTTACATTTAGTGGTGAGACATAGCACTCAGCTCTCCAAGTCTTTGTTTGTTTGAAAATGCCTTATTTCATCTTCATTTTAAAAAGATAGTCTAACTGTGTATACAATTTTTTGGATACATGTTTTATTTCACTGTCTTCATATTTCTTCACAATCTTTCCCCTGGATATTTGTAATGTCTTCTCTGACTCTATGTGTGTACCTGCACGTATATGTGTGCTGTCCCCTTCCTGTGTGTGTCTGTGTGTGTGTGTGTGTGTGTGTGTGTGTGTGTGTGTAGCTTCCTGCTGCTTAGTATATCCAGAAATTATTCAATTTATTGACTGAATAATAGATCCATTTTTTCTGTGTATGGGTGTTTTGCCTGCATTTGTGTCTGTGCACTACCTGTGCAGTGCCTGTGGAGGCCAGAAGAAGGTGTAAGATTCTGTGAACTGGAGTTATAAATGGTTGAGCCTCCATGTGGGTGCTAGGAATTGAATTCAGCCCCCTAGGAAAGCAACAAATGCTCTTAACTACCGAACCCTCTCTTCAGCCCTGTATCCAGAGGTTTGAATTTCCATGATTCTGTTCATGTGTTCATGCATCTTGTCCTGACTATTTTTCTTCTTCTTGGAGCTTCATCTTGTATCACCAGGAGCCTCGCCTACATGTAAGAGTAGTCCCAGGCACACGTTCAGGGTCTCCTCCAACATCCTGGAAGCAGCCACCCTTTGAGCATCCTTCAAGCCCAGGCCAAGGGCAGAAACAGGCAAGGACAAAACTGGAGCTGGTACAGCCAGTAAGCTCAGGACCAGCTGGGCACAGCATTCCAGGCACTGGGGCATCTGGGATATAATCTAGGAAAGGCAATTCAGAATTCCATGTGTCCTGAATTGTATCTCCTGGTAAGAACTATAGCCAGGAAAGGACCACTCTAACATACAGGGCTGGAGCAGGTTCCATGGTGGGCAGAGCTCAGACCATTACTAATGAAGTGAAAAGTAAATAGGTCTGCCAGGCAGTAGTAGCACACACCTTTAATCCCAGCACTCGGGAGGCAGAGGCAGGCAAGAGCTCTGTGAGTTTAAGGCCAGCCTGATCTACAGAGGGAGTTCCAGGACAGTCAGTGCTACACTGAGAAATCCTGTCTTGGAAAAACAAAACAAATGAAGGAAGGAAAGAAGGAAGGGAGGGAGGGAGGGAGGGAGGGAGGGAGGGAGGGAGGGAGGGAGGGAGAGAGAGAGAGAAAGAGAGAGAGAGAGAAAGGGGAAAGTATAAATGTCATAAACTGGCCTGGCTTTCCATTTTATAAGCTCATATGTCCTTCTCTGTGAAATGAAGGTGATGTCCAGCTTGCTGTGGTCACCAAGTAATAATGAGGCTCAGACACTTGTTCATTTAACAAAAATGTCTTAAGCACTTCTTAACGCACACAGACACACACTCACACACACACACACTCGCACACACACATGGCACACATGCACGCCTGTCTTTATGGTGCTCTGTTACACTCAAGTGTAATGGGGATGCTAATAAGAAGGAAATGGAACCTGAAACATGAAGACCTTTGAGGGAGTGTGAGCTGTGAGGTGGTGGCGAGGTGCTGGAGTTGGTTCACTGACTTTTGGTGATGAGTCCTGGTCGTCAAGGAGCTGGCCATGCTCACATAGGAGGGGGATGGGTAAAAAGGATGACATCCCAAGTGGGTGATGAGTGTGATAGAGGAATCTCAAAGAAGCCAGGCACCGTTGGGGTGGAGGGAATGGGGAAGCAGGGAGCAAGGGCCAAGGCAAGGCAATGGCAGGCACAACACTACACAAGCTTGTGACGAAAAGCCATGGGATGTTCATCAGAGCAGCAAAATGCAGCTGACCTTTCTGAGTTCACCCTGGCTACTCCACAGGGTGCCGAGGGGGTGGACTTAAGGAGAACAAGGGTTAACAAAGAGCCCTGTTAATAAGGTACTGATGTCATCAAGATGATGAGGCATGTAAGGCAGGATGGGATCAGACCTTGGGGATAGTGACTAGTCTGGGGTCTGTTTTGGAGGTAGACATGCCCAGTTTCCTCATAAAGAGATACAAAGCACAGTTGTTGTACTTGGGCATCCAGAGTGATGGGACTGCTGTTGACCAAGGCAGAAAAGGCTGAGGGAGGAGATGTGTCTGCTAGAGACATGGAAGCATCTAGATGGAATGTAAAGGGCCAGTTTGGATTCCCATGCTCTGAGAAAGGAATCTTGTCAGAGGGATGAAATGGAAAGCTCTTGCACTGGCAAGGCTTCTGTTATCTCTGGGACCTTCCTCCATTTAGGGCTAAGGAGCTGAGGAAGAACTAGCAGAAGAGGGACCAAGAAGATTGGGGGTAGGAAGAGGCGCGTCCTCTTGTGGGAGAGACATAGCTATTTGAAGGGTAATGGAATTAACTGGACTGAAAGCAGTGTAAAAGTGTCTGACAAACTAGAATCAGTTAAAAATCCCAGTCACCGGCTGCATAGAAATAGCATTAGTGACTGAGATTACAACCATGGTCCCAGAGGACTGTGTTGCCTAGGGATGCTGTAGACATCTTGCTTTAGTCCCTACTATGTTATTCACCCGGCTCACTTAAGGACACAATTCTCAATGTGCTTGTTCTTACACTGGGCATGGCTATACTAGGTACCTGCTAGGTAGCCAGTCCCTGGTAAGTGAACAAGTGAATGAATGGGCAAGAAAGCCATGGCCCCTGCCCTCCATATGCTCTGGGCTATAGCTGAGACAAAGCGTGCTTTTCAGCACACAGGCTTCTATCAGTGTATTTTTATCATTGTGTCAATGTATCATAGTGTTGTGTATCAATGTATTTTGTCATTGTATCAATGTATCTCTGTAGTGTTGTATCAATGAGTAGCACAAACTTTCCCATGGCACAGCCTGGCTGAGAGCACTTCCCCAACCCCTGCCACCTCCAGGCACCACCATGATCCCACATAATCCCAGCTGTAACTTCTCACTGTCCCTTGCATCCTTGCGTCATCCCAAACCTTGGCCTCAGAATCCTATTCAACTTCTACATCTCTTTACCCCAGATTCTCACACTACGGAGTTCACAGTGTTCATTCAGATTCCAATTTTATTATTTCCTCTTCCCTTGTGGTTTTTCTTGCTGGATACTCAGACCTGTGTTAAAGACATTGTTACAAAAGCAATGAAACTCGAGCATAAATAGCCCAGAAGCCCAGTAAATCTGTATATAAACATGTAACTTTAATATATCATACAAGTAGCATGAAGAGTCAGTGTGAGCTTGGAAAGCCACGTAGAGTCTCGCTTCTTTTCTTTTTAAAAAATGTGTGAGTGCACGTGCGCGTGCCTGTGTACAAGCACAGGTGCCTGCAGAGGCCAGAGAATACATCAGATCCCCTGGAGCTGAGGTTGCAGGCAGTTTGCGCCTCCCAACTTAGATACTGGGAATCGAACCTGGATCCTCTGGGAGAGCAGAACACTCTCAACCTCAGAGCCATCTCTTCAGACTCTAGAGTCTCACTAATTATCCTTTATCATCGTGGATCCAATATAGACTGAAGATTTAAATGTAAATCAGTCAAATCATTAAAAACTAGAAACAAATACACACAATTAAAGTCCAGTGGCTCAGGGGAACCATTTTAGCAAAAGCCAACTCTGGTAACTTGTCCAGCCTATGTTGGTATCCCACCTCTCCGAGGCACTGGACCCGGAAGCCTCAGTGTCATTCATGACCTCCCCCCAGTCAATCATTGAATTCTGCAGGTTCTACCTCTTAGCGTTTCCCTGGTCACCTCTCATTTACATGCCCACTGTTCCTGCTGCCTTCACATATTACCTGCTTTGTGCATCACCTGCTGACCAGTTAGATCCCCTGCCTCCAGGGAGATCCACACAGCCACCAGGGATATTTTCCCAACCCTTCATGAAGGTTCCCAGGGGTTTCCCAGCTGCAACCTAAACCCAGAGCCTTGATCTTCTCTGACTCAGCTGTCCCTCCAGCCTTCCTGCGGGAGTCCAGTGCGCCTGGCTGATGTGTGTCAGGACAACATATTCATCCCTCCTTAGCTGCCTAGAAAGCAGCAGCATGGGGCCCATCATGGACTCCCATACGACCTTCTAGCGTGTCTTCCCCTGTCTCACTCAGCCTCCCTGTGTGGAACCCACATCCATGATGACTTGTCCTGTGCTCAGTGCCCAAGGCCTATGTGAAAAGGTTGTACTTTGTATTAATACCAGAAGAAAATGAAGACATCAGTAATGATGATATGGTCATGAGTCCAGCCTGGATCCTATTCCTCTCTATGTTAGTGCAACCATCCAATATGTGACTGTATGTATGTCCAGTATGTATATATTCATTCCTATTACATTTACTTATTCAGTGTGTGTGTGTGTGTGTGTGTGTGTGTGTGTGTGTGTGTGTGTGTTTGTACACCTGCATGGCATGGCATGCATGTGAAGGTCAGAAGACAGCTCATGGGAATTTGTTCCTTCTACCATGTGAGTGAGTCCTGAGGATCAAATTTAGATCGTCAGCCTTGGCAGCAAGCACTCTTGCCCACCAAGCCATCGTGTCAGCCCTATTTTTATTGTTTATTTTTTTTCTTATTTATAATTATGTATGTGTGTGTGCACATGCCTCCTGGACACGTGCTTGTGGGTGCCTGTGGAGGACAGAGGCTTTGAATCCCCCAGAGCTGGAGTTAACAGGTGCTGGTGAGCCACATGATGTGGGTGCTGGGAACCGACTCAGGTCCTGTGGAAAAGTCACCATCCCTACTCTTATCATTTTTAATGAAGGGAGAGACCCATGACAGCTGAGTGCCTGGGCCCATGTGCTGTGCCTGCTGTTGCCCTCTCATGGCTTCACCTGACAGCTTGTTACTTTCACGCTTGTTACTACAAGGCTGCAAGATGCTGGCTGCATGTCCAGCTGTCATCTCTAAGCTCTAAGAAAAGGGAGGATAGCGTGCACATGTCTCCAGTAATCAAGGAAGCACAAAGCCTCATCACAACGACTTCTGCATCTGTCTAACTGCCAGACTGTGGAGCTGAGTAGTTTTAGCACCCAGCCTCAACAGGAGAGTACTGAGTGCTGGATTCTTAAGACACTAAAGCCCATACAATTCGGCCCTTGTTGGCCCTTCCCTGGTCACGCCTGACTCCCACACAATGCTCCAGCAATCTGTCTCCTTGGGATTCTCTTGCCATACTGCATTTTCTGTTATGCCATGTGCCTCGTAAACTCTTCATGCCACATGCAGCTTCCTTCATCCTCTCTGGTCCTGATGCAGGAAAGTTTTCTCGACATCCCAGCTCAACCTAGTGAGCTGCCCATCCCCAGTTTTACAGTTACCCACATACAGTCAAACTAAGGGGTGGCCAAGGACAGATCTTTGTATATTTGTACACCTTTCTCCTCTGTCAATGGTGCCCCTTGCTAAGCCTGTTTGGACCTTGATGGAAGCATTGTCTGTCCTTAGTCCCCATTTTTACCTCCTTTTGCAGGCTCAGACAAGAGTCAGGGCATGCTGGCCTTGTCCATCAGTCCCAATCGGCGATACCTCGCTATCTCCGAGACTGTGCAAGACAAACCCATCATCACGATTTATGAGCTGTCATCCATCCCTTGCCGGAAGCGCAAAGTCCTGAATAATTTTGATTTCCAAGTTCAAAAGTTTACCAGCATGGCTTTTTCTCCAGACTCTAAATACCTGCTGACACAGACGTCGCCTCCAGAGTCAAACCTCGTCTATTGGCTATGGGAAAAGCAGAAAGTCATGGCCGTTATTAAAGCTGATATTCAGAACAACCCCATCTACCAGGTACCTCCTAGCATGAGTGCCTTGCCCATTGTAAAGCAGTGGGTGCCACAGTGCTCACTTCTCCCATGCATTTTTTTAAAATTGAGCTTCACAATAATCATACCAGGAATATGTGGTTACTATCCCACCTTAGAGATGGGAGTCCTGAGCCCCTAAGAGGCTAAGTAACTCATTCAAGGCTGCAGAAGTGGCGAAGAGGCACAACCAGCTGGCGCCCAACTTTGTCATTTGTCTTTTTTCCTCCGGCCCAGAACTACTTTCCAGGCACAGGTTAGACCCAGCTGTGCTGACTAAAACTTACTCTCCTTGGTTCTGGCCCCTTTGCAGTAGACTCCTGGACAGTAAGAGGATTTCAGGAATGGCTTATAAAGTGGTAGGTTTGGGTTTTTATTTTGTTTGGGAGGGGCATTATTTTTGGTTTTGTAACAGGTTATGACCACATAGCTCAGGCTATCCATGAACTCACAGTCTTGCCTGCCTCTGCCTCCCCGGTGCTGGGATTCGAGGTGGATGTCAGCATGCCCAGCCAAAAAGGCAGATGTGTAGGAAAGTGCCACTGGAGTTAGTGGTGTGGAGAACAGAATTTTCTATTGTGGTTGAAGAGCAAAACAAAGACCCTTTAGTAAACTGGTTGGCTGTGTAGGAACCCCAACCCCTGTCCAGGATCCTAGACTCATGTTCAAACCTTCAGGAAGTCAGTTCATTCTGTGTTCAGAGACACCGATCATCAGAGCCTCAAGCATTCATCATATCAGTCTTCACCCAAAGGTTGAGGTTGGAGCCCAAACATCACCAGCAAACACACATCCATCCTCAGTACAGACATGAGTGTTGATCGACAAATCACAAAGGCAAGGAGCATCCCTTCTAGAAGGCTGTGTCATCCAGGCCACAGCTTCCCATGACCCCACCTCAGAGCAGAGAACACCTCTGCAGTAGATCCAGTGAGCATTTCCTAGGTGCCCACTATGAACCCAGCCCTGGGGACACAGAGACTCAGCAGCAACATGCCCTCAAGCCGCTGTCTGTCTAGTGCAGACAGCAGGTTAGTTGCCATTAGTGCGTGTTGGGATAAGGGCTCAACCCCATGTCTCTGTTTCTAGCCAAACTTCATTCCATCGCGCTGGAACAGAGTATAGCTCTGCTCATGAGGAGACACGTTGGTGGGAAGTTGAGGCAGGAGGAGTAACCATTTAAAGCCAGCCTAGGCTACACACACACCAAAAAAATTTTTTTTTGTTGATTGATAGTCTGTTCTATAGACATAGATGTGTATCTTTATCAAATATAGTATAGAATTTCATGGTTTTGTGACATGTACAAACTGTGTAAAATGAGTATTAAATAATCAAGCAGGGAATACTTGCACCAAGATTCAGAGTACTCTCTTTTTTATTTGTTTGTTTTTGTTTTTATCTTTTTACACTTTGCAGGTTAGCATCAATCCCCAGGATAATACTCAAGTGTGTATCACAGGAAGTGGAGTATTTAAACTTCTCCGTTTTACTGAAGGAACTCTAAAGCAAACCAATTTCCAGAGGGGAGAGTCCCCAAACTGCCTAGCCCACGCCTGGGTGTCTGATGACAGGATCATTGTTGGCACTGACACTGGCAGACTCTTTCTCTTTGAATCTGGAGATCAGCGCTGGGAGACAAGCATAGTGGTCAAGGAGCCTACTAGCTCCAGGAGCCTGGACATCATCCACGAGTCAGAGAGGTAACAGCCCTCTGCTGGGCGAGTGCACACCTGCATTGTACTGCCAGAGATATGTAAAATGGGCTTCTCCTGAGGCTGGAGAGGCTGTGCAACACTTACTGCTCTTGCAGAGGATACAGGTTTGGTTCCCAGCACCCACATGATGCCACACAACCATCCCAGGAGATGTAGTGCCCTCTTCTGGCCTCTGAGGGCACTACACACACACACACACACACACACACACACACACACACACAGTGCACTTAAATACATGCAAGCTGTAAAAGCAAACAAACCTTTTTTAAAGCCACTCACCACCACTGCACCTTGAAAACCAGCTGTGCTGATTTCTTCCTTCACTTTTAGCGTCCATCTGCATCCAAGCACAAACCTCAACAATTCCGACCACAGCCCACATACAAGTCTTTTTATTCTTATGTCTAAATCTCATTTTTACACACAGTTCACTATGGCAGATTAATCTATCAAAATGGTATATTTTCTTTTTCAAAAGCATGTTTTCTATGGATGGCTGCATAATTTACCAATTTCAAGAAATAAATGCCTTCAGAGCCTTTGTAGCGTGCAAGGCCCTTGCTGTGATGTACTAGGAATGCAGACCCTCAGGCAGGGGCAGTTCAATGGGAGGCAACAATGAACAAAGAGGGGCAAGAAAACGGACTCAGTAGGCCTGACAGAAGGCTATGTGGTAAGGGGGCAGGGAGGAGATTCAGGGGGGAGTGTTTGGTTTCATCCACAGGGCCACAGGAGTGACTACAGTGGAATGTGCTGTGGGACGTGTCAGATTCTGCTGACACACTCATCTGAGTCCTATCCTTCACAGAGCATATCAGTATCATGCCAACTTTACAGACCAGGGGACCAAGGCCCAAAGGAGTCAAGTCACTTGCCCAGGATGTCAGCACTGCTCCGTGATGGAACTAGAATCCCATTTCCCTTCTCTCTGAGCTCAAAGCCCAAGCTCCCTGCCACCTGACACCCTGTGGATTCTTTCTCCTCCATAACTTCTGTTTACCCACAATCCCCTCCGCATGCCAGCCTCCTTATTTTGTGCTTGAGTAAGGAATTCCTAAGGAATTCTCGATAGAATTGTCTCCCTCATTCCTAGATACTGCTTACATTAGATAGTTCAGATTATCCTTTATGTGACACCACACTTTGGAATTTTATAATAGCATTTGACGAGGACACGTGTCCACATCTTTTTGTATGCACAGTATTTCAGTGGGTCCAGGACTCCCAGCACAAAGGCCCTTTAGCTCAGGACAAGCAGCCCTGCCTCTCTCTCCTGAAAAGGAGCATCAGCTCTCACCTCTGGGCACCTCTCATGACCAGCACATTTTCTTGCTAGTGGGTTCAGCCAGGTGCAGTGCCCTCTGTCTGTCCCCTGCCCCATCACCCAGACACACAGGATTCCTGTTTGCCCTGGAGGGTCTAGCTAAGAGCACTCAGTCTCTGTGATACCTGTGGTCAGTTCTTTGTGGTGTGCCTAGTTGTCCCTTAACAGTCCCTAGGACGTGAGCTCAAGACTTGAAGCTTCCCACTGATCTCATTTCCTGTCATTTCAAAGAGCCATTATAACTCTCAATCAAAATTTATGGACAAGTATAAATATTTATTGCATTAAGTGACTGAATGGAAAGAGAAACCTGGGTTCAAATACCAGCTCAGCTGGGGTTGTGTGATCCTAGTAAAACGTCATCTTCTGAACAACTTATTTCTAAACAAAATAAGAATCACCACCCTGGGTCTGGCGAGCATTCCCACTGTGCTGCAAGTACGGCTCCAAGCAGCACTTGGCTACAGGGAAGGAGATCAGTGGGTCGCATTGCTCTCAGCCAGACACCCCCAGCCCACCCCAGAGCAGACAGGCTCTCATTATGTGTCTGCCTACTGTGCTGGAACTCACTAACTAGACCAGGCTGGCCTTGGACTCAACAGTGATCCACCTGCCTCAACTTCTTCTCATGTCCTGGAATTAATTTTTCGTGCCCCCCCCTCTCTCTTTCTCTCTCTCTCTCTTTCTCTTTCTCCCCTCCAGAACTTATTTCTTCTCCTTAAGACTGTCTCCTAAAATATTCTGTTTTCTTTCCTTTTCCAGCCTGATCGAGTTCCCACCACCCAGCTCCCCGGCCTCCTCCATTGAGCAGATCACGACAACCACTTATACCCAACAACAGGCCATGCCCCAGGTGTTTGCCATTGCAGCCTATTCAAAGGGCTTCGCCTGCTCCGCGGGGCCTGGAAGAGTGCTGCTGTTTGAGAAAGTGGAGGAGAAGGACTTTTACCGGGAAAGCAGGGAAATCCGGGTAAGAGGGCAGGAAGGGGAAAGCAAATGGGGTCCTTAGGGGTGTCGTTCTGCATAGCTCTAACAGAGCATTCACCAGGAAGTACTGGGCAGACACAGAGACAGAGAACCCAGCCCTCAGAGATTTAGAAGCCTGTAAACTGGATTGGGATTTCAATGTAGCACAATCTGGATTTGAGTCCTGTGGGGAAATGTGATCAAGTACACTCCCTCCCTGAACCTGGTGCCCCACAACCCTTCCATTATTATAGCCATGATATTAATCAAACTTCCCAGCATACACATTTATGGAATAAATGGTACAGACATGATCTGGGCCAGCAGGTTGTTCTTCAATGACAGGGACCTGAGTGGGGAGGACCAGGAGATGAGAAAGAGGACAGGAATGTGGGATGAAGAGGTCTTACACTGATGGCTCATGTAAGCAAGTATGTTAAGGAATACAGCATCTTACATACAGCTTACAGGGGAAGCCACAAAATAAGGAGGCTGGCATGGGGAGGGGATTGTCATTGATTAGCAGGAAGCTAATCAAGCCATGTTGCACAAGGGGAACACGGGATGTCTCAAGTGCATCATAGACCAAGCACCCAGTGGCCTTGGGACTGATAAACCACAGCCCTTCAAGGGGAAAAGATCAAGTTCTCAGGACCTAGAAAAATGCAGTTTCCCGAGACCCTGGCCCCAGCCATTACTGGCCTTGGCCAGCATGCACCTGGTTTTAGACAAAGAACAAGTTATTTCTCCATACATCAGGGTCCCAGAGAAAGTCTCAGACTATCCCAGCCCTGAGAACAGATAGAAGACAACAGCTTGGAAAAGAATCCAGGAGACTCCTTGGTGTTTAATGCTATTCTTGAGGGATTGACGAAAATGAATGATACTTGACAGGAGGGTATAAACCAGGAACTCCAGGTAGAGATAGCAGCTTAAGCAGAGGCACCATGGCAGCCCAGGGGAGGCAATGGTGTGTTTAGAACAAAGCCTGCTGCCCAGAGGGACCTCATGACAGTTGAAAGGAAATGAGGGACACTGTGACCAGTGTGACAAATGCTGGTCTGGAACACACTTAGGTGGTCCACAAGTATTTGGGGTAGAAAGGAGTTCTGTTTAAGAAAAATTGATCTCCCCAGGATACATAGTGTCAGACATGACTCTGTGGCGCTGGCTGAGATGAGCTGTTGTGCCTGCCATCACTGTGTTTCTGTCTGTAACATAACTTGATAATCCCACCATAAGAGGTAAAGTTGGAAGAGATGAGACTGAAGGCTTTGTAGATCCCCTCACAAATGCTCACTCGGCACTCAGGGATCAAAGAACAGCAATGGCCATATGGCTGGAACCAGGAATCGCTGGAGAGCCTTTTGATTAGAGCAGCCCTAAGATAGCGAGACCTAAGATCAGAGCAGTGGGTGTCAGGGGCTAGGGGAAGAGAAGACATTTTTGGGAAGACTAATTCTAGGTAAAGGTGGGCGAAATGTTCTCAAAGAGCACCCAGAAATGATGCCCAGACTTTGGAGTGGAGCACCTGAGAGGCCAGGAATAGGGGGACTGGAGAAGAGCTAAGAGTGAGGGATAAGGCACAGCCAGACTCGGTGGGAATTTACTTTGCCCTTGTCTGTTGGCTTGTTTATTTGTTTAACGGGTATGTATCAAAAGTTGACTGAGCCTGGCAGACTCAGCGTTGGGGGCTGGACACACATAATGGGGAAATCAACATGTAAGAGCCACAGCTCAGGACTCAACAAGCAAGAGAGGCAAAAATGAAAGGGTGACAGATGAGAATCACCACGGAGATGATTCCTGGACAGTCAGGAAGAGGGGGTTCTGCTTCAGAGCCACCAGGGGGACTGTCTCTCCAAGGAAGGTGGCATTTGGTCAGAAATTAGAGCTAAGAAAAGCAGCTAGGAGCGTGGACTTGGACACTGGCAGGAAAATCAGTGTTTCCCATGTCCTGACTGCTGTCTAGTCCCTGGCACCCTGCTCCCACTGTCTCAGATATCTACCAGTTACAACTGTAGGCACTACCACTGCTTTCGCTGAAACCCCTATGTTAGGGGAGAATCACTAAGAGATAAAACACACAGAGAAATGTTGAGAACCACTCTGCCCCACACTTGGGGGCCAAAATGTCTCAGACCGCTCTGTCAGTGTTGGAACCCGCACTGCCAAAAGCTTTGGGGGCTAAATTGTTAGAGCCTGCACTGCCCCGAGCTGCTCCAGTCCATGGGTCGGGGTTCAGCAAGAGAGAGAGTGAGGACAGATGTGAAGAATGGAGACCAGACAGTGTGATTCAATCCCGTTTATTCTTTAGTCTCTCTTCTTCTCTCCAAGTCCCTAGTTCCAAGTCCCTAGTTCCTAACACCTAATCCTAGTTTCAGTTTGCTAGTCTCCTTCCCAATTCCAAGTTCTTTCTCCATGTGCTAAGTGCCTAATAACTAATGCCTAATAATTCTTCTTCTGAGTTCTGTATTCCAAGTGTCTTCTACCTAATGCCTAATGTCTAATAATTTCTTCTGTCTGCCTCTCCTTTTATATGTCTCACTTCTAAGTCATGCCCTTAGGTCTTATCTCTAAATCTGATCTCTAAGTCACACCCTTAAGTCACACACCTTTAAGTCTCACACACCCAAGGAAAGATCCTGGGTATCTAAAAAAGATGTTATCAGAGTGTGCTCAGCTGTTGTAGACTGTTGTAATCAAGTCTCTTGTCAGAGTATATGGCTCAAGATGGCTGCAAGAATGATAGCTGCCTACTGTCGGCTCCCCACAGAGAAAAAAGTTGAGGGCTGGAGAGATGGCTCAGTAGAGCAAGCTCTTGCTGTTTGAGAAAGAGGACCTGAGTTCAGGTCCCTGGCACCCGTACAAAAGGCAGGTACAGTGGTATGCATCCATAACCCTGAACTGAGAGAAGAGACCAAAGACAGTTGAATCCTGAGAGGAGGTTGGCCAGACAGTCTAGCCAGTCAGTGAGCTCTGGGTTCAGTGAGAGACTCTACCTCAAAAACCACGGCAGAGAGCAATAGAGGCAGACCCAGGGTCAGCCTCTGCCCGTAATACATATGAACACATTGGTGTGCACACATACATGAACATGTACATATACAGACCTCCAAGTATACAAAGAAAAAAAGAAAGGGAAGGGGGAGGGGAAGGAGGAGAAGAAACGGGAAGGAGAACAAAGAAGGCTGAAGGGTTCGTCTTCATTTACTTCCTCATTCAACACACATGTGTTGTGCACTTACCATGGGGACAGATCCTGTGCTTGGTGGCTGAGACAGTGGAGTCAGCTGTGACCCTCTTTTCTGCAAGAACTTACTGTGTTAGGCGAACAGGGACCCATCCTTTACTGCATCCATCAATTCACTGCGTGCCTGCTACACTCCAGGCCCATGTGCACACACTGGGGCATATCTGTGGAACAGTGTGGACAGGCCCCTCAGCCCACAGCTCCCATTCTGCTTTGCATAGTGTGATGAGTGTGACAAGATGGGGCTCCCAAGGGCTACTGGTACATTTTGGAGCTATCTGTCTCCTTATCCCAGGATGCTCAGGGAAGGCTTGCTGGTAGGCTTGCTTGTTGGCCATGTGAAGAAGGGTTGGCCTGTGTACATAGACATGACACCAAGCATAGGGATCTATGCACAGAAACCCAGTGTCCCAGGCCCCAGGGACTCACCGGGTATAGAAATACCAAAGAGATGGAACTGGGTGGAGGCTCTGGCTTTGGGGACAAGCAGATCCCCCATCTTTCTGAACATTTATCAGGCAATGACACAGGGGGAGCCAGACTCTAAAAAGTGGTTCTCAACCTTCCTAATGCTGTGACTCTTTAATACAATTCCTCATGTTGTGGTGACACACACCCCCCACCTAGCCATAAAATTATTTCTTTGCTACTTCATAGTTATAAATCTGCTAATGTTGTGAACCGTAATGTAAATATGTGATATGCAACCCCCTTGAGGGGGGAGGGGGGAGATCCACAGGTTGAGAACCACTACTCTAAGAAACCAAGGCCAACGCAGATGGCAAAGATGCAGAAATGGTGCATGCAGGCTGGCCCATCAGCATCTTTGGTCTAATAGAAGGGGAAAGGAAAACTAATTTTCTTATGTCTCATTGGGAATGATAGCTCCTCTCCAAGCGGGCTGGTGGCAATAACCCTTTTTCCCCATTTGTAGAGGAGTACCACCTCCCTTCCAATGCCCTGAAGTACACACAGGTGTGCTGGGTGCCAAGAGAGCCCATGCACTGGACTTCCATGCTGGCTTTAAATGGATATGCTTGTTATGGAGTCTCACACTGGGATGCCTGGTCCACTCATTCCCACATATGTGGTTGTCTAACTCTTCAGATGCTACTTGCTGCAAAATGAACACACTCTTTAAAACCAACTGAAACAGAGGCAAACCAGCCCTCCCTTCTCCAGACATGAGCAAGATGTGGTCAGGAGTCTGTGAGCTAAGAGTACCCCTGAAACCCCTGTAGCCGTGGACACGCTGACAGTGTGGGACCCTGACTGAGAATGACTGATGGCTGTTTTATACCTTGGGCAGATCCCTACTGACCAACAAAGCAATGACCCCAGTCAGTCAGACAAACAGGATGTTCTGTGCCTCTGCTTCAGCCCATCAGAAGAAACCCTGGTCGCCAGCACCAGTAAGAATCAGCTCTACTCCATCACCATGTCCCTGACAGAGATCAGCAAGGTGAGCCTCCTCCAAGGGCATCAGCCCCCTTCCAGTCCACGCTGGGATGCCCGTCCAAGGGGGCTGCTCACCACGTGGGTAGAAGTTCACGCACAGCCTGGTACAGTTTGTGCACCCTATTCTTACAAGCAAGCAGAAACGCTGAGCATGAGGAAGCAGTCGTAGGGGTGGGGGTGGGGTGGGAGTGCCACCTTGACAGTGCCTATCAAATTCCAATCCCACATCCCACCAGGAGTTGTGTCTCGGGGAACTGAATCTACTCCCATCCCTACTCACATCCCAAAGGTGGAGATATAAGAATCTCTGTGGTTGCTTTTTTTTTTTTTTTTTTTGGCTTGTTTTGAAATTGCAAAAGAGACTACCGTAAAACACTCCAGGCAACCTAACAAAACTCACACTGTTCGCTGCACACTTCACTAAGAGATGTTTCAGACCTGTGCCCCCTAGCAGCATGGATTCAAATACATAAAGTGAAGACAGTGGACCACCTACAATCACAGTCAAGGATTTTAACATATCCTTTTAAGTCATACTTGGGGGCGGGGATTGATTGTTGCTATTGAAACAGGGACTCGTGCAGCCCTAATAGCTAAGAATGACCTTGAACTTCTGACCTTCGTGCCTCTCCCTCATCATCTTTCCCCATTCATACCATGGTTGGGATCAAGCTCAAGGTTTCATGTGCATGCTAGGCATGCACTCTCCCAACTGAGCCACACCTCCAGCCCAGTGGTGGTTCACAGTAGCCTCCTTATTCAGAGTTGAAAACCCAGTACTGCGGTTCATTATGAAATATACTTATCACCTCATCAAGAAAACTCATCACCTCATCAAGAAAACAGCCTGTACCCTTTAACTGTCATCCCTCACCCACCCTCCCACCTCAACACTAAGCAAACACTAATCTATTTTATAGATTGTAGATTTGCTTATTCTCTGTACTTTTTATAAAAGAAATAATACAGTCTGTAGACTTTGATGACTGACTTCTTTGATGTAACAAGCTTTCATAAAGGCTCAGCTACCCCTTAGCATGTATCAGCACTTCAGAACCTTCCCATGGCCAAATAATATTCCAGTGTATCATTCTGACATACCACATTTTGTTTATGTGCAGATCAATTTGAGTCATTCAAGTTATATCTATTTTTTTGATGCTATGAATATCATTGCTGTGGATACTTCCATACCATTTTCTGTTTGGACATAGAGTTTTATTTCTATTCCTAATAGTGGAAATGCTGGCTACCTGATGTCTTTGTTAGGGTTTTATTGCTGTGAAGAGACACCATTACCACTGCAACTCTAATAAAAGAAAGAATTTCACTGGGACTGGCTTACAGTTCAGAGGTTTAGTCCATTATCATCATGGCAGGAACCTTGGCAATGTGGAGCGGACATGGTACTGGAGAAGGAGCTAAGAGTTCTACATCCTGATCCATCCTCAAAGCCCACCCCCTAGTCATGCACCTCCTCCCACAAGGCCACACCCACTCCAAGCCACACCTCCTAATAGTGCGGCTCCCTGTGGGTCTATGGGGGCCATTTTCTTTCAAACCACCACACTTGGTAACTCCATGTTGGGCATTTGAAAAACTGCTTAAGTTCCAAGAGGCAGTATTGTGAGGGTTCAGGTTTCCCTTTATCCTTATGGACACTTGTGATGATCTGACTTTTTGGTTATAGCCATCCCAGAAGTTGAACAGTGGTATCTCACCATTATGGTTTCAATTTGAGTTCCCCTGGTGGCTCTAATACCAGCATCTCTTCAGGTGCTTTTTCCCCCCATCTGTCCATCTTCTTGGAAGAAATTCTAGTCAGATCTATCTATATCAAATGCATCTTTTACTTCTGTGCTGTCTTTTTACTACTGGACTCTATGAGTTGTGTGTTGTAGACATGACTCTATAATGGACTCCTGTCTCAGCCTCTCAAGTGCTGGGGTTATTGGTGTGCACCATCACTTCTAGAATCTTCTCACTTTCTTGGTAGTTTATAAAAACTCCCATTTTGATGAAGGCCAATTGGTCCACTTTTATTCTTTTTTCTTCCTTATAGCACATGTTTAAGGGTCCTCACCAGAGCTTTGGGTGATGAAAATTTAACCCTGTGCTTAAGAGTGTTATAGTATTAGCTCTTAGACTTAATTCTCTGATCTATTTTGAGTTTGTGTGTGTAACATGGAATATGTGACCTGTGGTGGTTTGAGTAAAAATGGCCCCCAAAGAGTCACAAAGAGTGACATTGTATTGGGAGGTGCGGTCTTGGTTGAGTATGTGTGGCCTTAGTGGAGGAAGTGAGTCACTGTGGGTGGATGTGGGTTTCCAGAAGCCTAAGCCAGGCCCGGTGTCACTCTCTCCTCCTACTGCCTGCCAATCAAGATGTAGAATGCTCAGCTACCTCTCCAGCACCGTGTCTGCCTGCATGCTGCCAAACTTTCTGCCAATGTAAACTTCTGAACTAAGCCATGTCCAATTAAAGTCTTTCCTTTATAAGACTTTCTGTGTCATGGTGTCTCCTCACAGCAATAGAAACCCTAAAACAGGACCAAACGATATCCTTGCCCATGCAGATGTGCAGTTAATCCAGCACCATTTGTCAAAGGACTATTCTTCATTGGACGGTCTTGACTCTGTTGGATGGTGGACTCCGTTGGCACACGGGTTTGTTTCTGGAGTCTTAATTCTAATCTTTCTGGTATTGCTGGGTTGGATGTTCAACTGATGTCTAACTGTCTGTCTGTCAATGTTCACCTCTTCAACTTCTTGTTACCTTCTCTCTGTTTGTCTTAACCCTTGTGGGAAATGGGCTGTTGAAATCTTCAGGTCTTGGAGTTGAAGTACCTGTCGTTTTCACACACATACTCCCACACCCACCCCTCCCCCCATCCAGTGAAGTTTTTTACTTCCTGTCTTGGTGCTGTGTTGTCAGGCACGCACGTGTTTATAACATGCCACCTCCTTGATGGAGTGACCCTTTTATCATCATAGAATGCAGCTCTGTTCCTACTAATATTCTGCTTCGAAACCTATTTTCTCTGATATTACTGTGGGGAGTCCAGCATTCCCGTGGTTGCTGTTTGCATGATTCATCTTTTTAAATCGTTTTCAATACATTTGAGCTTTCATTCTAAAATACACTTCCCAGCTCGAGATGGGGACTTTTATGTCTGTTTAGGTCTGAAGCAGGTGGGGATTGGACCCGGGTCTTCACACGTGCTTGGCCACTGGGCATGCGTCTAGCCTGGGTCTTGCTCGCCAGTCAGTCCCCTTTAGTGCTACTACTGGTGTAGTTGGGCTGGCATCTGTATATTAGTTGCTTGCCAGTGAGAACACATAACTGACAGAAAGCAACTTAGGTGAGGAAGGAGTTGTTTGGCTTCACAGTTGGACAGTACGGCTTATTGTGGAGGAGAAGGCTTGATATCAGAAATAGCTTAGGCTGTGCCAGCAGGAGCCAAGGCTGCCTGCTCACATCTCTGTGGATTAGAAACTGAGCAAATACAAGAAGCAAGGCGGGGCAGTAGCACCCCTACCCAACTTCCACTAGGAAGGCCTCACATTCCAAAAGGTCTACACAGTTGCAAGAAAGTGTCACTAGTTGGGACCAAGTGTTCAAACACATGATCCTATGGGCAACATTTTACATCCAGACTGTGAGGTTTGAAAAAAGAAAATATATAGTACGAGGTAGGTATCATGGAAATTCAAAAAGTAGGCACATTCCAGGACATCAGTAGGCCATAGAGGTTCCTGGCCATGGATTCTGAGGGAGACCAGTGAGCTTGCTGGACTGGCTCCCTGACATTCCACAACTACTAGGCCTACAGGAAAAGTGTTGATTCCCTTGTGAGGGGGGGAGGGGGAGAGGTGAGAAGGGAGGTGAGAGTGTGTTTAAAAGCTAGTAAGTATGAGCTAGTAGAAACACTGTTGCCAAACATATTGAGGGCAAAAGAATAACAGCTGTGAGGTGTCTCTGTCTTAGACAGGAAAGCAGAAGGGCGGGTGGGCATAAATACAGGCATTCTCATCTCATCCTTTGTCTTGGCTTCGGAACAAACCTAGCATGTGTTCACCTCTTTCAGTTTCCCAACTGTCACTCTCCTCTGTCACTAAATAAAATGCCTCAGATGGTAGACATTTGTAACACCCAAAAGACCACCCACCCACTGCTCAGGTGCTAATGGTCCTCACATAATTTGAACAATCTCTATGGACAGAAATTTGGCATTGTTTATTAAGACACCTAAAAAGACATCCATAGCACTTACCCAGAATTCCACATCCAGAAACGTATCCTAAGGAAGCAATGAAAGATAAACAAAGACATGTCTAAGGACACTCAGTCTGTAGTGTTATTCTCAAATAACAAAGTTAGAAGCCACATAAATGTTACCACAGAGGAGGAATGGTTAAAACCTAGGATGATAGACTTGTGTCACCATTAAAATAATAAATTTTTAAAGTCTTATTTAATTATTATTTATTTGTTTTTGAGTATGGTTGAGTTTTGCCTGCATCTGTGTTGTACACCATGTATGCATGCCTGGTACTGTAGACCAGAAGAGTCCCTAGAATTGAAGTTACAGACCACTGTAAGATACCATGTGGGTGCTCAGACACAAATCTAGGTCCTCTGGGAGAGCATCCAGTGATTGTAACCACTGAGCCATCTCTCCACCCCTAAAATAACATAGGTAGGTAGGTAGGTAGGTAGGTATACTATTATATATATATATATATATATGTATATATATATATATATACATATATATATATATAATATTTAGTTATTATTAAAGATTTTACACAACAAATCTTGATCATATTCACCTCCCAGTTTTTCTCCCAGATCTGTTCCCTGCATCCCCCTTCCTGTCACACATCCTGGTCCTCTGGCTCTTACAGTCTTTCCACCCCCCTTTCTGGGATGGCCCCTGAGCCTTCATTGTGGGAGTTGTATCGTAGATGTATCAGCTGAGGGTGGGCACACCGCGGTCAGCTGTTCTCCGCACTTTGACCATTGTGGATTTCTGCAATGTTCTCCAGTGTCTGCAAAAGGAAGCTTCTCTGACAATGGTGAGAGCTGCACTTACCTGTGTGTATAAGGATAACTACTTAGAATACAGTTAGAGGTTATACTGGCTTAGGAAAAAAAAGGAGGAGGGGCTGTAGTAGGTTCTCCTGTAGGTTCCATGGCCTCACCAATATACTGCTTCAGGAAACCCATGTGTAACATTGAGACACTTTGCCATAGCGTGAGCTCTGTATGCACAGGCTAATAAAGGGCGAGGTACTAATGCCTGCTAGAGGCCACAGTCAGCCTTCTGCTCACCCTGCTGGATCTCACTCTGTGTGGTTTCTCCAGGGAGAGGCTGCCCACTTCGAGTACCTGCTGTACCCACTGCACTCAGCATCCATCACCGGTCTAGCTACCTGCATCCGAAAACCCCTCATTGCCACCTGTTCTCTGGATCGCTCTGTCCGCATCTGGAATTATGAATCAAAGTAAGGAGAAAAAGGCTCCACTGCTATCATGTGTTCAGAAAGTCGGTCGGTTAAGTCTGTTTATGCAAAGTGTTTTAATTAGAGAGGTTTGCAATCCGACAACCTAGATGCTTTCATCTGGAAAAGCCTTTTACCAAAAACCAGATTAGTCAGCAGCCTCTCAGTCTTGCATGAACTAGAAAATTACTTTCTGGTTTATTAAATGCTTGCTATACGCCAGACACTATGCCAGACTATAGTACCATAGAGGTAAGCACCCCACAATAGCTTGCCTTCTGTTAATATCTTTGTCTCTCCAGCCCTCCTGAGCCTTCCCTTTCCCCAGTTCCCCCCACAGCAGGGATCTCTCTAGACCTTTGGTTCCTCCTCTTTTTCTACATCACTGCCCCAGCCACCCTTAGCTCCCCACCAGTTATAGTCTTCTGGTACAGCTTCCATTAGGATCTCCAAATGCAGACTGGACCTATATTCTTCTTTACTCTTATGTATACAAGGGGCTGCTGGGAGATACTGTTTGTAGAGAGAGTCCTTGGGATGCTTGGGCTCTCAGCAGGGCTGTGCAGTCATCACTGGCCAGTGTTTCAACCAGTTTCCCTATTGGCTGTACTCAGTGCTGACCGTTATCTATAATCAGAATCCAGAAAACAGTAATCACATACAATGAAATAACCCAGACACACAAAAGCAAATAAAATAGGGGACTGGAGGGGACTGGGGTTCGGCTCCTAACTCAGTAGCTGGCTTTTCTCACAGCACATTGGAATTATATAAGGAATACCAAGAAGAGGCCTACACAGTCAGCCTCCACCCCTCAGGACACTACATTGTGGTGGGGTTTGCTGACAAACTGCGCCTTATGAATCTGCTCATTGATGACATCCGTTCTTTCAAAGAATATTCTGTCAGAGGATGCAAAGAGGTAAAGACTGTGGGACCTAAGTCTGTCTTGTGGGGCCCTTGTGATTTAAAACAACAGTCAGAGTATCTGTCACCAGACTCACGAAGTACATGGTTTTGTCCGTGATTTTATTTATTTGTTTACTTATTCATTCTTCTCTTTTTTTTAAAAAAAAAAATCATTTATTTTTACTTTATGTGCATTGGTGTTTTGCCTGTATTCGTGTCTGTGTGAGGGTGTCAGATCCCCTGGAGCTGGAGTTACAGGTGGTTATGAGTTGCCATGTGGTTGCTGGGAATTGATCCTGGGTCCTCTGCAAGAGCAGCCAATGCTCTAACCACTGAGCCATCACTCCAGCCCCTGTCCATGCTTTTCTATACCCCCCCAAAACCGTTTCACTGGACCTAGGACTTTGTAGGGTTCCATCTATGATAGGCCTGGGCGTCTTAATAAAGGTTAAAGAAGAAAAGCAAGACCAAGATGAGAGTCCCAGCCAGGAAGGTAACAGTAGAGACTGTGAGGAGCTGGGAAAACCGAGTCAACAGTGAGATGCAGTTGCAGCCCATCAGTTACCCTCAGATGGCTTGAAGAAGCAAGTGACATAAAGTATCACCTCCCCAGCCTGAGTCAGAGCTTCTACAGACACCATGAGGTTCTGTGACAGACGGCATCAGGCCAAGCTTTGCTTTTCTTTATTATTGGTGTCTGGAAACAGCCCTTCCCAGTCCCACCCAGACTCCTGCCTGAACTCTCCAGGGAAAGTGGCCTCCACTCAGATGCTCACTTCTTGCTTGCCCCTCCCTCCCTGAAGTGCGCCTTTAGCAATGGAGGTCACCTGTTTGCTGCAGTCAATGGAAATGTGATTCACATCTTCACCACCACAAACCTGGAGAACATCAATAATTTGAAAGGCCACACAGGGAAGGTAAGTTAGTGGCCTGTGGCCAAGGGGCACCGAGACACGCACTGTGCTAGCCAGTGTCCATGAAATGCCTGCAAAGACAAATTGCAACTGATTGAGTGAAAGAAAAGCTTGCAGTCTGCTGAAGAGGTGGGCTTAATTTAGGCTGGGATGCTTGCAAAGGCTTGATCCTGGGGAAGTGGTCAGGAGTTACACATGCAGACAGAGCTGGTAGTCATAACCATTACATATGAGAATGCAAACCGCACAGATAGATCACAGCGCATGTCAGAGGTACAGAGTTTGTGAGGATAGAGCATAGGTATCAGGCGACACCCAGTGAACTGACAGTTTACAAAGCCCCCAGTCCATAGAACCTTGTAGATCTCCTACGTGTTTTACACTGTGGTTTCCTTGGTAGCCTTTCACTGGGTCCTGAACAGTGCAATAGAACAAGAAAGATGGAACAAATGGCAATTAATAAACCCACTGCTGACAACGTGATTGGGGAGGCACAGAATCCAAAGAGGGTTCAGATCCAGTATCAAAGCAATATATGCATTTAGGAGTATTATTGGAAATGAGATCACTAGGCTTTCCTATAATAGCATTAAACAACTGAAGTGTGACATTGACTTGAGAGGGGATAGCCATTGTCACCAACAGGAGCCATTGGGTCAGAAGATTGGCTACTTATAGAAAAAGCAGGAAAGCGAATGTTAAAGATAATAGGACCCAGGTCTACAAGTACGGAGTGAAGGGAAAGCATGGGACGAATCTGTGGTTCGACTGAAATTAGAGGCGATAAGAGTCAGAAATGGAAATAGGAGTACAGTATTTTACAGACATCTCAGAAACCAGAATGTGGCCAGGAAGCCATGTTTTATGCCTACAGACAGGCCTCTGCCAGGAACAGGCGTTCTGCTATAGTGTATTACAGCCCCTGGGTTTGTCTCCTCCTCAAATGATGTGTGTGTGCATGAGTGTGTGTGTGTGTGTGTGTGTGTGTGTGTGTGTGTGTGTGTGTACTCTTCTCACCCAGGTGTGCCTGCATCCCTTGCAGATTCGATCACTTGTGTGGAACTTAGATGACAGCAAACTGATTTCTGCTGGAACGGATGGCGCCGTGTATGAATGGAATCTGTCCACGGGGAAGAGGGAGACAGAGTGTGTGCTCAAGTCCTGTAGCTACAACTCCGTCACTACCTCCCCTGATGCCAAAGTTATCTTCGCTGTCGGATCCGACCAGACTCTGAAGGAGATTGCGGATTCTTTGGTGAGTCCACCCTCCCTCACTCTGGCTGCTCTGCAGCACTACAGACGGCAGGCTCCTGAGCTTCTGCTGGGAAGCATGCATGGGAGAGGGCTGTCCTTCATGGGACAGCACCTACTACATTCTCTATTGGGTCATGTCAGTTCACCACTCTTTGATTCCCTTGGTAGGATCAAAATGTGGAGCCCCTTGACCTTTCCATCATGATGTCCACTACTTCCCATCCCCCCCACACACATGGAGATCAGCAACATCTCTAAACCAGCCTTGGGCCACCGATGGCTCCACCAGTAAAGATACATGCCACCAAGCCTGACTTGAGGTGGACCCTTGGGTTCTACATGGTAGAAGGAGAGAGCCAGTTCCCACAGGTTGTCCTCTGATATACAGACACACACACGCACACGCACAACACGCACACACCATTTCGCTCATACATATACAAATTTTTAATTAAAATGTAATTTTTAATTAAACCGCACTCTTAACCCTGGTTCTGCACTCAGCTGAGATAAAGCCCCTGCCATCCGTCACCCAGGCTTGCTACTGTGTTCTTTCAAAACCTCTAACCTACAGATTTTTATATTACCACATTTGACTCCTGGACATAAGGGCAGAGAGCAGAACTCATCAAGGACCCTTTATATAAGTGCGACTGATGCTCCTCTCCAGCCCAGGGACAGCCGGTCTCTGGCTTCTTGGGTTTTTCTCAGCTTCTGTCATGGACTGAAACCTTGGGTCTGGGAGGAGGCTCATAGCTACCAGAGCAGCAAATAAACCTAAGAGAGGTTTGGAACATAGCCTAGTTAACACAGGGTATCTCTCCTTTGGATTCCCAGGTGGCCTGAACCTAATTTTTAGGCAACTTTTACAAAGCTAGACCAGAATAATATTCCCTCATGACAGGGCCATGTTCCCTCCCCTGACATCTCCACTAGGTGGTGACTGGCTGACTCCACTCCCCACACACAAACCTTAACAAAAGTGTGGCTAGGTGAGTGGGTGGGTGAATGAGCGCAGCCGTGAGGAGAGGGGTGGATGAGTTTCTTGGTGCATAGACATTAATTTACACTTATTAATTAATTAGACATTAATAAACACTTCCTGGATAAATTTACAATCGTCATCTTGTTGGCACCCTGGGGAGCGTGCACAGTAGTACAGTCAAGATGCCACCACTGACCACACCTAGGAGCCGAGGCAAGTTACTTCCTGCCTCAGTGACTCGTACTGCTTGTTAAATGTAACTGTAACTTCCTCAGGGGTTTTGGCATGAGCAGGTGAGTTACAACAGGTAAAAGACATAAGACAGTGACTTGGTTTGGGTTTTATTGCTGTGAAGAGACACCATGACCAAGACAACTCATAAAGGACAACATTTAATTGGGGCGGGCTTACACATCAGAGGTTTAGTTCATTATCTTCATGGTGGGAAGCATAGCAGCATGCAAGCAGACATGATGCTGGAGAGACAGCTGAGAGTTCTACATCTGGATCCACAGGCAAGAGAGAAAAAAAAGATAGTGAGCCACTAGTCAGGCTTGAGCTTCTGACACCTCAAAGCCCACCACTTCCTCCAACAAAGCCACACCTACTCTTAACAAGGCCACACCTCCTAACAATGCCACTCCCTATGGGCCTATCAGGGACCATTTTTATTCAAACCACTACAAACAGTGTTTGCATTTAGTGCCATAGGAGGATTTCTGGCCATTCCATTCATATTGCTCCTAACACCCAGGTGTTAGTCAAGAAACTAGAGCTGAAGGAACACTAGGGGCTGAGGGAGCACTCGTGCAAGCATGAAGACTTGAGTTGTGATCTGAGCACCTAGGTGTGGCCACCTATACCTGTAACCCCAGGGCTGGGCAGATGGGGGCAGGACAGAGAGAAAAGGATCATGGGGCCTTGCTGGCCATCTGTATAGCTCCAGGATCTGTGACAAGACCCTGTCTCAAAGGAATAAGACAGGGATTGATAGAATAGGGTGCCTGATGTCCTGCTGGCCTCCATGTATTCACACTGGTGCAAACACACACACACACACACACACACACACACACACCATGTAAGATTTGGGAGCTCCAGATGACAATGGTTGCACATACCTTTAATCTAGCACTTGGGAGGCAGAGGCAGGTGGGTCTCTGTGAGGCAAGCCTGGTCTACTTAGTAAGTTCCAGACCACCTAAAGCTACACAGTGTCTCAAAATTAATTAATTAATTAACTAATTAATTAACTAATTAGTTAATTAATTTTAGAAACTAGGAAGTGGGCTCAGTGATGGGAGAGCCTGCATAGCATGTGTGAGGCCTGAGTTTCATTCCTGGTACCACAATGATGATGAGTAGGAGGAGAGGAGGAAGAAAAAGGAAGAGGAAGAGGAGGAGGAAGAAGAAGAAGAACTAACTTGTATTTAGTTTGGGCCTTTCACATGTTGGCTACTATACCAAATACTCTAAGGAATAGAAAAAAATGAATAGAATTCTACCACAAAGGTGACACCAGGACACTGGAGACACAGCTCAGCCCCTCCCAGTGAACAGACTTGTCTGTGTTCCAGATCCTTCGAGAGATACCAGCGTTTGATGTCGTCTACACGGCCATCACCATCTCCCACTCTGGGCGCATGATATTTGTGGGTACTTCTGTGGGGACTATCCGTGCTATGAAGTACCCACTGCCTTTGCAGAAAGAATTCAATGAGTACCAGGCTCATGCTGGCCCCGTCACGAAGGTGAGAGGTGCCTCCCCACTGGGTCCCAGCCCAGGCTCTTCCCTCACAAACCTGCCTACCCATCAACTTTTCAGTGCTGCCTGCTCCTCCTCATTTCCTTCTCTCTGTTTATTTGTCTGTCACCCATTCTCTGGGCACCTGCTGGCTAGCCATGCCCACGATGAAATTATTGTGATTTTATCCTGGAAAGTAACCAGAGTCACACCTAATGATTATTTGTCACAAAATTACACCCAATAATGGGCCCTTGGATGGGTGCTATAGATGTCCCAGTTAGGTCACTATCAGATTTTCCAGCTTCAGTGAGATATACCTACTAATGACCCTCAGATGCCCACCACTCCCAGAAAAAGAGGAGTCACACTCCAAGAGACTAGACTCATTCTGCCTTAGTTAGATTTTCTATTGCTGTGAAGAGACACCATGACCAAGACAACTCTTATAAAAGCAAACATTGACTGGGAGCTGGCTTACAGGTTCAGAGGTTTAGTCATTATCATCATTAGGGGAGTGTGGCAGCATCCAGGCAGGATGAGGTGCTGGAGGAGCTGAGAGTTCTACATCTTGATCCAAAGGCAGCCAAGAGGAGACTGGATTCCACACTGGGTGAAGTTTGATCATATATGTGACCTCAAAGCCCACCTCCACAATGATACACTTCCTCCAACAAGGCCACACCTCCTAATGGTGCCAGTCCCTATGGGCCAAACATTCAAACACATGAGTCTATGTGGGCCAAACCTATTCAAGCCACCACACAACCTCTCCCTGAGAATATGGGTATAAATACTACCCCTAGGAATAACATAGGCATGCTTTTGCAAATAGTCCTATTCCCTCTTCTTTTGAAGTAATGTCTATGTCTAATGGCTAAACAGTTCAAGTCATAATGGAGGAAAGTGCTAACTTAAGAAAGCAGCCTGTGTCCAGAGGCAGATGGATGGATAAGGAAACGGATTTCAGACATACAGTGCCTTGAAACTTGAAATAGTCTTGAAAGGGAAGGGAGCTCTGCACATTGCTACAACATGTATGGGTTTTAAGTACACTATGCTAAATAAAACAAGCCAATCCCAAACAGGTTAACACAGTGCCCTCTGACCTCACCAGTTGCTTAACAGTAGTGAAAATGGGTTCCAAGGTTAGAGTCCCGCTGTGAGGTGGACTTTGTGGTCCACCCTTCCAGGGCTTCTTCAGTTTTTATGAACCATGGAGTTTATAAGATATGGTCACTGGCTTCCCAGCCTAGAGCCAGAGTGGACAGGCATCTGGCATCTGCAGGATCTCCACTGCTCAGCGGCAACTTTTCCAATGTGCATTTATTCCTGGGGTGTTAGTTCTGGTCCCCAAAGCTTTGTCCACTTCTGAGACCTTTGGGTTCTTTCCATGCCCCACCATTGCCCACTGTCAGGGATTTGAGTGAGTGGAACAGCAAATTTAGATCATGTCCACCTGTGACTCACCCAGACTCACCAATAGAGCCTTAATTCACATTTTTTAAAAGATCCTTAAAACTAATCAAAAATGATAGAAGATAGAATGGTGTTCATCCTATTCTCCCCCGAGATGGGACAAAGAAGGGGAGTTGTTGTCCAATTTGTGCAGTCTTTGATTTGAAGGACAAAGAAATAAGGACAGACAGAAGTGACGGCCTCAGAGCTCCACAGATGTGTTGATCACAAACTGTATACCACGAAATGGTTAAAATGGTAAATTTTACAGTGTTCGTATTTTGCTAGAAGAAGTGAGTGAAAAAGCATTCTCTAGCATGAAAAACAAATGCTAATAAGTCAGAGCCAATGGAAAGGCAAAAGTTATTCATGGGGGTGGGGGAGGTGTTACACAGACCCCTTAAAAATAGATCCTGAGAAAATATATGTCTCCTTTATTTGAGATGGGATGACATGAAAAATATTTTAGTTATGTCTTGAATTCTATATTGGCTGACTGTCTTAGTTACTTTTCTACTGCTGTGATAAAATACCACGGCCAAGACCACTTATTTTAAAAAAGTGTTTAATTTGGCTTACAGGTTTAGAGGGTCAGAGTCTGTGACCACAGAGTGAAGGAACAGCTGAGACTCACACATTGATCCACAACCACAAGGCAGAAAGCTAACACTGGAAATTGCATGAGCCTCCCTCAAAACCAGCTCCCAGTGACCACACCTCCTTCAGCAAAGCCATATCTCCTAATCCTCCCCAAATAGTTCCACCAACTGGAGACCAAGTGTTCCAATCTCTGAGCCTATGGACCGCTCTCATTCAATCAATCCATCACACTTACCTGTAGGTAATGGTACTCATTAGAAAAGGCTTTTTTTTATTATTATTATGACATTTCTGTACTGAGCATGCACACTGGGTTGAAAGTAAAGTGCCACAAGATAGTCCTATCTTCCCTCCAGATCTACTCAGTTTTGTGGTTAGATGCTTTTTAATTATAGAAGCAGTGTGTATTTATGTTACAAGTCAGGCCTTCACAGCAGAAACATCACTCAGACGCTGATCTCATCCTCTCTCATGTATATTACATGTCTGAACTAAAGATCATAGTATATGGTCACTCTTTTGAATCCTGCTTTTTAAAAATTTAACATTATTATAAGAATTTTTCTATATGATTGAGTGTCCCTCAAGCGGATGCTTCTCAGGGGCTACAGAAATGACTCGGGGGCAGAGAGCATTGCTGCTGCCCATGTAGAGTCTAGATGAACGCTGACATAGCTCCCCTCTTGTTGATCTCCAACCTTCCTTGCTGGGTGGCTGTGCCTGAGACAAGCTAGCCCTCAGTCTTAGGAGTTGACATGCACATCAGGAAATAGGTAGTTTTAAAAAAAAAATGTAGATCAGGGAAGTGCGGTGCTTAACTGAGCAGGTCAGCGTGTGAAGATGGCAGTGGCAACGCAAGTCTTCCCACTGTTGCTGTCGAGGCCACAGCCGCGAGCACACGACCCCATGACCCCAGCCTGAGGTAGTGGTGGGAAACCCACAGCTGTTTGCTGCGACCTCATGGAAGGTGGTGGAGGAAGTGGCAACAAATCCACCAGTGGACTAGCTGGAATCTACCAGCGGGCTAGCTGGAATCTACCAGTGGGCTAGCAGGAATCTACCAGTGGGCTAGCTGGAATCTACCAGTGGGCTAGCAGGAATCTACCAGTGGGCTAGCTGGAATCTACCAGTGGGCTAGCTGTCTTCTTCAGAGTGGAAGGAGCAGTTACTCGAACGGTGATTTGGCCAGAGTCCCGCTGACTGGTATGGGAGCCCTGTCTCCTTATTTAAATGGGGATCCACGCTATCTCATTCAGAATACTGATGAATTTATTTTGCCAACTGGAGCTAATAAAACCCAAGGCAGATTTGAACTAGCTTTCTTTACCTTTGGAGGATGTTGCATTCAGGGTAATGAACAGTCTTTGTTTAGGATTGAAGAAAAACCAGATCATGGCCTGGTCCAAACCAAAAACTATACAGAGTTTGAATATGGTGACTAGGCAAGGGGCACTTTGAGCTAATACTCTAGGTTCCCTGGCTTTGCTCTATAGTGCTTTTGGTGTTATCATTGAGAAAACACGAGGTGCAGAAGATGACCTCAACATAATAGCAGCTGGAACCATGACAGGAATGTTGTATAAACGTACAGGTGGTCTTCGAGGAATAGCACTCGGTAGCCTGGCAGGACTGGCACTCACCAGTCTCTTTGTACTGCATAACAACTGGGAGCACGTGAAAGGTTCCCTGCTCCAACAGTCACTCTGAAGATTTCTGCCACCTCAGGAATGGGAGACAAGCATAGTTATCCAGATCAATTAATAAGTCAGTCTGGAGTTGATTTCTCTCTTGTACCTACAATTACTTTGACCAGTTGGAGATTCTGGTTTGCTGTGACAAAGATCATGGATAGCTAGCCTGGACTTTTTGCCCTCAGTGAGTGGAAGCCAAGCCCTTTGGTGGCTCACTGAGTTTGTGTTCTCTTCTCCTTTGGAGATGATCTTGCACCTTGATCCCCCAAACTGGAAAACCACTTACTTTCCAAACTCAGGCCGTACTTTTATTACCATGTTAATTCATTTAAAAATCTAAAACTTAATGTTGCCCTGCTTTCCAAATAAAGGATGAAAATAAAAAAAAAAAAAAATGTAGATGAGCCTCCAGGGAGTCAGTAATCCAGCTCAGCCTTCAAAGACTCTCAGAGGCAGCAGCAGTGCCAGAAACCCAAAGCCCAGAAAATAAGATCATTAAAATCAAATTCACTGAGGCAATGTCATGATCCACTCTGTTCCCGAACTCAATTAGGGCCTATTGTAGACGATAAGGGACAAATTCCAGATGGGAAGAGACAAAAGCATCACGAAGTCACAACAATATGACTGTCCATGGTTACCCAGGACTACTTTTATTCCATTAGCATAGTGAGAACCACACTGAAGCAGGGACCTGCATGACATACAGAGGCAAGATGAAGAAGGACACAGGCTCAACTAATTCTCCCCATCTACACATGGCAGCACCAGGAAATCATCCCTGAATATGTGGTCGATGCCAGAAGAGTGTCACACTTCCGTTCTTTGCTATTGAATGAGCTGGAGATTGTCTCTCCCCAAACACGGACTCCCTTATACTCAAACAAGGAAGTCTGTTGATGCACCAGGGCACTTCTGTCTGGGTCCCCTGGTAGAGAGCGCATAAGCCTGTGGATGCAGTGAAGAGTGCAGGGTTGCGAGGACAGAGACCTGTCCTGTAGCCAGCTCCACCCTGGCCGTATACGGCCCCAGAAAGCTTCTTCTTCGTGCTCCTTGCCTCCACAGATACTGCTCACCTTTGATGACCAGTTCCTGCTAACGGCTGCTGAGGACGGCTGCCTGTTCACCTGGAAGGTCTTTGATAAAGACGGTCGGGGAATCAAACGGGAGAGGGAGGTGGGCTTCGCTGAAGAGGTACTCGTGACTAAGACAGACATGGAAGAGAAGGTAAGAACTGGGGTAATGAGGAGGAACACAGCATTCCTTAGCAGACTGGATTCAGAAAGCTCAGGAAGGCCCTCTGAAAGTCTGCCCATCCCCAGCCCTCGTACAGACTATCACAGCTCCCTTCACAACTCCATTCAAACCAGCGAGTCATCCCCCTTGCTGCCTCCTGACCGCCTCCACCCTCACACTGCTTGTCTCTCTACCCCATGATCATCCTGTGCTCCAGTCCTGTGATCCCACTTTCCTACACTGTAAGAGCAGAAACCAGGGCTAGGGACTTTAAAGATAAGCAGTACACATTCATAAGATTAAACTGGCAAGCTACATGCCCAGATCATATCTGTGAGACATAATGATTTCCAGTGCAAATGAACCTTCATTTTAAAATACATGACCGAGGTGGGGTGGGGTGGGGTGGGGTGGGGTGGGGTGGGGTGATGAGAAGGAGATGGCTCAGTCAGGCAAGCATGAAGACCTGAGATTGGACCGCCAGCAACCAGCTGGGTGCAAAGATCTGTGTATATAACCCCAGTGCTAGGGCTCGAAGAGACCAAGATGACCCTGGAGCTCATTGGCAAGACAACCTGACTGAGCTGGTGAGCCATAGGTCCAACAAGATACCTTGTCACAGAAAACAAACTCTAGAGCAACTGATGAACTCTGGACTCCACACTTACACACACACACACACACACACACACACACACACACACTTGTAAGTAGCTCACATCTGTAATCCCAGCACACAGGTGGCTAAGACAGGGGGACCATGAGTCTGAGGACAGCATGGGCTATAGTAAGACCTTGTCTCAGAATAAGAAAGAAGGAAAGGAAGGAAAGAAGGAAAGGAGTGTTGCGATGTAGCAGTCACAGTACCAGTGACATATTATCTCTTGTTGAAGCCTCCGAATGCCTCTGTGGAAAAGATACTGTTGCTCACCCCCATGACTCAAGGGTTATTGATCAACCTCAAAGAGTTTTAGTGCTGGGTCCAAACCCACTGTGCTGGTAAATATTGAACCATCATTAGATTCCAGATCGAATCTAAGAGACGGCTCTTGGTCACTATTCCAAGAGAACCTCTCTCCTGTTCATACAGCAAGTTCAACACAGAAAATGTTTTGCTGAAATCTGAGTGCATAGCCTCCGGCACAGCTCATGACTGAAGCTGAACGTCTGGCTCGCAGAGAATCCCAGAGCTACACAGTCACTGCCACTTGGGAAGAGAATCTGTGTAGCTGAGCGAGCCGCCTGCAGTTGGCTAGGCCCCCAGCGTGAGTGTTTGGAGAAGTCAGACTTGACTATGATCAGCACGCTCACAATCATGGGAGGAGAGAGACAATAAACTGCCAGAAGAGCAACACAAAGGCACAGCAGGATGGAGGGCCCGGGTGTTCCTTAGGCAGCCCTTCCACAGAGCCCTGGAACTTTCTCTACAAAAGGCAGAGGAGGAGGAGGAGGAGGAGGGAAGAGGACCTAGCCTCCCTGTGGCAAACATGTCTGCTCTCTCTTGTCTGTTTTCTTCTTGTTCTTCCCAGAGGGTAGAGAAAATAAATAAGTGATGCAAGGATAAGCTCAAGGTCTGACAGTGTCCTGGCTGGCCCCTGACCCCTGACCCCTGACCAGAGCCAGACCTGACAGTACTGCTGCCACCACAGTGAAAATATAGTGTGTGTGTGTGTGTGTGTGTGTGTGTGTGTGTGTGTGTTATGTGTGTATTGTGTGTGTGTGTAGTGTGTGGTATGTGTGTGTAGTGTGTGTGTAGTGTGTGGTATGTGTGTGTAGTGTGTGTGTGGTATGTGTGTGTGTAGTATGTTTGGTGTGTGGTGTGTGTGTGTATAGTGTGTGCGGTGTTTGTGTGTAGTGTGTGATGTGTGTGGTATGTGTGTGTGGTATATGTGTGTGGTGTGTGTGTGTAGTGTGTGGTGTGTGGTGTG
>JANHMN010000004.1:32047178-32076723 GCA_030674055.1 Rhabdomys pumilio
TGGTGTGTGTCTGTGTGTAGTGTATGTGTGTATTTTGTGTATTGTGTGTGTGGTATGTGTGTGGTGTGTGTAGTGTATGTGTGTAATGTGTGTATGGTGTGTGTGGTGTGTGTATATTGTGTGTGTGGTGTGTGTGTGTAGTGCGTGTGTGGTATGTGTGTAGTGTGTGTGTAGTGTGTGTGTGTAGTGTGTGTGTATATGTGTCCCACTTCCTGAGCTTCCCTCATCTCCCACATCCATCAGGATGATTCTCTGCAAACCTCTCCCCAGCTCCCTCTTGGCCTCCTCTCTCTACATCCCTTGAGTGACACTCCACATTCTCCCCAATTCCAGCTCCCCGTCTTTTTATTCTCTGATATTCCATGTAACTATCTCTCAGTCAGGGACTTACTCACTCACTCAGTCATTTGGATGTACAAGTCTACATGCTGGCAACAGATGCGTCCTGCTGTCTACCTGACAGGCCACCAACACTGGAGCTTCAGAGTTAAAAGACACAGAGGGTCCCTCTGTGCCTGAAGCCTGGGAGGAAAGCCAGGGAAAAGAAAGCAGGGAAGCAAGCTGAAGCGGTATTACAGGAGATCACTGCCGTGGGCCACAGGGCAAGGACCCCACCCCAGGCCAGGTTGTATCAGAGACAAAAACCCTGCGTAGCACTGCCAGAACAAAAGGCCTTCCGTCTCCAACCAGCAGTGTGTGGAGGGCAAAGGGGCGAACCTTCAGGAAGATGGGCCTAGCAGCTGTAAGTAGAATCTGTTTCAAAGAAGAAAGTTGGAGAAAATCTGAGACCACAGAGGGCTTTTACTTGTCTTAGACGGGAAAAGGTTTGGATGGAGCTCAGGCAGATAGACCTTGAGTCAGGAAGGACCGTGACAAGATTCCTGCCATGGAAAGATACTCTGCAGCAACGCAGCGGCAGAATCCAGAAGGCCAGTGAACCAACACCTTGAATGTCCCACATCAAAAACTGGACCACTCGCAACAATAAATATCTCCCTGGTCCAGCACAGGCTGTGGGGCCACACCTGCAGAACGCCTAGCAGGACTGATGGTGCTGTTGCATCTGTGCGAGGCTCTGCAGACAGCGTAGTGAAGCCAGACAGACCAACTCCAACCCGGGTACAGCCAGTTTACCCAGGGAGTCTTCCAATGCCTCTCATCACTGCAGAGCCAGTTGGGCACATTTTCCAGGACCTCTTTCTACACTCTCTCCATTCCTCCATGCTCCCCTCCCACCTCTCACCTGCACTCTGTGGTCACCTCCCAGCCAGCTACCTCACCTCTAACACACTCTGCTGGCCATCATCATCAGGAAGTCCGCATCCCCCCAATGCCAGCCTCGCCGCCAGCCACCATACACCCCGGATGCATCCTGTAACACTTCAGTGGTTTCCAAGCTTACACCCCTCTACCTCTGCTTCCAACTGGCACCAAACCACACGGGGACCCCAGTGGGCATCCCTCCTCTCAGTCCAAACCAGGTGCCAGTTAGGAGTACAGAAACAAATGTAACACACACCTGTTGACCCAGAGGTATGAAAAACAGACCAGCAAAAACAGGTGGGGTGTGTGGAATGTAATCTCAAGGTGAGCGAGAAGAGATCACCTGAGTCCTTTCCCACTCTTCAGCATCAACTCTTCAGAAAATGAGGGTAACTCATAAGACGGGGCTTTCAGAAAACCATGGTAGTAATGGGAAAGGCAAACACTAGACTTTGGAGCCAAGTACAACTAGGACCTTCTTAAAAGTAATGGCAATGATGTAAGCACAGGAATAAAGAACGTGAGAGCAGACGGTGACCCATGTCACTGGACACTTAATTGCAATTTATATGTATATTTGGCTGCCCCAATGGGCTATGCATTTCATGGGGACAAGTTATCTTCTGTGGTTGTGTGTGCCCCAATATTGGACTCTAGGGGTGTAAGGCCCCGGGTTTGATTCCCAGTAGCAAACACAGAGAAAGGAATTGTATTTTGAGTACCTACTATGTTTTAGCTGTGCACCTGCTATGATAGAGAGCAAAACCAGCAAATACATCACCTGTGGGGAGCTTAAATTCTAACGAAAGAAAAAGACAACAGAATTTAAAAAAAAAAAAAATCATTTAACAGCCACCAAGTGCTGGGATCTGAAAAAATAATTTTTTAAAAATAGAGCATAAATGGGCTTAAGAAAGAGCAGTCAAGAGTTCCATGCCAAGAACAAGAAGGGGAAAGTAGTCAGATTAAATAGAGGATCCCAGTCAGATTAAATAGAGGGTCTCAGTAGGCCTCACCAGACAGGTAACATTTATGCCAATTTGAGGGAGATATGAGAGCTACTGGCACATAGTAGGGCCACTGAGCATATATTGGAAAGATAAAGGAAGACACTCTTCTGTGTCCTCATGTCACCTGTACATCTTATGGGGGAAATGGTGACAAGTTCTAGCTGGTAGTACATTTGAAGTGTCAGAGCAGCGGGTCCCAGGTGAAGATGACAGGACCCACCACTGTGAGCACTCCTGATTCCGCATCCTTCTCCCAAAGGCCCAGATTATGCTGGAGCTGAAGACACGTGTAGAAGAACTGAAAATGGAGAATGAGTATCAGCTCCGGCTGAAGGACATGAACTACTCGGAGAAGATCAAGGAGCTGACGGACAAGTTCATCCAGGAGATGGAGTCCTTAAAGACAAAGAACCAGGTGTGTTTCGGGAGCCTGAACAAGCAGCCTCAGCAATAAGCGGCTTCCATATCGCTGAGCACGGGGCCAGCTGCAAGGCCTAAGGGCATCTGTACTGTTGAGTAGTTAAGCCTGGCTGCTGGGGGAGATGTGTATGACAGGGGACTGAGCCGGTCAGACAGACTATAAAGCTTTCTATAGCGAAGGGTACTGCCAGGTAAAACAGGTACATGGAGAAAAGGTACTGGGTGATTATCCCAAAAGCTGCTGTTACAGATAACTTATCTTTTGTTCCTCATAGACTTCTGTAATTTCCAGATTGTCTGCAGAGAGTATTTTTGTAACCAGGAAAAACTCATTTCTGAGAGATGAAATGACAAGAATGCTAGAGAAGGGACTCGCAGGTGCTGATCTCTAGACTGTCTGAAATAAAACCTGTCTTAGCAGTGTGTGCTTAGGCTCAGGCCAGAGATTTACAAGCCGTCTTTATGCCATACCAAACCTGCCTGGCCCGATCGTCCTCATGTTTTGGCCAGTGGGTGTTTGTACTGGTAACTTATCTTCATGGGTTCAAAAGCTCTTGGCTGTTAAACTTATTCATGTATTTACTTACAATTCATTCAGCCAGGCATCAAGTGTTTGGTGCTGTTTGTAAGCTAAACACCTAGCCAGGCCCCAGGATGGCACCCTCAGCCTGCCAGGAGCTGGTTGTCTCAAGTAAATACTTACATATGAACAAACATGCTGAAGACAGCCGTGTGCCAGTAGCATCCAGTTGAGGCTTTTGCTGGATTTGTTTGGTTGTATAGTTGGTTTGGTTTGATTTAGTTTTTGAAAGAGGGTTTCTCTGTGTGGCTCTGGCTGGCCTGGAACTCATAGCATAGACCAGGCTGGCCTTGAACTCACAGAGCTCCACCTGCCTCTTCCTCCTGAGCGGTGGGATTAAAGGTGTGCACCACCACACTGAGCCATCAGCAGGAGATGATTGGAATGAGTCCCTGGTTTTTTTTTTTTTCTCCTAAAAATCTACTTGATCCCTGTCCAAACCCAAACTCTTGCTGATGAATCTATTTTCCCACGTGTGCAGAGACGTTTCAAAGTGAAACAGGAAGTGGATAAAAGGTAGCCATGTGGTCATAGCTCCGCAGAACAATGTCTGGTGCAAAGTAAGGGCTTGAGAAAGTTTATGAATGACAATGTTGCCAGGAAAAGTAGCTCTTGTCCTATTGGTGCCTTGGCAAATGTGTGGAAGTGAGAAATGGTGACTCTCTGTTTCAGGTTTTAAAAACAGAGAAAGAAAAACAGGACATCAGTCACCGAGAACGCTTAGAAGAGCTCATAGATAAACAGACTCGGGAGCTGCAAGACCTGGGTGAGTCCACAAGGGGGAGCCACGTGGCTAAGGGCAGTTAGCCAGGGTTGACATAGGCAGTTTAGGGATAACCATCTGAAAGATGCCCCTCTTTCCCCCAACCCCAGACACAGCAGAAGTCAGGGAATATGACTCTGTCTATGAATACACTACTTTATTGGAAGTCACTGTGGTTTTCTTTCCTGTGTATTTGCCCATTCCTCAAAATACACACATAGCACCTCTTTTTTTTTTTTCTTTTTTAAGATTTTATTTATTTTGTGTGCGTGAGTACACCACCGCTGTCCTCAGACACAGCAGATCAGAAGAGGGCACTGGATCCCATTACAGATGGTTGTGAGCCCCCATGTGGTTGCTGGGAACTGAACTCAGAACTTCTGGAAGAACAGTCAGTGCCCTTACCCGCTGAGCCATCTCTCCAGCCCTACACATCACCTCTTACATCCCAGTGGAAGATTCAGGTTTGGAGCCTGACAGACTTCTGAGTCCCAGTCTCAGCCTGTCCTTGCTGTGTCTTCCATGGTATTCCCTGGCCTTACCAAGGCTCAGCTTAATCATCTGTAAAATGGGGATATGAAATCTGTATTGCACACTCTGGACATTTCCCTGGCCCTGAACCCTCAAATGCCTCCTACCAGCACCTTCGTAAAAGTGATTCTTCTCTGTCCAGAGTTGGGAGCAGGGAACTTAGCCACTTGGCGAGATATAAACAGAGGCAGTCATTGAACCTTGGCTCTGGAGGCTGCCGCTGCCTGCCCACACGCCACCCAGATGCCCCTGCCTCTCCTCAGAGTGTTGTAACAACCAGAAGCTGCTCCTTGAATATGAGAAGTACCAGGAGCTGCAGCTCAAGTCGCAGAGGATGCAGGAGGAGTACGAGAAGCAGCTCCGGGATAACGATGAGACGAAGAGTCAAGCATTGGAGGAGCTGACAGAGTTCTACGAGGCCAAACTCCAGGAGAAAACTGGCCTTCTAGAGGAGGTGATGCCAGGGAGCCACGCTCCACCTCCCTGGCTGTGAGAAAGAGCAGCATGGGTCTGCTTGGGGGTGGGGTAATCAGAGCTTCTCAGTTGGTCAGCCGCTTGCCCCCCAGGTACTGTGTGCAGCAGGCACTGTGCCCTAGGAGTATGGGCACAGAAAACAAGGTTTCTACCCTCAGGGCACTCTCATCTGGGGAGGGGGAAGATAACCAAATAATTCCATAATTACAGTGAGCTGAGCTCTCTAAAGATGTGTCTGGGCCAGGTGGTGGCACACGTCTTTAATCCCAGCACCTGGGAGGCAAAGGCAGGCGGATCTCAGAGTTTGAGATCAGCCTGGTCTGCAGAGTTCCTGGACAGCCAAAAAGCCACACAGAGAAACCCTGTCCCAGAAGAACAAAGATAAAACATGCAGGGTTTGGGGTTGTTGGTAAGAGGAAGAGGTGGAAGGAAGACCCTGAGGCCTGACCTGGATAGACAGGAGACAGGACAGGGCCTTGGCTTCCATTTCTGTGATTTGATTCATCTTTCATGAGAAAGGCTTCTGTGCGCTTGTGATCCCAGACCCTCAGCACAGCAGCCTCCTAGCCCCTTCCTTCAGCACACATTCTCTCTCCCTTCCCCACTCTGAGCCAGGCACAGGAAGATGTCCGACAGCAGCTTCGGGAATTCGAGGAAACCAAGAAGCAGATTGAAGAAGATGAGGACAGAGAGATCCAAGACATCAAAACCAAGTATGAGAGAAAGCTTCGGGATGAGAAGGAGTCCAACCTGCGGCTCAAGGGAGAAACAGGAATCATGAGGAAGAAGGTGGGGGCTGCTATCCCGTGACCTAGGCGTGGGCCCTGGAAGCATCCTGGAGGAGGCTGGGGGCAAGGGGCAAGTGGACAGTCATCCCTGGGTGACCACACAGAGATCCCTCCTCTAGGACCCTCAGAAAGGACTCCATCTGGCTTCCCATTCTCTTTGGGGAAACATGAGATTGGAACTTACCATGTATCCCAGGCTGGTTTAGATCTCACTGCAACACCCATTCTGTCCTCAAACTCATGATCCTCCTGTCTCATTCTCCCAGGTCCTAGGATTACAGGAGTGTACCACCACTCCTGACCCTTTCCTTCCTTCTCATGGGCTTCCTGTGCACAAAATGATGCTCTGGGCTTTCCTTTCTGGACAAGTAGAATTTGCTGGGAATGGCAGTGGTGTGAGGAAGAGATGGGTAGCCACCCACCTTAGAGATGCCTCTGCTCAGGACATTCCCACTCAAAGACCTCTCCTCAGAAGAGTGGGTGGGAAGCGTAAGATGCTCCGACTGCAAGATGAGGCAGCCATTTAGTTGACTGATGCTGAGAGGGGAAGCACCTCCATCCACAGATCCCCATAGAACTGTTTCTCTTCCTCTAAAATGGTTAGCCACAGAGAAGCTAAGTTCAAAGCAAGTCCATTAGGAATCAAAGCTTCCTGTTAGAAATTGCCCTGTTTGGTGACTCCCAGGATAACCAGGCTCTCCCTCCTTGGACATGGCTACAGTGGCTCATCTCTGTGACCTTGATCAACTCCCAAGGTCACTATGGTCTCAGAAGAACCATGGTCCATCTAGATAACGGGTCTCTAAAGCATCTTACAGACAGACTTTTCTCTCCTGCAGTAAATAGAGTATGATTCTGAGCCACAGGTTAAGGGTCACATATCAGCTATCCTGCATATCGATATGTACATTAAATTTTCTAACAGTAGCAAAATTACAGTTATAAAGTAGCAACAAAATAATTTCATAGTTGAGGGTCACCACAACATGAGGAACGGTATTAAAGGGTCACAGCATTAGGAAGGTGAGAACCTTCAATAGACATGGATAGTATTACAGTGGATAGTCCATCACTCACTTGACCTGGAAAATTACTGAACTGTTTTAAATTCTTGAAAAACCCACTCTCTGGAACAAACAATATAAGCATGATAGCCTATCCCTGTAATCCCGGGACTTAGGACCTAAGGCAGGAGGATCGTGAGTTCAAGGCCAGTCTGGCTACAGAAAAAGAGCTTGTCTCCTTACAGTAAGAGGGAAAGTAGTTGTGAAGAAGGGAGGTGTGTGTCAGAATTGGGACAGAGGTAGGAGAGGGTAGTAGAGGTGTGGGTATGGCCACAGTACATTGTATGCCAGCATGTAATTTTCAAGTATTGGGGGGAAGTATTTGTCAATTTACAAAAAGTTTGTCCCCACAGAAAATAACAGTGATAACAAAATCTATTCCCCAAAGCCCGTGGATGTTGGGTGATGGGGTCTCTTCACTCCCGGAGGCGGGGAGATGGGGATCCACTCGGAGGCCCCAGGGGTCCTCACTGTTGCTGTCTGCTTCCTCAGTTCAGCAGCCTGCAGAAGGAGATCGAAGAGCGCACCAATGACATCGAGCTCCTCAAGACGGAGCAGATGAAGCTGCAGGGAGTCATCAAGTCCCTGGAGAAGGACATCCAAGGACTCAAGAGAGAGATCCAGGAGAGGGATGAGACCATTCAAGACAAGGTGGGAGCTACTCGCTGCCCTTCCCAGCCACTTCCCAGACAGACCCAGAGCTGAAAGGGTCTGGCTTCTCTGAGATCATTTACCTGACTTGGTGGAGGAAGAACAGTCTCCGAAGTGCCCACTGTGTGTTTGGCATGGAGCTCATGTCAACACCAACAACCCGGGTTGCGTCTCATGAAGCCAAGTTCCAGGAGGCTCAGTTTACTGCCCAACGTCTCATAGTTTGTAGGGGACAGACTTCAGATAAGAACCTAGATCAGCTGGCTCCCAGACCCCTGCTCTCCACTGAGCCAGGCATCCTAGGATTGCCCACTTTGGGGGCTGAGGGTAATTCATCTGCCACACTGCCCACACAGTATTGATGGTCAGAAGGGAACTCCCATGGCATTGGTCCTGTAACTGCTGGGTAGCCCAGGGAGATGGGAATGGCTTTGTGCCGAATCTTCAGCTGACAGGCACGTGTTTTCTATGGTCACACCACCTCAACATCCAGGAGTTGCTATCCTCCTGAGCAAACCCAGATTCCATCCCACATCTCCATCCACAACCGCATCCATTCGTCACACAGAATCCCCTGTGGCTACACATGGGCATCGGCATTACATAAGTAGGTCCTGGCACAGGCCCGTCTGCTGACCAGGCATTGTGCATTTAGCAATTCTCAAAGCTGAGCTGTTGTTTCCTCGGAAATGAGGGGTTGTACGGATTTTTGTGAGCCTCTGACTGCATGGTGTTTCTGCACAGGAAGTCTTGTATATGGTCTGGGCTTCGGAGACAGAGCAGGCGTCTCTTCAGATTCTCAAAGAGGAAACTGACAAGAAAGAGACCAAGCATTCCTAATGCAGAAAGTCGTAACCCCCTCTTAACTTACCAGCCTCCCCACTTCCAAGCCCTGGTCCGCAGCAGCAAGTGTACTTAGGTCATTGTCCTCTGTGAGGAGGCCCCATGACCAAAGCAAGTCGGGGAGGAAAGAGTTTATTTGGCTTACACTTCCACACTCTAGTTCATCACTGAAGGAAAACTGGTCAGGAACTCAAACAGGGCAGAAACCCGGAGGCAGGAGCTGAAGCAGAGGAGTGCTGCTGACTGGCTTGCGCTTCATGGCTTGCTCAGCCAGTTTCTTATAGAACCCATGACCACCAGTCCAGGGATGCCATTACCCACAGTGGGCTGGACCTCATCAGTCACAAATCAAGAAACTGTTCTACAGGCTTGCTTACAGCCTCACCGTATGGGGGCATTTTCTTAATTGAAGTTCTTTCTCTCAGATGACGTTAGCTCTTGTCAAGTTGACATAAAACTAGCCAGCACAGTTATTCCATCACTGAAAATCCTCTAGTAGCTTCCCATGGCCCACAGCAGAGATCAGCAAACTCTAGCCTCCAGAGTGACCTCTGAACTCTTTGTCCCAAGAGGCAAAAGCCTTCTGTCCCTCCCCTCCTTCTCCAGCCTCATTTCTAACTTCCCTGGGGACCAGTGCATCACACTGAAACAGGTTGCTCTCCTGCTGTTACAGTACAAACCACCACAAATACCTGTGCCCCACCCCACCTCCTTGCATCACACATCATGCTCTGGGATTGCATTTACTTGTGTATCTGCCCCACCAGTCAGTGGTTTTGCCTTAAGAATGGAGGACTATGTCAATTCTCAGAGCTGTGACAGGAAAATGTCACCCAGTCCAAGCTTGTCTGATGACCCCTGTTCTATTTCCATCAGATTACCGGAAAACTTGGTGGTCCAAACAAACAGCTGTGCTGCTATCCTCTTAGGGTCAGGAGTGGTACAGGGTCCAACAAGAGGAATGGTCTCTGACCCCAATGTCAGAGAAACTCATCTGGGAAAGACTGGAGGTGCCTCCAAAAGCTCGAGGCTAGAAGATGAACACCCACGGTGGCTGTGTCTCCTATGTGCCGAGCTCCATCCCCAAGGCAGGGGTGGTAAGGAGGCTGGGTTCATCTGAGTCTTTCAGCCACAGAGCCCTAAGTGTGCTCTTTCTCAAGAGGGCTCAGTGTGTGCAAACCCCTTACAGTGCAGCTAGCCTACACCACAGGAAGTGTCCCAGGAGAGCCAGGCAGGGAGCTACCTGTCTGTTTGACCTAGCCTTGCCAGCCACACGGCATCCTGCCCACTTCTTTCTTTGGGTTTCCAGCGAGTCATGAATCCAATGAGATACAAGCAAGAACTGATTCTGCTTGCTGACAGAGATGCACCAAGGCCATGAGGGAGAACTAAAGTGTGGGATGAAGGACATTGTCTTTCACAACCTACACAGAAGGGAGTGAGTTCCTGTGGAGTAGTCCGTGCCTCACACAGCCTGTCCAGGGCCGGGCGGTGTGGCCAGCAGTCCGTGGCCTCGCCCATCTACAGCCTCGTGGCTGTGTGTTTTCAAACCTAGAGGGCTCCCATGTGCTGGGGGCCTTGTGACATCAGCCACTTCTCTTTCTCTCTCCTCTCACTTCTAGGAGAAGCGAATCTATGATCTGAAGAAGAAGAACCAAGAGCTAGAGAAATTCAAGTTTGTCCTCGACTACAAAATAAAGGAGCTGAAGAAGCAGATAGAACCGAAGGAGAACGAGATCAAAGTGATGAAGGAGCAGATCCAGGAGGTGAGGGAGGGCTGTGGTTCACACCCATGCCCTTCAGGACCTCTGTCCCCTCTAACCCTGTCGTTCACTGGCCCAGGGGAAACGAGAGAGAATGTTTCACACAGCCAAGGCAGCCAAGGCTTCCAGCTCCCCAAAGCAAGTTAGATGGGGATTTAGCTTACAGTATGGCTGTGTGGGGTAGAGAGTCAGGGTAGTCCTAGTGTAGTGGCAAACCAGAGATGCAACAATTGAAGATTTGGCCACCAGGGGGCGGTATGTACTCAGCCAAAAGGTACTCTTGCCTCCAAGCACTGAGCACACCTCAAATGGAGGTGTTGCTGGGGGCCCAGGCTAGGGTCCAGGGTTTGGACTTCTGACAGGGAATCAAAAGGTTTCAATGGCTCTTAAGCCCAAGAGTGGAACAATGAAGAATGTTCTGGGGAACAGACAGGACAAAGGACAAAGGAGAGAGATTAGAAGTTAAGCTGTCTGGATAATAAGGATTTCTGGAGTCCAGCAGTCCAGATGTGTGCCTTTTAGCCCCAGGCTGCTGCACATTTTAGTGGCATTCTGTTTACCTGTCAGGCTCCCACTGGGTACAAGACACCTAGGACTTGGGGGCCACGATGACCTAAAATTAAATTGTTAATAATTTCCACCAGAATTTTTTCCCTCCCCTTCTATCAGTCAAATGCAAATTTAAAAGTCTTTTCTAATTCTACCCTTGACTTAACTCCCAGGTCTGAAAGCATCACCAACAGATTTTTAAGCCCAATGCTATTGTCCTCCACAAGTCTCCACCATGGCTTCTTGTCCTCCACAAGTCTCCACCATGGCTTCCCTAGAAGAAACACTGATTTATATTTATTTTACTGGGGGGCGGGGTGCACTTGCCACATCACCTCATGTGGAGGGCCCAAGACATCTGACAAGTCAGTTCTCTCCATCCACCATATGGGTTCCCAAGTAGGAACTCAAGTCCTCAGGGCTAGCCTGCCAAGCCATTTCACCACCCCCTCTACTGTCTCTTGTCTGGACCTGACTCAGGTCACAGCCTAGCCTCCACATACAGTGAACTCCTCAGTGGTGTCCATCCCACTAGAACAAAACCCAAAGGCTCTGCACATCTCTCCTCTCTGCAGCCCCATCTCATACCTTCCTCCCCTCCTCCAGCACCAGCTTGCTGACAGTTCAGAAAAGCCAGGCTTCTCCCGTTTTAGGATCTCTGTGGTAGGGTCCCCCCTGGCTGGAAGACTGTCCCCTGGAAAGTCATGGGACCAGCCTTTCAGCTTCCCTGTCTCAGCTTAAATGTCATCTCTTCAAAGACACTTTGCCTGACCCCTGACCCCATGTACAGAGCAGGACCCCACTCTCCCTTCCATTTCTCAAGATGTAGGTGCTAAGCTAGCATGTAAATTGTCAGCGTCTTTGCCTGTCTAGATGCCCACCGGCTATGGTGGTACTGGTATACTCTGCAATGCCTTTGCTCCAAGAGGCTCAGTGAAGAAACCAAGCAGAGATCAACCTGGGGATGGGATCTAGAGAGGGTGGTATTGATTTTCCCTATGGCATCAGAATGGTGTTCTCTGTGCCCCCAGCTGACCACAGAGCCACCTTCTTGGGACCTCCTGCCATATGCTGGTGACCTCAGGACCAAGGAACGGCAACTGTCTTTGACCTTTCAGCAGCAAACTACCTCAGCCTGGGAACTTTCAAACAAAAATCTTTCTGAGCACTCTAGAGGCTGAAAGTCTGGGATCAAGGACATCAGAAGGTTCAGGGACATGGGGAATCTGTATCATAGTGACGTCTGTATATCCTCACACTGAAGGAAGAGTGAAGGGATCGTGACAGGCTCTTCCAGGCCTCTTTTATGCAGGCATTTATGAGGACTCTGCTTTAAGATCTGCCTATCAACACAACTGTGGGATCATTCACTGCCCCTGGCAGTGACAGAGGCTGAACATAACCTTGATTCTAAGCAGGGAATTTCCTTGTTTGGGGGAATAGGGCAGGGACCTTCCTAGCTAACCCTTATGCACGTGTGCGCGCGCGCGCACACACACACACACACACACACACACACACACACACACACACTATGCCCACTCCTTATTCCAGTGGCTCATGGCTGTCATCTGGACCTGGTTCTTTTCAGGAACCTCTGACCGTCAGCCTTTCCTCTTGGCGTTAAGGACACATTCAGAAATACCCACTGCTTGTCTCTGTGATGTTTCTCCTATAGGAAGGCAGGCTCAAACTCTAGGCTTGTACAGAGGCCTCAGTAAATGAACACAGAGCCAGCCTTGACTGAGATACTGCACTTCATATCTGCTTCTCCAGCCTCTCTGTGGAGCAAATGAACCTCTTCCAGGGTCCTTGTGGGTTTCCTTTCAATTCAGTTATTTGTTCCTCTAGGGCAGGGTTTCTCAACACTGTCAGTGTTCTAGGGTAGCTGATTCTCTGCTGTGGGGATAGGAGGGGTTGTCCTGTGAGCTGTCGAGGGCTTTAGCACCAACCTTTGTCTCCCCATATGATACTAGAAGCACCCCCTGCCTAGGTTGTTATGATCCAAAACCTCTCCAGACACTGCCAAATGTCCACTGAGGGACAAATGGCTTCTTCCACCTTCCCACCCCTCCCCACTGAGAATTGTCACAATGAATAACACAGGAAAGTGGATGAGATGTCCATGCTCCGTGAGAGATGTTCGTTCCCACATTCTGGGCTTGTCTTCTGGCTTCCCAGCCAGACGCTCACACTTTACATATTTTACAGCTTATATTTATATCCTTGAAGTAATGTAAGGCTCTGCCTGCGAAGGAAAGAGCAAGGGCAAAGAATACAGCCACTCCCATCCTAACCCAGTCTGCCTCTTCTGGCTCAGGACTGGTAAGAGGTCGGCTGTGCCACTCAGCCATGACCTCAGGGGCCCTGAATATTAGGAGTATCCTTTGTCTCTTCCAACTGCCATTTCCCTGTCATAGGACACCGTCTTCCTTCCCTAGAGAAGCTAGTCTCCTGGCTTTCTCTCTTCTGATAGAACCTCTATGTAGGTCCACCTCTGAGATGCCAGTCGCTGCTGCTGCTCCTGGTGATGTTTTTCAGTGTGGTGGACCCCTCAGTCCGGTGTTGTGCCATCTTACAGTCGTTTAGACCAATGCCAGCCCACAGAAATGCGCCTGGCTATCCACCCACCGTCCTCTGTAAGCAGGCTGTCTCCACCTGCTGTTCTCTTTCCCACTTTGTCATCCAATACTTTCCCTGTACATTCAGCCGGAGTGCCCCTTCCCAGGGCGGGTTCCTACTCAAGTCCCTTGTGTACATGGGGCACCTTCTGCCTCTACCACAGATAATGTTTAATCCGTTCTATATCAGCTTCTGACTCGGTCCTCTCACTCTTTTAGACTGGAGGCTTCTAAAGTGCAGAAACTACCTTTACATCAGTTCTGTGTTCCTAAGCCTCCTACAGTGCTCACTGCTTTAAAAAAAAAAAAAAAGTATTTAGTTGTATATGTTTTATGTAAGAGTGTTTTGCTTGCATGTATACATATGTACCATATGTGTGCCTGGCTCCCACGAAGGCCAGAAAGGAGCATCAGAGTTATAGAGAGTTGTGAACCACCATGTGGGTGGTGGGAACAGAACCCGGGTCCTCTGCCATACCAGCAAGTTCTCTTAACCACTGAACCACCTCCCCAACCACGATGGTGCTCATTCTGGTTTTAGCTGCTGCAAAGCCCCATTCTTGTGTGTTCCCCGTAGGAGGGAAGTCCTTGCAGCCCTGCCTGTTTATCTTGCCACGCCTCTTCCGGAGGCAGGCAGTTCCCATTCCCCCTCCCAGCCCTCAATCTCCCCACTCCTGCCCAGCACATATGCCTGCTCTTCCTTCCTTCTTCAGATGTTCACGGAGTCCATCCAGATGCCAGGCATCGCTCTTCTATCTAGTAAAATGCCTCCCTAATAACAAAGAGGCATTTCTCTGTGTCCAGAACATGAGAGCAGCTTCTTTCACCATCTCAGACCTTCTGGAGGTAGACAGGAACCTAAAAGTGTGATGATAGAATTGAGAGCTGGGCCTTCCACCCACTTCCACCCAACACACCAAACAATGAACTGGCCCATCCCCTAAAAACAGCCAGTGAGCCCCCATAGATCCACCAGAAGTACTACTGCCCAATCAGATTTGGGGTGTCCATCAAACATCACCCTATGCTTTGAATGGGAACTGGGTTTCTCCACAGCCAGGCTCATCTGAACCAGATATGCCCTGGGTGAGACAGATTTAGCAAGGGAAAGAAAGGCTTTCAGATGCTTGCTGGTGTCTCCTGCCATCCCTTTGAATAGGGAATGGCCCTTGGTTGTACTCTTTTGACCCTTAGATGATCAGACTGTCTGTCCCCAGCTTGTCCCTGCTTCATGCCCTGGATTGAAGATGCCCACTTTAGAAACAAGCCTCAACTTTCTGTTGAGAACGATTATGGACCCGAGGGTCAGGCTCTACTCATAATACCCTCCCAAACTGGGCGAGAGAGGTATTTCTTTGGAGAGACCTGACTTGAGCAGGAGCTGAGAATTCAGGATTTGGAGCAACGAAATTAGAAAGAATGCAAGAAAGGAGGCGTCTGCACCATTAAGGGAAGGGCAGGTGACTAAGCAGGAAACTTGGCCACAGACAGATGCAGGACTCCGAGTGAGTGTGCTGTCAGTCAAGAGCAGTGCTTGTAAGACGGCCTCATTCCCAGCGCATCATACTGCAGTTGTCAGGAGTTTTCAGTTTTTGCTCCTGACTTCCCTGCTCATGCCTCCATCCCTGGTTCTCTGTAGATGGAAGCTGAGCTGGAGCGTTTCCACAAACAGAACACGCAACTGGAGCTGAACATCACGGAACTGTTGCAGAAACTGAGAGCCACAGATCAGGAGATGCGCAAAGAGCAGCAGAAGGTGCGAGGATTTCAGAGTCTGGCAGTGCGTGGACTCAGGATCTGGCACCTGCCTGCAACGGGCAGCTGGCTCCTCGAGACAGAGCCAGCCATTGCTAAGAAACACTTCCCATTTTAACTCACACTCTTGCCCACAGGCCTGTCTGGTTCCAGGCTTGCACAAATTTACATGTTCAAATTCATCTGAGACTATAAAACAACTTGGGTGGAGAGGGCCAGAGTGCTGGTTTTACAGGAAAGAACCCCCTTAGCCTTGGGTTTGTTTGACCTGGAGAAGAGCGTGATATAAAAGGGCATCTGTCCTTAGTGGTTAAAAGCTTTGACCACCCCAAAATTGCTGATGTTAGGAGAACCTTAGAGACCATCCACCTCAGGCTTGTTTATTTCCTGTGCAGTGCTCGTGTGAGTGTGTGTGAGTGTTGTGTGTGTACACCGATGCCCATGTGCAGAGGTCAGAGGAGGAAGTCAGGTGTCTGTTCCATCACTCTCCACCTCAGCTTGGAGCTGTCATTTTCTTCGGCTATACTGGCTGGCAGGGACCCCAGTGACTCCCATCTCCACTTCCCAGTGCTAGGGTTTTAGGTGTGTGCAGCCACACCCAGCTTTTATCTGGATGCTGGGCTGTAAACCCAGATCCTCATGCTTGCACAACAAGCACTCTTATACACTGAGCCGTCTCTCTGGCTCCCTACATGTTTTGAGACAGTACCTCCCTCTGTAGCCCAGGCTGGCCTGAAACTGACAGTATAGCCCAAGAATCTCAATCCTGCCTCTACCTCCCAAGTGCTGTTGATTACAGGTGTGTGCTACCACGCCTGGCCCATTCCAGTCTTTTTGTTTTGTAAATAAGAACAATCCAGGCTGAGAAATGAGAGGGGAAGGAAACCCCACCAGGGTACCTGTAGCTAGTTCTTACTCTGAACCAGCCTGGGAAAGCCTAGACCTCTGGCTCTGGGCAAGGATGCAGCTGTGCACTCTTTCCTCAGGCCACTGAGATGTTTTTCAAACCAGGCTGAACTTTTCCACTGTCCACATCAAATACTGGCAGCGTACACTGCCAAAGCTTCAGAGCCACACGTGAGGAGAGGGTGTGGCCCTGCTCTTTGCTGAAAGGGCTGATAAGTGATTTGAATCTTTGCACAAAATATGTAAAGAGAGAAAAATATATATGGGGAGAAATTTTGTATATCAGTGTATATATAAACAGAGAGAGAGAGAGAGAAGAGAGAGAAGGTCAGTAAAGGGCTATGAGAGAAGAGAGAAGGAGACACCCTCTTGGGTAAGGGAAGGTAGCTGTCACAAAGCATGGCTGAAGATAGAGAGTAAGTCCAGCTACAGCAATCTGTAGGGGTTTCTCATCCACCCACAGCAGTGCTCCTGACTGTCCAAGGCAATAATCACCTGCGAGGTCCTAAGGGGCATGGGGCAGCCCTGGGTAAGGATCTGTGAGACAGAATGATATATTTATCTTGGCGCTAACGGAAAGTGTGGCCACCTGAGTTCCCTTTCATCATCTAAGCCTGAGGCCCTTAAAGGAATCCAGAGCAATAGGGATGCCACATGTGTGGTCTCAAGCCCTTCTTCTTGGCAGCTGTTCAGGCGGGGTACCCAGTCTAGGCAGGTGCACAAAGCATTTCAGAACTGCTACCTTTGGACTGGCTGCCCATCTAGGTTTCTGTGCCCAGGGTGGGCCCCAACAGTCAGGTGTCAATTCCAGATGAGGTCACTCTGGACCCCTTCATTAGCCTCTGACTGAAGCCCCTGCTCCTCCACATGGAGCACGCCATGCTGTCCCAGGAATAAATGTCTGATTACAGGAAAGGGATCTAGAAGCACTGGTCCGACGGTTTAAGACAGACCTCCACAACTGCGTGGCGTACATCCAGGAACCCCGGCTGCTGAAGGAGAAGATCCGTGGTCTCTTTGAGAAGTATGTGCAGCGGGCAGACATGGTGAGCTCTGAGTGCCCTGCCCTTGCCCTCCCACACTGCCCTGTGCTGGGCTTCACATCTCCCCTCCTTGGCTGAGTGTCTCCCCATTCGATGTGCCAGGTGGAGATTGCAGGGTTGAACTCAGACCTGCAACAAGAGTATGCCCGCCAGCGGGAACACCTGGAGAGGAACCTTGCCACACTCAAGAAGAAAGTGATCAAGGAGGGCGAGCTGCATCGCACCGACTATGTCCGCATCATGCAGGTAATGGATGCGGGGATGCATCCCTTTGTGGCCTGACACCACCCATGCTCTAGGCTCCCCACACATCCTGGGACCCACAGCTTTCTCACAACTCCTCCTCTCTGATCTCCCGGAGCTCATCCTGGCTGTCACCTGGTGCCCACCAAAGGGCCCCTAGGCATCATCATGCCCACTGGTAGCCCTATTCCTTTTGCCATGCCATCCTTATCTCTGACAAGCTAGTGACCTGCCTCGTTCTTCTCCATTACCCATGATGCATCCAGGTCCCAGTTCTCCTGACTCCTTTGCTCCCTTCTCTCCTCTGTTTCCAACTCCCTTTCGCTACCCAGCTTCGCTGCCTTTTATTTTCTCCACCTCCTTCTGACCAGTCTCCACCTGCCTCGTCTTCCTTTCTGGTGCCTCAGGTCTTAGCCTTATCTCTTGGTCCAGACTGAGCCACGCCCACAGTGTTGGTGGCAGTAGCACTTAGTGAGCTCTCCACACCCAGATCCCAGGGTCCTTCAGCAGACAGTGCAGAGAGCCTGGCCCCATTCCTGCCACCCCCACCCAGGTACTTTACTGGGACTGCCTATCGAGATGCTTCTGCCAGATTTCCATTTGGGTGTCAGTATCATGTGAGGCAATTAATAAGAATTTATATCAAAAGAGAACATCAGAATCGCACTGGGCACATACTTTTATGGTTACATTTCTTTAACATCCTAGTTGAAATACTGGGATGGGAACAGGGTGCAGTTTGGATTGAAACCAGATACTAGGTTGTAGAGTTACGCGCATTTGGGCAGAGCACACAGCAATCCAGGTCACAGCAAGGCACAGCTGGCCTCTCCCCACTGTAAAATCAGCACCCCTTCCCAACAACCCATTCAAATCATTTCTATTCTGGACCATAAAAGTATTCAGAGACTGGGAAAGAGGAGTAGATGTGATTGGTAGGTCCCTTGGTACCAGCAACCTCACCAGCCTTGCTAAGAGCCTACCTAAAATGTGGGCTTTGAGCACAGGAAGCTAGCTAGGCAGTGCGACCAGGGTAATAGCCGTATTTGTCACCTTGTCTCATTGCCAAGTAGAGAACCTCTGAGTCCTCCATAGGCCTGAGGACCTTCAGGGGCTGGTCCCTCTCTCCACACAGAGCAGAAGCCTAAAGCAAAAGTCAGTTCCAGAAAGGAAAAAAGAGGAGACCAGAGGCTTGCTCTAGGGTACTAGGGCAGCTGCCAAGTTTCTTCCCCTCCCCCATTCCCTGGAGAATGCTGGGTAGGAGCCAGCAGCAGAACATAGTCAACCAATGCTTCTGTGAGGTGGATCCCAGAGAGTCTTCTGTCTTTAAAAGCATTAAAACCTGTGTGTTAGCCGGGCATGGTAGCACATGCCTTTAATTCCAGCACTCTGGAGGCAGAGGCAGGTGGACCTCTAAATTTGAGGCCAGCCTGTTCTACAGAGCTAATTCAAAAAGAAAAGAAACTGTCTTGAAAAGAAAGAAGGAAGGAAGGGAGAGAGGAAGGGAAGGAGGAAGGAAACCTGTGTGCTGTGACTTCTGTGGATCTAGAAAAGTGACTCAGACAACATCTGGAGACAAGAAGGGAGCCTGGGGCAGGGCTCTGGGTCCCACCAGCACCGCCACATGCACACACAGAGACTTCTTGCTGATTATATCAGGGCCCTGGATAAGACTGGCTTACAAAAAGTTAGGAAGGTCTTTTCCCAAGAGCTAGAGATTGAATCCAGGGCTTCAATGCACACCAGGTAAACATCCTATCACTGAGCCACATGGGCAGCCCGGAAGACATTTAAAAAGAATGTTCTTTTTTAAAGAACTACTGTTCTGGGTGCCAAGACTGTTTTCTTTGATCTTGAGGTTGTGCAAGAGGGCCAGGCCAGAGTCTCAGCAGGCTGCAGGGCCTGTGCATGCAAAGCCTAACTAGGAGCTTCATTCTCAGCCAGGGTGTGAGGAATGAGCAGACACACAATCCACGGAGACCAAGGAAACAGCGCTTCACTGCTCTTTGGCCAGGAGACTCTGGACCTCCAGAAACTGCTCTGTTTATCTGTAACAGGGGGCGAATGACACTGACCCCAGTGGCTGCTCCAACGCTTGGCCAAGACAAACAGCAGCCACTGGCCTGGTACAGAATTAGGGCTCAAAACTGCCATTTCTTTTCCTTTATCCCAGCAAAGAAATCAGTCAAGAGCCACTGTGGAAATAAATGACTCTAAAAGTCCATCATTCGTGGGTCAGGGAGGCCTGTGGCCTGCGCTGGGAAAGAGGAACACTGCTGATTCCAGATGCACACACCCAGGTGCTGGCTACAAGCCTGAATGCCTTAGTGCATGGTGGTTAGGAGCCTCCTGTGTGGCTACCAGGGCTCCAGGGCTTTATCCTATACCAGCTAAGGAAAGCCAGGGCAGGTGCGGTGGCTGAGCAACTCACTGGAAAATAACCGAGGAAAAAGAATGGGGCCACCATCTCATTTGTATATCCAGATAGGTGCTCAGGGCCTCCCCATACTGTTCCCCGGGCATGCTTAAACAAATATGGAAATCACAGTCGCTGTGCAGTACAGACACCTAGAACACATACTTTATCCCTTCCCTACACATTTTTCAAGGTCCTCTTACACAACGAGCTGTGTCTCAGCCACGGAGGATTCCAAGATCAAAAAGTATTCCCACCCTCAGAGAGCTCCTGAGGAACCTGGACCATTATGTTTATCCAGTGGCATGGGCCCACAGAGGAAACATGGTCCGCAAAGTCTCAAAGGAGTGAGGGCCATTGAAGTCTGGCCCCAGGGTGGGTGGCGGGTGGCTGAGGACCAGCTGGGAGAAGGGCCCTGCTTCTGGGCAGAGGCAAGAGCTTGAGAAAAAGCAGAGGCTGGGGTGGGGTTGAGAGTGGAGGCTCCTGAATCCGCAAACCTCGGTGTATTGCAGAGCATCCAAGGCAGTGAGAGCTCACGGGGCTCTTAGCCTTGGGTCATGTTGCCAAGAACTGTGGTTCACCCTGAATGTAGATCAAAGTGCTTCTCGGACACGGTTGTCTTTGTCTCCTAAAGATGGACCCCATTAGCAGAGAATTCAGTCTGGTGAGAAAAGAAGCCCGTGAGACAGGAAAGCCCATCAGGTTAGGGATCAAAAAAAGAGCTTGGGGAGAGGAATGTGGCGATGCCAAAGGCATTTCAGGGTAGAGATGACACATTGAAATGCCAGGTCAGGCACAGGAGGATGGTGGGGAAAGGAGGGAGAATGACAGGCTAGCTTATCTGTGTAGGTAGATGATGCTGCTAACAGCCATGAGGCTCCTAAGATCACAGCGGGCATCCGTGGCCAGATCTCACACACAGACAACCAGCTTCCCCTGAAAGGCTTTAACTCAGAGCAGCCGGCAGGGGGAGCTATGGGCATTCCCTTCCCTTCTCTGACATCGATACCAGAAAGTTCAGCCAAGTCTTCACTCTCTGTTCCAAAGGCCTAAGGCGGCCCTGGTTACCTTGTTTCAAAGCCTGCACATAAACACCGTAGTGTCTACAGACTGCTCTGGGATTTTCCAAACTTGGAACTGATCAGATCTTTCCTGCCGCCCAGTAACTGAGACAGGTAGGTCTGGAGAGTTGGAAGCATTTATAGCCGCTCTCTGCCAGGATGCCAGCAGGAAGAGAAGCTTAGCAAGCTTGTTGAGCTCACTATTTTTTTTTAATTTACAAAGTTACACGCAGTTGACATCACTATGACCTTTGGGTTCCTCAGAACATACGCCACCCTAGAAAACATTTTTAGGAAACTCATTGTGTCTTTCTTGGGGTATCTTTGGCTCTCCTTCTGTCTGAGTCACTGGACTAAGACTGACATAAAGAGGGGAGTATAGAAGGCAGTAGACATGTAGAAACAGGGCACCACTCTGGAGGCGGACACAGCCACACTCAAACCCCCATTATACACTTTCTCGATGTCCTCATAGCCACAGGAATCTGAGAATACCTTCCCTCTGAGGCTGCTGAAGGACAAGATGAGGTGATGCTTACAGACTGAGCGCGTGGAGGCTGCCGAGCCTCACAGTTCCTGTCACTCTTAGCATTCTTTTTATCATCACAATATTAGTGCCTTTTGTTGGGTTAGGTCCCTCGGGGCTCCGGGCTGAGATAGTCTTCACCCTCCGTCATCCCTGCCTCTCACTGGGTTAGGTTCATGCTTCTGACTCAAATGACATCAGATACTACAGCCAAGTGAGACTTCCATCTTTAGCACAAAGACCAGTTCATAGGTAGCTGTCAGGAACCATGACATTGGAAGTAAAGGGTCAATGAAGGAACAAAGGAGCAGATGCAGGGTACTGGGCATTTGATCTCTGGCCTCAGCCACTCCACTAAGATGGCATCCTGCAGGGCCGGAGGGATGCTTCAGTGGTTAAGAGCATTTGCTATTCTTCCAAAGGACTTGGGTTTGATTCCCATCACCCACAGCTCACGACTACCTGTAACTCTAGTTCCAGAGGATCTAATGTCCTGTTCTGGCTTCCTCAGGCCCCGAGCATGCACATGATGGGCAGATGTAGACAGTCAAAACACCCATACATATAAAATAAAATAATAAAGAGGGGAATGGGGCCATATTCCAGGGGCTCATCATGGTGGTGTCAAAAAACTGGCAGTGGGGTCAGAGGCAGACATTCACACCAAAGGGTACCAGTAGCCTGAAATCCCAGTCACAGGGTTGTGGCTGGCAAGGGGGTGGGGAGAACCTAGGACTCTGCCTAGGGTCACTTCACTAGTAGAAGGGGCTGCCAGACAGCTGAGACACATCACAGTGGGAGACCAGGCTCAGACACAGACCTGACAGGGTTCATTGACACAGTGGTTGGAAGTGCCTAGGAGAGGAACCTGAGAGGACAGGAAAGGGCCACAGAGGGACTGGGACCTACAGCCTCTGGTCTCTGTCCCAGTGTTCCTCCTTTATTGACTGTGGCAGAAGTGAAATTAAACAAAGCCAGCAAAGACAGGTAAAGAAAGTGTCCCCACCCCACCCCACCCCGCAAACCCCCAGGCCCGTGAGCATGCCCAGGAGTTCTTTGTGGCTCTCAAAAGACCCTCCCCTCTGTCTCTGTGCCCACCATGCTGTTCACCTGTTTATCCAGCCCACAAATATTTACTGAACACACCTCACAGGCAGAGCAATGCCCTAGGTCTTAGTGTCCAATAAAAAAAAATGTATTGAAGCAATCACATTATGATATAAAGCCAGCATGGAAAAGATCCAGGGGAGACTGGCAGGGAATTTTACTAGACAGCATCTGGAAAGGAAATATGAGTGACCTGTCGCCAGGGCCTGGGTTGGCTTTAAAAAAAAAATAGTAAAGCATTAGATGGAGAAAACTCAGAAAAACAGGCATGGAGCCTGGCCTGGAGAAGGAGGACAGTGAGCACTGGGCACGGCTTCCAACATGGCGGGGACCCGGGGACCCTTAAAGCGAGGAGTGCTGAAACGTCGTGGTATGCTGAAACTCGCCGAGATGAGACGCTCTGAAGGGTCTCTGGGCTGCCTCTAGCATTCCCTGCTCTCCCAAGGGCTCCACAGGTGCTTCCTCACAGCCGAGGAGGACTTGCCATCCAAGCTCTGGCCCAACACCCCCACCTAGCACTCTCCAGTGTGGTCCTAAACAGTGCCATTCTACACAGACTGAGCCTGGAGACAAGCACTGCCACTTAGAAAAGCAGAGACTTGTGCTGGGGAAACTGCTCAGTAGGTGTGTAGACCTCAGTTCAGATCCCCTGCGCCCACATGCAAAGCTGCGGTGACTGTGTGTGTGCCGTAACCTCAATGCTGTGGGCAGAAGAGGCAGGAGGATAGCTGGGGTTTGGTGCCCGCTAGCCTAGCTCTAGGTCCCGTGAGAGAATGTGTCTCAGCAGGACACCTGATGTCCCCCTCTGGCCTCCATGCCCACATAGACATGCACATATATGTACAACACACACACACACACACACACACACACACACACACACACACACTTGAGCGTACAAAAAAGAAATAGTCTCAGAACCTGCACCAGAACTGCTGAGTCAGCAGCTCCATTTAACTATGCTGAGTTGATTTATTTGCAGGCATGTATAAAACAGGCTGCATCCTGAGGCTATGGCTCTGAGAATGAAGAGGCCAGTCACTCCATACCTACAGGGATAGAGACTCCTCCTTGGTGATATCTGAGGACCTGAGTGCTAAGTGTGAAGTGGAAGCAGAGATTTGAGGTGCAGGAAATTAGAAAAAAAAAAAAAGAACCCCCCCCCCCAATCCCATATCAACCATGCCATACTTCTGTCCCCTTGTACTGCTGTTCCAAGGCCTAGAACATTCTTTTCTCTCTTCTCTGCTAAGTCCTTTAAGCCTCAGCCCTGGGGTCAACCCCTAAGAGTCCATTTGTCATTCAGACAAGATTGTCTTTCTATGTGCCTTTGACCGTTACATCAGCAAGCCAGAGCGACACAAATATGTTCCTACCCCAACTGAACTTAAAGTCCTCTAGAGCAGGGACCAGATCTCACTTTCATCCATTTTAAACTCTTCTCTCATATATTACGTCCTGACTGCAGTTTCCACTCCCTCCTCTCCTCCCAGCCCCTCCCCCACCACCTCCTTCTCCCCCAGATCCGCTCCTCCTCCATTTCCCTTCAGAAAAGAGCAGGCCTCCCAGGGATATCCACCAAACATGGTCTAACAAGTCACAATAAGACCAGGCACAAACCTTCATGTCAAGGCTGGACAAGGCAACCCAATAGGAAGAAAAGGGTCCCAAGAGCAGGCAAAGGAGTCAGAGTCAGTCCCACTCCCTCTGTCTATCTATATAACCCAGGACCCAAGAGCAAGGTGGAAAAGAAAGGGTTTATTTGGCTTACATTTCATATCACTGTTCATTATCAAAGGAAGTCAGGACAGAAACCCAAACAGGGAAGGAACCTGAAGACAGGAGCTGATGCAGAGGTCATGGAGGGATGCTGCTTACTGCCTTGCTCCTCATGGCTTGCTCAGCCCTTTTTCTTATAGACTTAAGACCGCCTATCCAGGGGTGGCACAACCCCGCAAGCAGATCTATGGAGGCGTTTTCTCAACTGAGGTTCCGTCCCTTCAGAGGACTCTAGCTTGTGTCAAGTTGACATAAAACTAGCCAGCACGGGTACCTAGTAAAGACTTACTAAGTAGATGGATATCAGGCAAACATAAAATAGGCGGATATAGCAGATGTTAACTAGCTGCTTGCTTGTCTGTGTTGTTCACTAAACAGCATAATGCTGAGGGCAAGAATTTGTTGTTGCATCTAAGGACCTAATAGACGTCCTTTAGTTTAACCAAATCAATGGAGGTATGAGGAAAGAGTAGCGCGGTGCCTAACAGTGTTGTTGAGGTTAACATCCTGGCTCTGCTACTTGCTAACACTGTGGCTTAGGCTACTTACATAACCCTCTGATGCCTCAGTTTCCTTCTCTATAAACTTATGGTTATAGGGTCAGGGTGTCTAGTTCAGTGGTAGAGCAATGCTTAGCATTCATAAGGCCCGAGGTTCAATTTCCAGAACCATTGTCAATGATAGTAATAGCCTCTCTAAGGGCTGCCATGCTTGTGCATTAAAGCACATTCACAGTACCCAGGAAAGCATTGTTATGAATGTTTGAAAGAGCACAGATGGGTAGGAAAGGTGCCAAGTCCACCTGAAATCAAGTTAGCTGGTACCTTGAAAGGCTTGGCAATGAGCAGGGCAGAGACTACTACTGGGTGCAGGATCCAGAGGGCTAACCTAGTTCCAGGCCCCTGGGTTCTTAAGCCCAGGAGGGCTCACCCTGTACCCACAGAACACCTGCATATCATGCTCACTGTCTTCCCTTCTTTTTTCTTTTTTAAAGGAAAATGTCTCTCTGATCAAAGAAATTAATGAGCTCCGAAGGGAGCTGAAGTTAACCCGCTCCCAAATCTTTGACCTTGAATCAGCCCTGAAAGTATCCAAGAAAACCCGACCACAAGAAGTTCCAGAGTCAGGTAATGCCGCTGGGGGTTGGGCACCGAGACCAAGACTCAGTGACAGCCATGAGCAGGTGTCCCTTTGGTGTCTTTCAATACAGGGTCACATCCACCCATGGAGTTTCAGAGTCTCTCCAAGGCACGCACCAGCTCTCTAGTGGATCTGAGGTCCTGCCCACAAACACGCTCTCACTGACTGCCCTAGGCTCCTGTCTGAAATCCTCAGTGTTAGCTGCAATTCAGAACTCATTGCAGGTTTTAGAAAAGTACACGCTGTAGGTTATGTAACATTCCCCAGGAGGTCTAGGGCAGTGCCCTGAAATCAAACACATTAGTATTCTGCAGTGACTTGTGAATATTCAAAGCAGGCTTCATGAATTTAAAAAACATATTCCATTTTAAAATCTCAATCCCCCCCTCTCTCACCTACATTTTAGAATTGTGTAAGGGACCTGTACAATTAAAATGAAGGCAAAATGATGAGAAACTATTTAAAGGGAGGGAGAAATTACATAAGAAATGTTCACTAAGTTGGTGGCTCCGATGACACATTAAAGCACCTCTGAACATCTGTTCGCCAAGGCAAAATGGGAAAAAGAGAAGTATGACAGTGAATCCCCACACTTGGAAGACCAAGGCAGGAAACAGCATTGCCATAAGCTCAAGGCCTGGGCTACAGTGTGAGAGACCCTGTCTCGCAAAGGGGCTAGCTTACACAATTGTCATTGCATGGCAGAAAGAAAGGGTTTTGGCTTGTTTGCTTCTTCTCAGGAGAATAAACTTTTTGCTGGCACTAGATTCCATGAGAAACATATCACACAGTTCTCTAAGAAAGGAATGTTGACCAACAGCCTCCAGTCTCCACAGGCTTCCGTGGCAATAAATACTCTCTGTCATCTTCATACTTGACAATCAGTACAAACCAAGAACATAAGGCATCTCTATGAAGGGTGAGCCAGTGAAGCTAGCACACCCCGTCTTCTGTTGATTGCTATTCCGGAACAAAGACTCGATGTGCTGGAGAGTCCCAGAGCAATGCCTTGGAATTCCGGACGCCAAGGGAACTCTCTGGGCTACTTTTTGCAATCTGTGTAGAGCCCTGTGCTACGTGACTATGTGAAGTCTATAATGAGCTCCACATGTGACCCTGGTGCCTTGTCCTGAACTGTCTGTTGTTCACACAATGATGAGATCACCCAGCGACTCTCAGTTCCTGGACCACATGCAACTCTGTTGTTAAGCATCATGTATGTTCACATGCATACAGTTGTGTCAGATTACGGTTAGTACGACAGTTAGGACCAGAGTGGTACCCAAAGCCACCGTTGTCAGTCCTCAACATGGACATGAGAACACAGTGTCCATCCTAAAGCACAAGCTGCAGATTTCTCAGAGACGAGGCCACCTTCTTTTGGGTCGGGAGAGGGTAAAGCTCAGATATGCCTGTCAACAACTGCAAAACTTCTCTTAAAATATTACAAACCTGGCATGGTGGCACACACCTTTAATTCTAGCACTCACAAGGCAGAGGCAGAGGCAGGTGGACCTCTGTGAGTTTGAGGCCAAACCTGGTCTATATAGTGAGTTCCAGGAAAGTCAGGGCTACATAATGAGACCCTACCTCATAAAAGAGAGGGGAGGAGAGAAGAAAGGGGTGGGGGAGAAAAGAAAGCCCACCACACTGGGTATAATGGCACACACCTATAGTCTCAGCATTTGGTGGGGTGGAAATGGAAGTATAACCCCAGAGCAGGGTGAGTGGAGAAAGGACAAGAAGATCCCAGGGGCTTGCTGGTTACCAGCCTGGCTAAAAACAACCATCTCCAGGTTCAGTGAGAGACCTTTCTCAAGGGAATAAGAGGTGGAGAGCGAGAGGAAGACACGGGATGGCCTCCTGTGGCCACTCCATGTGCACCTGTGCACACACCAAGGAAGGGAGAGCGGTGGAGAATGGATAAAAGAGGAGAGGAGAGGAGGGAAGCAGGGAGAAAGTACTACAGAGTTGCCAAAGCATTTTGAAAAGTTCTTAGTTGAGAACACACACACACACACACACACACACACACACACACACACACTCAGCATGAACACAGGCATGCACATGCACACACACATGCACACATGTGTTCACACACACGAATGTGTGTACATGTGTTCACATACACACAGGAAATGGAGGAAGTGCTGAGCAAGTGAATATGTGCTTTGACATACACTGTGTCAAGAGCCATGTCTGTGTTGACAGCACCCCAGAGCCTTAGCCCCACGGGAAATGCCAAAATCTTCCCTCCTGGTCCAAGTGCAAATGTTGACAGCATGAGCAAAAAAAAAAAAAAAAAAAAGATGCCCACTGTAGTTTCTTCTTCTCCACCCCAACCCAAATATTTATAATATTTATGACCTGAAGACTGCTCCCTACAGAGACCCCCTCCTTGTTGAGCTATGTGTAATAATCTGGCCTCTCTGTTCAACCGTATAATAAACACACTGAACTGCTGGGGTTGCTGTGGCTTCTCCGGCAGAGAGCCAGTCCCCTCAGTCCTAGCTTTTCTCTCTCTGTCTGTCCTTTCTGCAATTCCTTGCTACCTGCAGCAGATGGAGTCACTGAAGCTGTACAAGGATTCAACATATACACACAAATGACACACATGTGAAACAGATGAGTAAAATGTAATAAAGATTCGATGCTCTATATGTTTAAGGAATAAAAAGAGGAATTTGAATTTTTATTTTTTATCTTACTACTGCTGCTGCTGCTGCCGCCGCCACTACTGTTAGTCTTTCTAGACAGTTTCCATGTGTAGCTGGCTCTCCAGGAACTCACTCCATAGACTAGGCTGCTCGTGAGCTCAGCAGTCTACCTGCCTCTGCCTCTCTGCCTCTGCCTCTCTTTCTCTCTGCCTTTCTCTGCCTCTGCCTCTCTGCCTCTGCCTCTCTCTCTGCCTCTGCCTCTCTCTCTGCCTCTCTCTGCCTCTGCCTCTCTCTCTGCCTCTGCCTCTCTCTCTGCCTTTCTCTCTCTGCCCCACTCTCTGACTCTCTCTGACTCTCTTTGCCCCTCTGCCCCTCTGTGCCACTCTCTGCCCCTCTGCCCCTCTGCCTCTGCTCCTCTGCCCCAGCCCTTCTGCCTCTGCCCCCACCCCTACCCCTACCCCTGCCCCTGCCCCCGCCCCCGCCCCCGCCCCTGCCTCTGCCTCCCAAGTACTAGGATTAAAAGTTTGGCTGCCACCACAGCCACCACCTCCCAGCTTGATTTTTTAAATTATTTATTTTTGTTTTATGTGCATTGATATTTTGCCTTCACGCATGTCTGTGTGAGGGTGTTGAATCCTGGAGTTACAAGACATCTGTGAGCTGCCATGAGGGTGCTGGGAATTAAACCCAGATCCTCTTGAAGAGCAGTCGGTACTCTTAACTGCTGAGCCATCTCTCTAGCCCTTTTTTTTTTTTTTAAAGCAAAAGTCTTCTAAATTTTTACAGACAACTGATATTTAAAAACCACAAATAATTAAACTAGTAGAAGTGAGAACTGTAATTATTATAATTAGAATCTCAGTGAACTAATGGAGCCCTATAGAAGATACACACATCTGAAGGCAGACTCTGTGAACTAAAGAATGAAGACGGTGGTGGCCGGGTTCCAGCCCAGACAAAACGGAGCCAGGATGTGTGGAGTAAGCCTGCAGCTGTCTGAGTGGACTCTGAGGGAGAAGGAGGCCAGCACTAGGAGTAACTGAGAGAGATGTTTCATCTGTTTCAGAACAGATGAAAGATGGCAACCATCAGGTCCAGGAATCCTAACGGTTTCCAAAGGATAATTAACAACAAGTGTTAATTATCACACAACCACAGAACATGGAAGACAAGAAGTTACAGGAAGTCGGGGAGATTAAGGGCTCATACACAGGAGAATAATGGCAGGTGTCATGTGACTCCTCAGTGACAACAGTGAGAGCCAGTGCTAGTGACACAGTCCCTTCAGAGTGCTGAAGCTTGGTGGCTATCCCCAGACACAGACCACCAGGGAAACAATCTCTTTAAAATGGAGATAAAAGAAAACAGCATCGATAAAAATTGAGTTTTGCCCTCCAACAAAACCTTCTTAAAAATAATTTTTAAAGATTGTACATCAGGAAGAAAATGATCCCAGAGGTAAGTGTGCTGGCAAGGAGAAACAGTAAATCAAGGAGGCAAATGTACCTGGTGTCTCTGACTGTTTCACAACTGGAGAACCATTGTGTGTGTGTGTGTGTGTGTGTGTGTGTGTGTGTGTGTGTGTGTGT
>JANHMN010000004.1:32081681-32101269 GCA_030674055.1 Rhabdomys pumilio
GGGGGGGGGGGGGGGGGCTGGGGCTGAGTAGGTGGGATTTAGTGTATCTAGGTCGAAGGACTAGAGAGAACAATTCCATCTATGCATCCATGGGGAAATTGTCATGTATTCTGTGTGCAGACCGTCCAGCACGACTGCTTTAAGGCCACCCACACTCTCCCACCCATGACCTCCAGTGTTCTACAAGGCAGCCTAATAAACTCATTGGTTTCCCAGAGTGAACGATGGTGGAATTTGTACCTCAGCTTGTCATTGGAACTTATGAGAGAGGTAGACATTACTTCTCCCCCAGGGAAGGATTTTAGCAACAGAGCTGCATGACACGTGTCTGGAGAATCAAATCCTTCCTCATAAAGGTCGAGAAGGAAACCCACGTAATGTGTATGTGGGAGTGAAAAGGGGAAGGTCAGGGGAATAAAGGAAGCAAGGGTAAGGGGATGAGAAACACTGGGGACATGGCGAGTTTAGACAGCATCCAGAAAGCTCTCTGGGAAGGGGATGTACATGACTATCCTGGGAGTCCAACAGTGACCATCTTCAGAGTTCAGCTGAGCCACTTGCAAATAATCAATCCAACTGGTCTTGCTGCCTGCTTACTTCTCATAGAGAAGCGGAGAGGGTCACGGGGGCCATCACTTGAGTATCAGCCACTCCATACCACGTGCTGTGTGCATCTCTGACCTAATTATGTGCGCCCTTGGGGAAGGGCTACAGTACACGGGCCAAGGAAGACCACTGAAGGGGGATGCGTGGGATATCCACCAGAGAAGACTGCTCAGACATCGGTTTAAGCCAACAGAAAGTCTTTATTATCTGGCTGGCAACTACACTAGGTGTTCAGAATTGCAATGTGGGCCTGAGCCTTTCTTGGGATGAGCTTTTAAGCACAGAAACTGTGTCCTGGGTAGACGCACTTCAGGTAACATGAACAGTTGGCCAGAAGCAGAACTACAGAAGCCAGAAGGCAAGGTTAATACATTTAGAGACTTTCCCAAAACTATGGACTTTGCTGAATTAGGTCTTTGTTTTCATTTTGACTGGTACCATTTTATTTACTGAATGGTACTTCCACTGGGGAGTCAGTTGTGCTAAGGTCTGGGGACCTATTAGAGGGGATCAATCTATGAAACTGTGGGAAAACCATCATCCCTGTTGGGTAAAGACTTCCCAGTGCAGTCTTTGGTGGGCAGCACCCACATTCAAGTAACTAACCCCTCGCCTATGCTCTGGAAGTAATCCCAATAAACTCGTTGCTTCCCCCCCCACCCCCACCCCCAGAGTAAACTTTGGTGGAGTGGAATCAGAGACCTCAGGAGGAGGGCTTTGCTTACACCTTCCTCTGGGAATGAATTTTAACAGCCAAAGGTGACATTTGAGCTCATTCCTGAAGGGAAGGAATCATCTGGAAGGAAAGCAGAGGAAGCCGCCATCACACACAGGTTTTGAGGCAGTGGGATGACATCAAAGAGGGCCTCAAGGATCATGAAGAACCCAGGCTGGCCACAGGAGGGACTCAAGCAAGCAGTGGCATTACCATAACAGGCTCACTTCAACCTCTGGCTGGGCATGTGGGAAGGTGGGACTCCAGTTCACTTGTTCCCCCCTGTACACCCCCTCAGACCTACAGCTTCTCCTGCATGCCCACTGCCACCTCTACCTCCTAACCTTCCACTTCTGCCCATGTGAACCACCCACAGCCCCTGTTTGCCTTAGGGACAGATTCAACACTTACTTTGAGCCACACTGACTCACACAGCCAGTATTCAAACTAACAGAAGCTTTCGGTTCTGCTTCCTCCTCTACAGACCCCAAAGAGAAAGAGAAGAGAAAGGGAATGTCCAGGGATTCCCAGCATCAGCTTTTGTCTAGGGCAGCTGGATATTAGGTTAGCATGAGACCAAAGTTTCCTAAGGTCCAGGATATTGGAAGAGTTCAGATCGAATCCAGGCTGGCAAGCTCTGCTAGATCTCGGCTCTCCCAGGCTTGTTTCTTATAAAGGGGGCACATGTATAATGCTTTGCAGAGTGGCAGGATTAATACTATGTCATCCAATGTCCCCTGCCCTCCACCAGTCAAGCAGCCCTAAAGTTGTCTTCAGGGGAAAGCTAGCCAGAGCTGTACTCCCCAGTAAGGTCACAGCCACAGGCAAAGGTGGCTACTGGCTACTCAATGTGTAGCTAATCTGAACTGAGATACAATTTGTATGTATAGGCAAAGACTTTCAAAGAGCTCATTAATACCTTCTAGAATAAAATATATTTTAGAATCCAACTACACATATTTTTGCAGCTCTGGGGAATTGAACCAGGTGCTGTGTAACCACTGGCCTAAGTCCACGGCCCAGCAAATACATTCATTTTAATGTGTTAAGTTTTCCCTGTTCTTTTGAAACAGGCTATTAGAGAGGCTTAAGTTACATAAATAAGAGGGGCTCCCAGAAACTGAAGTGACAGTCAGGGAGCCTGCCTGGGTCCTCTGCACGTCTGCATGTATGTCATAGTTGTATAGCTCGGTGCTCCTGTGGGACTCCTAACAGTGGGAGTGGGGCGTCTCTGACTCTTCTGCCTGCTCTTGGGATCCTTTTCCTTCTACTGGGTTACCTCATCCAGCCTTGATATGAGGGTTTGTGCCTGGTCTTATTGTGACTTGTTATGCTGTGTTCGATTGAGATTCCTGGGAGGCCTGCTCTTTTTTTTTTTTTTTTTTTTTTTTTTGAGAAGTGAGGGAGGAATAGATCTGGGGGAGGGGAAGGGAGAGTCTCTGAGAGGAGGAGAGGAAGGGAAACTGCAGTTGAATTTGGATGTAATATGTGAGAGAAGTGTAAAAAGATGCATAACTAAGCTGAAACATATACATACATATATACATACATATATACATACATATATACACATATATACATATATACATACATATGTACATACATATATACAAATGTACATACATATGTACATACACATGTACATACATATATACATACATACATACAAACCACGCTGTTCTTGAGCTATGAGTCTTCTGCACAGAGCAAAACAAAGAGGAAGCCAGGCCAGGCAGTTATTTTGTGAACTGATCTTAAAAAGATCACTTGGATTTCATTTTGTTGTTTTGGTTTTGTTGTTTGGGGTTTTTTGTGGTGGTGGTGGTGGTTTGTTTGTTTTTTTTTATACACATCAAAAGGAGAGAGAACATGCTAACGTATACTTTACAGAAGAGGTAGGACGGAAGACATGGAACAGCCTGCACACCCTCCAGCCAGTCACCCTAGGTGTCTAAGAGCCAGATTTGCTGATTTGAAGCAGAGCCCTAAACCATATCCCGGTTCCACCTCGGAACAGCCCTGTGGACACCCAGCATTGTCCAGCATCCCTGAGGCATTCAAGGACCACACAGCCTGGGCCCAAATTGTTCTTCTGGCTTCATCCCAAATGCTCAAAGGTCAAGATAGTCACACTTGTCAGTTCACACTTTTATTTAGCCAGCCACTCAACAAACATTTATCGATTACCCTACATGCACAGGCTACCGAGTGCTGGCTACTGAGATCATGGTGGTTAGCAAACTGGTCGCTAGCCCTGAACTGGACTGGCTGGGGATACATGTCTGGGTTGTGGATGAATATGGAGGAAGCACAGGCCGTGAGTGCATTTGAATCTGCTGGGTCAAACGGGGCATTTCAGCTCAATGATTCAAGTTGGCCAGACTCAGGCAGAGAGAGAGAGAGAGAGGCCTGAGGTAGGTGAACAGTCCAGATGAAGGGTAGGGCTTCCTCTGTCTTGTCAAGAGACATAGTGCTTGCTCTGGAAGCTCCAGCTGTCTAACCGAAAAGCCTCTACCCACCCATGGGGCAGGCTAACCTTGCCACTCACTTGAGGCCTCAAGGATTTGGGGAAAAGCCTAAGATGGAGCTGGAGCTAGGTTTGGGGTGTCGCTGATGCTTGATCGCTGGGACTGAGACTGACTTTAAGACTCAGAGCTGGGTTTTGAGGGGCTAGACGTCAAGACTGGAACTGAGGGTACAGAGAGACTCAGAACTTAAGTCCAGAATCAGCTGGAATGAGGAGGTTTCAGGCCAGTTAGGACCTCCTACTGGCTCTCCTGCCTCAGCCTCTCAGGGAGCAAAGATTACAGGCCTGGCTGTAATCACATGCATGCTTGGCTGTATATCTTCGGGAAGGGGCTGAAGGCAAAAAGAGGTTGAAGCTGGGGGGTGGGGAGGGGGTTAGGCTCAGACTAGGGCAGAGGGACAGCATTCTTTCCTCCTGCTGATCCAATCTGCATATTGTGTTTCAGACCTAACAGCAGCAGCGGACAGAAGCCACTCCCTTCCCAGGAATGTCTCAGCCCCACAGAAGGCGCAGGGCCACGTCAGCCAATTGGCTCAGCCCTGCCCTGGAAACAGCACCTGTTAATCCCCCCTCCTTCCAGCTCACCTGGGTGCAGGTTAGGCAGGTGAAGCGTCTCCCCGGAAACAGACCTAGAGCGCCCCACCTGTTGGGTCCTGCCTGCTCAAATCGGATTCGGCACAGCCAGGCTTCCCGTGAGTGCCCCCACACGCCCCACTCCCACATTTTTCACTGGTTCTACTACCGGGAACCACCACCCACGTTGGGGTCGTTCCCCAGTAGACATTGCCAGCACCTTCAGATTAGCAAGCCACAGTCCTGAGGAATGCTGGGACAGTCTCCGCCCACGGCACCTCCCCCACCACCCGTGGGGGCGTGGGCACCTACCCCACCCACATTGCGTGCCGGGCAACCTCTGCAAAGGACAGAGCTGTCACCCCCCGCACCCCCGCTCTGTCTCGTTGGAGTAAAAACTCGGTCCAGTGTGGTCCGGAGTCTCTCTGACTCAAAAAGTATGTTTTGAGCCCCTTTGCCCCATGGGAAGTCTGAAAGGAAGATGTTAGATGACTTCTCTCACTCCTCAGAATAAACTTCTCTGTCCTCATTTTCAGATAAAGCCTCTAAGAGGTGTGTTGGGGCTTCCCTGCCCCACTTAAGCCCCTCCTGGACTCGCAGCTGACACCTCCAGGATCGGTCTCGGTCTCTCCTGCTACAGGAAGTTGAGTTACTTGCTGGCAGAACTAGCTTTATTTTTACCTGGTGTGAGTCATGCTGCCTGTCCTGTAGGGAACAGGTTAAATGAGTAACACTACAAGATCCCTCCCCACATTCCCACGGTGGGAAGGACTAGGCTCCGGTTCAAATCCTGAGTCCTCCTTTTGCTGCCTTAGAGAACACGTGGAGCAGGGGATGGACCAGTGGGGAGCAGGCAGGTTCTGGATGAGAGCTAAGGACAGGACTAAACAGAGATATGTTTGGAGGCAAGAGGCAGACCCTGGGGCCGTGGACTGGCAACAGCAGAAGGCATTGAGGAGCCCCCAGAACGGGCGAGAGGGTGGCAATGGCATCTTGAGAAAGGACACAGGAGAAACAGGTTAGGGTAAGATGTGGGATTTGGGTTGGGCCCTGTTGCATCAGAGACTGACTTTGGCCCAGGAGGAAGAGCACCACTGGAAAAGGAGACTTGGAGCATGCATCTTTTTTTGCCTGACCGAGATAGGGTGGAACTATAGGAAGAAAGGTGTTGTGGGTCAGGTCCTGACCACAGAGAAGGAAGGGTACAGCCCTATGAGAGAAGGGTCAGGGTCAGCGTGCTGGTTCCAGAAGGGTTAAGTCACCAGCCTCCCTTCTCCATAGCTTCCCCCACCCAGGACCCAGCAGTGACAGCTGAGGCCATGTGAGTCTGATCCTGAATGAGGCTTTATCTCTGACGGCTTGTCCCATCGTCCACTGTGGCACCACCAGCTTCCTCCAACAGCCTGGATGGAACAGGGCAACCAAGACAGCCTGAGCAAGAGAGGTCAGGAGCTGGGCAAGGGAATTCTCTGAAGGGGAGGGGGAGCTCTGTGGTAGAGGGGAACTCTGTTGGGGTCAGGGGAGGCTTTCCCAAGGTGCAGTGCTGGGGTTGCAGCTTTCAGGAACAGGTCCTGAAGACCCTAGGGAAGATTCTTGGGGCCCCTCCCTAAGACTCCTAGGAGAGGCTATAAGGGCCAGACGGGTGGGAAAAAAACATGTGATCCTGTCCTGCAGGTAAGAGTAACCATAGCCTGAACTGAGAAGAAAAGACTGAGCCTCTAGCTGCCAACCAGGTGATGGGGACACAAGATGACAATAAACACCCTCTGAACGCTGACACGGATCCTCTATCCTGACCCTGCCTGACCAAGCCATGTCCCAACAAGCCTCAGTGGGCAGGGGGCTGCCCCCAGATGTGCTGGCAGAGCAGGTGGAACTATGGTGGTCCCAGCAGCCCCGGCGATCCTTGCTCTGTTTCTCCGTGGCCGTGATCCTTGTGGCTGGCTGTGGGGCAGGTGGCGTGGCACTGCTGTCCTCCACCAGCAGTCGATCCGGCGAATGGAGACTCGCAGTGGGCACTGTGCTCTGCCTGCTGGCCCTGCTGGTTCTGGTGAAGCAACTGATGAGCTCCGCAGTGCAAGATATGAACTGCATACGCCAGGCCCAGCACGTGGCCTTGCTGCGCAGTGGGGGAGGAGCAGATGCTGTGGTCGTGTTGCTCAGTGGCTTTGTGCTGCTGGTCACTGGCCTGACCCTGGCTGGGCTGGCTGCTGCCCCAGCCCCAGCACGGCCACTGGCTGCCATGCTGTCTGTGGGCATTACCTTGGCTTCCTTGGGCTCAGTCTTGCTGCTGGGTTTGCTACTGTACCAGGTGGGTGTGAGTGGACACTGCCCCCCGATCTGTACAGGGGCATTCTCCACCCGAAATGGCCACGGTGATAACGGCAGCATCTTTAGCATCTCAGGACAGTTGTCTTCTGGCCAGCGTCATGAGACCACCTCCAGCATTGCCAGCCTCATCTGACAGAGATGGAGCCCTTCTTCCCATGCCCTGCCTCAGTATCCCCAGAACTTGTAGCAGACATGCACAGGTGTATGCATATATGTGTGTTCCCCTGCCATGGCATTGCATGATATGTGATTAGAAGCTCATGTGCACCCACATATCCATCCTATGAGAAGGTGAGTGGTACCTCCTTGGGGCTGTTTGTATCCATGGACTGTTACGCTGGTTCTGGGGTCTCCAGGTGATACTCATCTACAGTCTTAAGACCCTACAACTCCAGCCTTGCCCTATGACATCCTCAAGGATCTCCACAGAGGTGACTGTTGCCTATCCAAGACTACATCAATGATCACTCTTTAGAGAGTGACTCTTGGCAAAGCTGGGAGAAATGGCTTCCAGATGAGATGGACCTGTACGGGGAAATGCTTTTGAGTTTGTAACTTAGCAGCCGGGGCCAGTGAGAGGTGATTCAGTGAGAGGCTCCTGTCTCAGTTTCTTAGAACAGTGTTGCTATTGATTCTTAGGATTAAATGCCTCTTGGGCAAGATGATTGGGCTCCTGGCAAATGTTTGATTAAAAGGTGACTCTAATGAAAAAGAAATAAATTATGGGGAAAGGGTGGCTGTAGTTGTTGTTTTCACCACGGCATCTCACCTCAGAGACCCTCACCCCTCAACCCCACAGCCCACTCCTCCCAGGCTATGGAACCATGGTGTCTTCAGCCAGACCTGGGGTTTCACTTCTCATGAGAGAAGGGGGAAGGGTCAAGAGGATTACACAGATTTGGAAAGACAGTAGGTTTCTGGTCCCAGAGAGAGTGAGGAACTCAGTCCTTCACACATGTTCACTTGCGGTTCAAGGGGAAATTTAACCGGTGACTGTGTCTTAGAAATGTGCCCCGTTCTTATGTATAGTCTGCCTTCTGTGAAACACAAACAGCCTGCAGTCTCTGTGGCCATTGTACCAGTTAGCCTGCTATTGGGTTCCAGGCACTGAACATGTGTGACAGCCCTTCTGAAGGCAGTAAGTCACTTCCTGCTTGGAGTCGTCCCGGAAGGGCTCTCTTTTCCCATGGTATGTGTTTCCTTTCCAGGTGACAAGAACATAGGTTACTGCTTTGGCCACTTCCTGCTACACAAGGTGGAGATTATCTGAAGACGTCAGAGACTCAGAGAGACATCTGTCTCCTAAAAGACGCTGATGCAGGAGAAAGTTAGAGTAGTAAAATTAGCGCTGTAAAGGATTTACTAATAAACTTGCTTGGGAAATATTAAGTTACATAAAGCTAAAGGAGTGAAGCCTCCAAGGACTGGTCGATGACTAGCACACAAACCATGCTTGCTAGAAACTGTGAGAAAGAAAATTCTGTATCACAGCTGAAGTTTAGGCTTGCTGAGAAAGTTCCTGCTTAGCTTATTCACTAAGATTAACCTCCAAATAGGCTCTTTTCCATAGTAAAAGGAGACAACCCTGATTCACACTCAGCTGTTAGGCCCATGCCCATAACCATAACCTCTAGGGGCAGCTCTAGTGGGCAGGGCAGGGTCACAATCATCATTTATACCCAGCCTGCCATTGAGTCCCCTGTGCTCTCATCCCGAGAAGCATCCTTCGGCCAGGTGGGCAAAGATGAACCTTGTAACAACTATAGACAGCAGAGCTGCAGGCTCTGATGAGGCAAAGTCAGCAAAAAGGACAAACATGCCTCCTGAAGAGATGCTATGGGCTAGGGGACAAGGGTAAGGGGTTGCCAACTGAGAGAAGGGCAGAGTGGGTAGAGCCAGGAGAGGAAAACAGCACACACCGCAGAATGCCTACAACAACAGAAATCTCGGGTGTTCCATGGAGCTTAGTCCCTCCGCTCATTCAGAATGGGATCGCTACTATCTGTCTTAGCAGTTCCTACTTCTGGACTGAAGACGCCTTCAATCCCTCAGCATCTGAGTCAGAGGCCTCAGCGAGGTCCCACACAGTGGTGGCTCTTTCACTGTCTCCTCTCCCAAGACCAATGACATCATCTCTGAGCACCCCCACAGATACTTGCCTGATAACACACATCTTTATTCTTTAGAAGGGACACTCTTTGTCTTGGTCCTAATTGTACAGCTGCCTCCACACTGGTTTTGTTCTTTTGTCTTCAAGGTCAGTTTCTGTCAGACGTAGGTTTCAGCCAGAGTGATCATGGTAAAACTTAAATTAAAATCTACCTTAATTTTTTTTTCCTAATGTCATGTGGTCTCCTCTCAGCCTCTTGGACCAGCCACACCAAACTTTCCACACACTTCCGGCATTCTCTCACTCATCCCATCTCTCATCCCATCCTTCTCATCCTTTAGGACCCTGGTCTCTGGGGAGCTCCATTCTCCAGGGAGTCCTCCCTGACCCTTAAATTAGCGGCTTGCTCCTTTTTGGTGCCCATGACACCCTCTGCTGCAGAGTCTTAACCCACGGGTCTTAATGTGTCTGAGGAGACTTGGTTGGGTGTAAGCTCATCCTTGCAACTTGTGTGCTTTGTTTTCCGTCATCTATGTATCTCTTGCTTCCAACAAAGACCTAGTATGCTGCAGGTGCTTCTGTTGAGTGGCTGAAACATTGTAACTTGGGCAGATGACAATGTATATACAAGGGACAGGGAGACACATACATACACACACACACACACACACACACACACACACACACACACACACACCATTTAGCTGGGAAGGAAAGTTAGGTCACTACACTGAGTCTTTTCCTCCTGAGGCCTTTAACTCTTTCCCTGAGAAATTCTCACAAGAGACGCAGCCCTAGACCAAGTCCTGGGAGGCAAGAGGGCCACAGAACATCCTGTCACCTGGACTAAGTAAGCAAAGGGTCTCTTTTCCTTCTGGCTGAGACAATATCTCTTTTAAGACACTAAAGGAAATCAGAAACACAGAGACTTAGAAGACAGGAAGGGGACACACAGCTTAGAGTGTGTGGCAGTGGTTCAGGCCCCCAGGGAAGGATGTGAGGGAGAGAATAGAGCATGTAGTCCCATGACCTGCTCCCTACCGCTGTAGAAGTAGGGCATCTGCCCACCTGACCATACCTGAGTCAGGTAATGGAGCCGTCTACTACTCCCATCACTAAAGCAGGCCTGCAGCCCACTGCCTTCTGCTGCCTTGTGGCAAACGTTTCACTCAACCTCTGCCTGGTCCGTATCCCCAACAGCAGCCCACTAGCCTCTCTGTTCTCTCTAAATGCTGTCCCTTCTTGAAGACACTTTCCCCTTCATCTTCACCTCCCTTGTCTTTGGGTTAAAACTCTGCTGCCCATTTTCACCCTCTGTCAGGTTCCTCTACTCCTTAGCCCTGCGTTTGCTCTCAGCAAAAACGTCCTCCCACAAGGAGCCCACCCTCTGCCTTTGCTGCTCCTGCCCCCTACTGACCCAGTACCCCACAGTGGACAGTCCTTAGAGAAAATCTGCCTTGCATGTACCACCCACCTCAGTCTCCACTGCTGACTCAGCCCCTGCCACCACACAAACACACAGCAAGAGAATGTGAGAGGCATCGTCTCTTGTTCTCTTTTGAGAGCCTAGGGAGGAATTTAGACTTTGTCCTCAAGACACTGAAAAACATGAGGATTTTAATCCAGGGAGGTCTGTGGCTAAAGTTAGTTAGACTGCTTGGCTCCTCCTGGGAGATAGGGATTAGTCTGAGGAGGAAAAGATAAAATGACTGACTAAACATCCCAGAAATGCTATCTCAGCTGCCCCTGAGAGGCTGGGAAGAGGAGCTCAGAGAGAGGGAAGCAAAGGACCTCAGCGAGTTAGAGGCAGCAGAGAGGGTATATGAGATTGAGGGGAGGTGAGAAAGAAGGCTAGAAAGGGGGTATTAGGTGAGTAGCCCACTTCCTTATGGCCAAGAGGAAGCTAACGAAGGCTGTTTCCGGTTTGGTAGCATGAATATATGTGTGGTGTGCATTGTGTTTGCATGGATACATATGTACACACGCACACAAGAATGTGGAGCTCTGAGGCCGACACTGAGTATCTTTCCCCCATCTCTCTCCACCTTGTATACTGAGGCGGAAGTCTATCCCTGAGCCTGAGGCCTGCTCTTCTGAAGCAGCCCAGCTTGACTTGGAGACTTCCTGCCTCCACTGAGCTCTGGAGATCCAAACGCTAGTATTTAGTCTTGACGTCAAACACTCTACTCTGGAAGCCACTTCCCAGGTAAGGATTGTACATAGAGAAATGGCCTGGTCAGAACTGTGTGTTCAGGTGAGCCTGTGTCTGCACATAGTGGATTTGGAAGGGGCAGACACGGAGCTAGGGAAGCAGTTGAGAAATCAATGCACAGTACACATGTAAAGTACTGGGACTTAGATGTAAGGTATTGGGGCTGCTCCATGAAAGGTCCGAGATGCAATGGCTGCTGGAAAATGTAGGGCCCATAAAGGAGGGCCCAGATAGGAGAGATGTGGTTGATTAAGCAGTGATCACCTGAAGATTAAGACAGAAGTCAGTTTTGGAGCAGAGAAGGCAGGTGGCCTCAGGGCACAAGGTGGCTGGAATGAGCTTTGCCTCCCACAGTAAAGATAAGGAAGAATGTGGACACAGATATGTGTGTGGGTTTGAAGCAGAAAACTGAGGAAGGCCCTGACCCTTGGCTAGTCTCCCTGAAAGCTGGAGGAGGGTCAGAGGTATGACTGTCAGGCAGGTTAGCTCTAGGAGGGACTGATGGTCGGTCTTCCAAAATAAGACATAAAGAACAACAGGCTCTCCCACTGGGCCAGCTCGAAGTCCCTAAAGCAGGATACAAGTGACCAAGGGAGCATGCCCAGAATGCTACTCCCCTTTTACCTACATTTCAACTTTGGGCACTTGTATGTCTGTATATATTTTTGCATTTTATATATCTTTTTAGAACAGACTGGAATCTGGGTAAAATGGGCTTCTGAGAAAAACACACTCATTTGCTAGAAGTTTCAGGCCTTGGGGAGTACAAGGGAAGGAACATCAGGAAGTAGAGAAATATGAGCCCCATTGCCTGCTGGGATCTGGGATGTGGGTGCCCATCTCTGCATCCTTTCTGAAGAACATGTTTTTGTTTCCTTGCTTGCTAACAGTAAGCTCTTCATGGCTCTCCTTATTATCTGGTCCAGTTGGAATCCTCTTTCTGCAGCACAGGAATGGAGATTGCTTCTGGAGTTGAAACCAGGAAACCTGAGATCTCCCCTGTGGCAAGACCAAGAAAACTCCAGGATTCCTAGATGTTTTGAAAGCCCACTTGAGCCATCTTCAGGTATGGCTGGAGGCCAGGCTGCAGGCGTGGGTAGTAGTCGGCAATGGGCTGGAGAGTAACCCTGGGACATTCGGTGATGAAAAGATGGGCAGGGGAAAACCCAAGTACTGTGGAGAAATTGACATGAAGGACCTCAAAGTCCAAACAGGGGGATAAAGGGGACCGGTGGGAGCAGGTAAGGGGAGGCAGAGGCAGGCAGAGCTCCATGAGTTTAAGGCCCACTTGATCTATATAGCCAATTCCAGGCCAATCAAGGCTACATAGTAAGACCCAGTGTCCAGACAGACAGACAGACAAATAAGTATCCAAACCGGCATTGAGCAAAACATTAGCAGCAGATGAGTTATAGAGGGGAACTTGGTTCTCTCCCGGCCAAGACTATAGTCAAGCTCCATATTCTCAGGCATGTTTCCACCCCAGGTAGAAATTCTTGTCTGAGTCTGTGCTACTTCCAGGTATGACTATGGTGTCAGTTGCTGAGCGTAGCCAGCAAGTGGCAGCTAAGACGTTTGAGCCTTAGCCTGTGGGTCCGTACAGCAGAGCTGTTAAGAGAAGGTACAGTATTAACGCTGGTCTTGCTGTTTGTTTGACTTTTTACAGCATCCAAGGTTTTAATCCAAATCTTTTACTCTCCTCACCAGATCTGAGTCCTGGGAAGCCACCTTTCAAATCTCCAGCAAGAAGTGAATGAGAAGGGAGATTTAGCGAGCTCCTCCCTCAGAATGAATGCTGGCTGCCCATCATCACAACTATTGTGGAGGGCCGATCATTAGGGGCATAGTTAGGACATACTCTGAGTTTCATCTAGAACTCAGTCTCACCAACAACAATATGAAGTAAATACCCTTGTCATATCCAGGTTACTGAGAAATTGGGAACAGATAGGTTCAATTACATGCCCAAGGTCACACAGCATGTCAGTGTCAGAGCCAGGCTTTGAACTAACCTGTCCTCTCAAATCACTGCTAGGATACTGGGGGAGAGAGAGGGGGAGTTGGGGGGGGAGATCATGAATGCATGGGTACACATATGTGCTCCTTTGTGTGGGGCCAGAAGTCAATCTCAAGTGTCTTCAAAAGCTATTCACCTTAATTTTTGGGACGTCTCTATTGGCCTGATGTTCACCAAGTAGGACAGTGGTTAGACAGCTAACCTCCCACATGTCTCTGCCCTCTCTCTCCAGTGCTGGGTTTACAAGCATGCACCACCATGCCCAGCTTTTTCTTTTTTTTTTTTTTTTTTTTTTTTTTTTTTTTTTTTTTTTGGTTTTTCGAGACAGGGTTTCTCTGTGTAGCCTTGGAACTCACTCTGTAGACCAGGCTGGCCTCGAACTCAGAAATCCGCCTGCCTCTGCCTGCCAAGTGCTGGGATTAAAGGCGTGTGCCACCACCGCCCGGCTGCCCAGCTTTTTCTATTTCTGAGATACAGACTTAACCATGAGATCCTCTTGTTTGTGCAGCAAGCTCTACCAACCAAGATGTCTCCCAAGCCTGGGAATTTCTTAAACTTCCTGTCTGTGGCTTTCACAATTCCACCCCCATCTTGGGTCTTCCCACAGCATAAGAGACATGGCCATCGCTTTGGAGGTAGCCAAGAAGCCAGGTTCTCCTCCAAAATCAGGTGTGGATTGGGGGCTCTGGGGCATAGCATGTAGTGGTTACTGGTGAGGAGTGGGCAGTGGCAAGCTGAGGCCAGGACCAGAAGCCAGAAGAGCCCAGATGAGAGAGAGGGTTAGTGGCTTCCTTCTCCTCCAGGGATCAGCACCTTGACTCTTGACGCCTATGACCCAGGTCAGGTTTCTTCCCTGTGCCTGGAACCAAGCAGGTGGAACACTTGCAAGCAGGTTGCCCCATAGAATCAAATGAGTCCTAGAAGGACAGGGTCCAAGGTTCTGTGACTAGGCCTGGCATCCAACAGCAGGTTCTGAGAGGAAGCCAGACTTATGGAACCTTGAGTGCTGTGGGCAGGACAAGCAACTGCTAATTTTGAATCAGGCACTTACCATCTCCTGGGTCCCAGGTTCTACGTAGAAATGAGGAATTTGAACCGCTCTCAAGTCCAGAATTATACTCATGGCTGTTCCACCTCAGTGGAGGGAGGCTGAGGGCAGAGAGCAGGTCAAACCATGTTTGCAGCAGCTCCTCCCTCAGAGGCAGGAATGTACCATAGTCCCTTAGGCCTGTTCTTCAGGGTCTTCAGGGTCTTAAGCTGTGGAAGCCTCTGTTCTCCCCAAGCTTTCAAGGGTCAAATCATCTCTGAACTCAGGAACAATTGGTAACTCGGACCCCAGGAGCCAAACTCCTCCCTTCTTGCTCTTTCCTCCCGTCTCCTGGCCAGGCTTTTCTCTTCAGACAACCCCTGCAATGTGTTCCCTCCCCTCCGCTCCCCCCACAACATCTCTCAGTTGCCCTCTCTGGCACTGGCACGGTCATACATTACTATTCCCTATGACCACAGTGCTGACACTTCCAAACCCAAGACCCCAGGCTGGACGGCTCCCAGGTGAACACTCTGTCTTGGGTATTCCCCCTGGAAATTCTTCCTCAGACATGAAAAAGTCATTCTCCACTCTGCTCTTCCATCGAAGGACCCAGACGCCAAGTCAGACACAAGGGCAACTCCTAGGCCCAGAGTCAGCAATTTCTGGTAACTCTGCCCACTTCCTGTCTCTGGAGCCTGTCCCACATTGTTGGCCTCTTCTTCGGCCCCTCTCTCTGCTCTGCAACCACAATGGCTTTAAATGTATGTATGTATGTATGTATGTATGTATGTATGTATGTATGTATTTGTTAGTTAGTCCTCACACATGGATGAACACACACGCCACAGCACACACATTTTTGTGGAGTTGATTCTCTCCTTCCACCTTTATTTGAGCTCCAGGGTTTGAACCCACGTTGCATCATGGCTACTTGCATGAGGTAAGAGCCTTTACCAGCTATGCCATCTCACCAGGCTTACAAGGGCTTTTATTTTTTTCTTTCTCATTTTGGAGAGAGAGGAAGAAAAAAGGGGGGGGAGCGAGGGACACAGATGAGCCATGCCTCAGGTGCTCTCAGCTCGAGTGTGAGCTCTGTCTCTGGGCTTGAGGCCCTAACCTGAATTGTCCATTCCAGCTTCACGACACTTCACTTTGCTGACCAGGGACTCTCAGACACCTCATTGTGGCCCGTCTGAAATCTTTGTCAAGCCCCTCCCTGCATCAGCCTCTTCTCCCAACCCTTTTCTTCTCTATGGGCCTTTCCTTTAAGTGCTGATGCAGGGTGGACACAGCATGGTGGCTGCCTAGCTTGTGAGGATGACTCCTTGTCTGGGAATGATCTGAAGCAAACAGATATACCCAACCACCCAACTCGTGTGCGCCCCAGGAACCTGCCCTTTGCACCCCCCAAGTCCTGGGTGATTATATCAGAGATGAATTCATGAACTAGTTTGAGCCAGTATCTTGCCTGATTGCTTGAAACTAGACTTGAGATTTTGGAAGTTCTAGGAATGGAGAGTCACATCAATGTCCTTCTAAATGACAGACGCATTATAAGTATAATGCCAGCCACTAGCCACAAGGACAGGACAACTGCTTTCTGCTTTCTAAGTTAACTGTTCCTTTGCTTCTATACAAAGCCAGGGTCCTTCTCCCAAATTCCTTTCTGCATATAATAAAAGACACTTAACTCAAGTCCCTCCCATTTCAAGTTGGCCTCTCTAGCTGAATCGCCCTTCATCCTTCCCTCCACACTGTGCCTTTGTATGTATGCACAAAGCGGAGGGCAGCTCTAGGGAGTCAGTCTTTCCCTTAGACCTCTACCAGGCTCAGACCCCAACTGTCAGCCTTACACAGCAAGCACTTTCCCTTCTGGGCCATCATGCTGGACTGGCCCCACATATTTTTTTTTCTTTTCTTTCTTTCTTTGTTTTTATGAGACAGGATTTCTCTGTGTAGCCCTGGCTGTCCTGGAACTCATTCTGTAGACCAGGCTGGCCTCAAATTCAGAAATCTGCTTGCCTCCGCCTCCTCTGCTTCTGCCTCTGTCCCTGCCTCTGTCTCTGCCTGGATTAAAGGAATGCACTACCACTGCCTGGCCTTCCCATCGCAGATTCTTGATGATATTCTCCACATTTGCCTCTACTTTCTCATCTTTATTTTGAGGGTGGGGGGTTTAGAGGCAGGGTTTCTCTGTGTAGCTCTAGCTGTCCTGGAACTCACTCTGTAGACCAGGCTAGCCTTGAACTCAGAAATCCACCTGCCTCTGCCTCCCAAGTGCTGGGATTAAAGGTGTGTGCCACCACTGCCCGGCTACTTTCTCATCTTTTTAGATTCATTCCTCAGTCATCCAACAAATGCCACTGTCCCTTGGAACCATGTACCCCAGAACCCCTTGCAGAACCCAAAATCCATGCACCTTATACAAAATTTTACAGTATTTGCATATACCTCATGCATATTCTCCCATCTCAGAAATACTTCAGTTCTTTTGATTTTATACACATGGGTGTTTTGCTTAATTATTTATTTAATTTGGGTCTCTGTGGGCATCTTCACCAAATATTTTCCATCCAAGGTTGGCTGAGTCTGTGAATGCAAAACCCTTGGGCAGGAAGGGGCTGAGTGTGCTTCTTGAGTATCAGTAAACAAGCTTGGGTGAGAATCTGAGATTACGTGAAAGTAGAGGGGTGGTGTGATAGGAGGAGGGGCTTCAGAGGGAGGGGAGAGGGACGAGGGAGGGTACGGTAAGGGTTAACGTGATCAAAATGCACAATACACATGTATGAACATGTCAATTACTAACAAACTGTTGTGCCTTTTAAAACATTTATTTTAAGTCAGGTGAGGGGGCTGGAGAGATGGCTCAGCAGTTAAGAGCACTTAAGAGCACTGACTGCTCTTCCAGAGGTCCTCAGTTCAATTCCCAGCAACCACATGGTGGCTCACAACCATCTGTAATGGGATCCAGTGCCCTCTTCTGGTGTGTCTGAAGACAGCTGCAGTATACTCACATACGTAAAATGAATAAATAAATATTTTTAAAAAGAAAGAAAGAAAGAAAGAAAGAAAGAAAAAAAGAAAGAAAGAAAGAAAGGAAGAAAGAGAGAAGTCAGATGACAGCTTCAGGAGTCAGTGCTCTCCTTTCACATGTGGATCCTAGGGATCAAACTCAGGACGCCAGCCTTGGCAGCAAGCCCCCTTACCTTCTGAGCCATTTTAATAAAATGAACTGTAACCAGAGAGACGCTCATGGAAGGCATCCTGAAGGAGAGAAGGCCTGGGTGCTGTTTTTCAGCTACGAACAATGCATTTAGGTTCAGAGAAATATAAAAGGAACAACTTCTTATGCTAATCCAAAATGAAAATAGATTTATTCATTACTGTGTAAAACATGATATATTATAACCAAGTCATATACTTTATTGATAAGAAAAAATTTTTGGTTAAGAAGTTTGGCACCGTCTTCTCCTGTTGGGACATGTGTGAAATCCTGGGACTTGTTGGTCAAGACTGCCTTCATGAGGGGTGTCAAGGCAGCCCAAGAAAGGGTAAAGTAGGAAGACGGGGCAAAGAAAGGAAATCAAGAGGTCTGCTCATAAGGACCTTTTCCCACGTCCACACTGTCAGGCTGTATTCTGGGACAGCAGGGAGCCATGGAAAGTTAATGAGAAACAGAATTGTCACTTTGGAGACCAGTGTCAGAAAACAGGCTCCTGGTCAAGCTTTAGGTATTAGTGAATTCTGACCCTGAGACTTGAGGTGTCATTGTCTTTAAACTACCAGGCATGGAGGGAAGTGTCCAAAGATAGGGCTCATAGAGAGAAGTGATCCCGGCTTCCTGTTGTCTCCATCTCACCAGCCCCAGGCTGAATGTAATTGTCCTCGATGAAGCCATCATCATCCTCATCTTCACCCACCTGTGGGCGGTTCCCATCCCCTGCTCCAGACAGAGGGCGATGCCGGTAGCTGGCACGGTAGCGGCGGCAGAGGTGGCACTTGGCAGCGAGTGCGATGAGTATGGAGAGGACCACTGCCCCCAGCACAACTCCTACCAGCACAGGCCATGCCCGGCCCCCGGTGCCCAGTTCAGGGGCTGTGGTTGATGCATTGGTGGCCCCTGAGAGAAAGGCTGCAGAGAAAGAGATGGAGTTACAAGCAGTGGCCTGATGGGACTCCTGGGGGGGGGGGGCGGTGGAGGGGAGGAGGGACTGAAAGAGTATGGGCAGAGAGCGCCCTTCCTCCAATCTCAGCAGCTGCAGGGACCCCATCTGTCCTCAACCCTCCGCACCTCTCTACCACTCACTTGTGTTTCCGTCCGTCATGGATAGACCTGATGACATTGGTGAGCCTTGGCCTCTGCCAGAAAAAGTCCTGGCTCCAGGGACACCCCAGGCTCCAGGCAGCCCCGGGGCACAAGCCCTGAAAAATAGAGGTGTAGGAGTTATATAGAGATATCGCACCTTCCACACTAGACTCACTGCCATGTTAGAGTACTATAAATGCTGAGGACAGGACCACTGCCCACACCACTGGTCCACAGAATAGACCCAAAGCTGCTGTCTGTGGATTTCAGCTCTAGAACAGGCTAACAATGGAATGTCTAATGTTCTTAATTACCATACTTTAAGATTTAGGCACTAGCAGTGTGTCCACAAAATCCATTACATAAGTATAAACACTATTCCTGCCTTATTGGTGTGTGCACAGAGGCCCCAAATTAGAAAAATGATTCAGCTGAGGCCCCAGGATTTGAACTCAGGGCTCTGACACCAGAGTGCAGTCTGGCACACTCCTTGGCAAGCTGATAATGGAGCTGAGGCAGTTCAATAGCAATTGTGTGCAGCTACCTAGCTCTGGAGCAGACCACGAGAACAGAAGAACACGAGAACAGAAGATTGTCCCCAGATAGCCAGAGCAGCCCCTGCCTCTCTGTTCCTGCATCAGGAGCCTCTGTTACCACATACCCAGGCCTTCCAGTCGAACCATCTCAGAGGACCAACTGAGGACGAAAAGACCCTGAGGGTCATGGCACTCAGGGCTGGGAAACCCTGGGGGAAGGCGTCTGAGATGGAGAGCCCATGTATAAGATTAGGCTTGGAAGCCTCTGGAGAAGGTCAGTAGTGTGTGGGGAGATGCGTGTGAACCTGAGGCACAGCTAGGGAAGAAAGAGGGCGACAGCTGGGGCTGGGCAGTGTCTGCTGGAGGGTGGCAAAAGTCAGACGTGTCCCTGGGCAGAGTGGTCAGGCAAGGGACTGAAATACCCAGCTTAGAGGCCTCTTCAGCCACACTCCTCAGTGTGGTACCCAAAGGATGCCCTTACTCAAGATGCACCACCTCCTGCTCCAGTGACTCAGCCCTCCTCCCTCCTCTCTGCCACAGCTGTGTCCAAGCTACCTATTCTTTGTCCCTCTAGTCACCGTCCCCAGCTTCAATCTCCTAACAGGCACCTAACCACCTCCTATCC
>JANHMN010000004.1:32101279-32161058 GCA_030674055.1 Rhabdomys pumilio
CCGACATGCCAAACATGTGCTCTTCTTAGTTGGGGGTGAGGGTGGGGCGGAGAGGGCTCAAAACCCAGCGTGAGACCCTGAGACCAAGCTCATTCACTCCTCAGTTCTCATTCAACTCAATCAGACCAACCTGCTAGTGAGGTTACTCCAGGGTCCACAGGTGACCTCGGCCTCATCAGCATCCAGTCAGAACTGGCCATTACCAGCCACACACTTCCCCTGAGGCAGAGGGCTGGGTAGGCTGGTGTATGCCTGTGGGTGGGGGTTGGGAAGCTGGGTTTCTGGGCTTGTAAAGTGAATTCAGGGGTGTGGGGAGAGAAGCAATTGTAAGGGGGGAAGGGAAGCCTTAGAACCGGAGCATGCCTAGTTGACTCATTCATTTCCAAGCAACCTTTGGTTGCCTTCTTGGGACCTCTCTCTTCTAGGTACTCAGTACTCAAAAGACAAGAGTTTGTTATACCACAAAGAGTTAGTTTGTTTAGACCTTTCAAAGGTTTTACACCCGTTCCCTTCCTCCCTTGCCCTGCTCTGTAAATTCTTCCCAAAGATATACACAAAGTCACGTTCCAAATGCCTCTAACTCAGCCCACACTTGTCTGCCCATCCCCCTCCAACTGTCATTTCACAACCCACAACACAATAATACACATCTCTCGTATCTGCACACACATGCACATACTCAACTGGATCTAGTTTCTTTTTTGCACACAAGAGCCCTTATGGATCAGAAGAGACCTGAGCACCCTCTCCCACGACCCCAATGTCCCCTCTCCGTTCCCACCTTCAGACACTGTGAACAGTTCGAGGAGGTGGCTTCCGGCTGAGACTGCTGAACCTGGACAGGTGGGCGGGCCAGAACCAGCTTGACTCACCAGAAACAGTGGCCGGGTGGGCGGGGCGGAAGTGCAGGTGAAGGGAAGGCGGGGCACCAGCCAGGATTTGCAGCAAGCTCAGCAGGAAGGACTCATCTCACATCCCACCAACTATTGAGCGGGAGCAGGCTTGCTTCCTCTCCCACTGCTATGGATTAGCGCAACTAGAATGCAGGTCCAGCCCAGCCTGTCTCCAAAGGGACTGATCTCAGCAGGCACTGCTACCAGCCCTGATAAACAAATGGATTTCCAGTGCCGGTACAAAGTTCAAAGTTGAAGCTGGGAGTTTTACAGACCTGTAAAGGCAACAAGCCAGATGGTACCATCAGGGGAGAGAGCAATGAGCAGTCTTCCCAGGCAGAGCCTGAGGTAACCAAGCATGCTCCAAATCCCCTGAAAAGTGCTAGCACACTGTGTGTGTGTGTGTGTGTGTGTACATTGAAGTATCTACTCAGGGGGTTCAAACCTTTCAGGTCTCCTGGTCTCCTTGACTCCACTTGCCAGGCCCTTAGCTCTTTCTCTTCTTTCTTTTTGCCTTGATCCTGAAGATGGCTGCCTCATTTCCTTCGAGATACAGCTCAGGGGTCACCTCTACTGTGACCAACATAGCCTGGGACACCCTTGGTTCAGTGTTTGTCAGGCTCTTGGACTCATTCCCACCCAGCCTGCCTCCTAGCTACCTGGATGTTCTCTCGGGGTAGAAAACAGCCTCTGAGACCCTCTGGGCTCTCAGTGCACAGCACAGTCCCCAAGGCTGGAGAAGATCAACAGAGAACTCAGGGAGAAAAGACTGCCGGTGTGTGGGTGCTCCAGGATCCACAGGACCAGCAGGTCACAGCTGGAGAGAGGGCTGCCCAGAGGAGTTGCCAAGTAGATAATTCAGAAGTTCTGAGATGTCTTTAATTTACTGACAAAGAGCTGAGGACAGAAGGAAAGAGAGCAGGAACGGGAAGGGTTAGTAATTTACAGGCTACAGGCCTGTGAGAGTCTGTTTTATCTTCTTGAGTATGTGTTAAGACATTGAGTGGTAGGCATCCCTGCTGCCCTGGCTTATCCAGAAGCAATGGTTGCTTCTCCATGCAGACAATCAGCCTGTCCCAAAGTTGGGAACAATATCCCTTTCCTCTTGCTTATAGCCAGCATGGGTTCAGTGCCTTAACTTGAACGCCTGTCTTATCTCCATTGTGAAGAACTGTGGATTTTTAGATCACTCCTGCGTATCTTCTTCCCACAACTGCTACCTGGCCTTGCTGGTAGAGGGTGTGGTAGCTTGTAGTGAGGCAAGCCCTTTGGGGCAAACGTCTGTAATGGGCCACTCAGCTGGTTCCTTTCCAAGATTTCTTGGTTTCAGGAGGTTTTTGTTGTTTTGCTTTAGCTAAGTGTATGTTTAATTTTATTTTGAAACAGGAACTCTCTGTGTAGCCCAAGCTGTCCTGGAAAGATAGCTACCTCTTTCTGTTTCCTAAGTGTTGGAGTTAAAGGCATGTGCTGTCACAGTCTGTCTGTCTTGAGGATTCTAGTTTTGCTTTGCTTTGTTTCAGCAGGAGCGTGGTGAGACTGTCTGAGGCTGGAATTTGGGACACAAGGCCTGGAGTCTCTAAGGATGAAATCCTGCTTCACCAGTCATAGCCCCTTGCCATGTTAACTCTGACCCTTCCCACGTCACTGGGCCCCTTCCCACTCTGCTTTGTGCTCCAGCACACCTCCTTTCTTTGCCCAGACCCTGCAATGCTCCCTCTTCCTGGGCTTTGCACGCTGTGACCCCAACTTTCCAACTGACACCTCGAACTCCTGTACCATATTTATCTCTAGCTTTGCCCCCAGAAAAGTATTCATTCCTTCTAGGCTCCTCACTTCTAGAGTCTCAACTTGGGAGTTTTAAAACAAAACTTCCCTGCCACGCCCTAGTCTGAGGCACACTCCCCTCTTCTCTTTTGCCTTGGTCTTTATTCCCACAGCCCAGTGCTGTGGGGTTTTTGTTGTTGTTGTTGTTGTTGTTTTTGAACATCAGGTGAGCTATAAGCTGGGAGCCCTGATATGACGTCTGTATCTAACATATCATATCCCCGACACTTGTAATAGTAGTCTGAGAGGCAGGGCCTATGAGCAACATTTCATACCCAAACCATAATGTTCTACCCCATCCCCAAAGGCTTATGCTCCAAAATCGTATAATGTAAAATTTAGTCCAACTTCAAGTGTCCCACAGAATCTTAACATTTCTAAAATTATTCAAAGGTCTACATCCAGTCTCCCCTGAAAATAGTATGTTGGCTGTGAGTCCCTCCCTATATGGGAAGTGAAAGTATAAACTTCCAATAGACAGTGGTGCACAGTCAACATTCTATCTTAAAAGGGAGGGACCTTGCTGTGAGAAGAAACAGAGAGATCAAAGCAAGGCCAGTTAGACAAACCTTAAGCCCCGTAGCCCCATGACCAATATCCAGGGAGAGTATATCATGGCGTGAGCTCCAGCAGACCTGGCCGGCACTGTCTCTGTGGCTTTATCTGTTTACAGCCTACATGGCCTCTCTCTTGGTCTGGATCCACTTCATACCTGTAGCTCTCCTTGGCAGACACCCACGTTCCTGGCATCTGAGACATCCTAGAGTCTCCACTGCAACTTGGAACTCACTTCACAGGTTCCTAGATAACTCGTGGGGACTCCAACCCCATTCTACTGCTGCGCCTCACAGCTCTTCTCTGGAATCTTTAAGGATGATTACACAACTCCATAGACCAGCACTACGTGTATGATACAAAATTCTACTGTCAGCTTGAGCAGCTGCCATGCCCCATTGGACCATGGTTGCACAAGAGTGTCTGGATGGCCAAACCTGAAAAACTCTTTTTTGTTTTTTTTTCTAACCATCCCAAAAAGGCAAACAGTTTATTAAGCAGCTGGTGGGAAATCAGCAGCTAGGCTTGGTCACATGCTCAGTTCATCTTTCTTCTTGATGACATAGGAGTTGGAGGAGCCCTTGACAGCACTGATGAACTCATCTGCAAGGCATTTGGTGATGGTCTTGATGTTCTGGAAGCCTCAGGAGCACCTGTGCACAGCAGCCAGCTGGCTTGATTCACTCAGAGCAGTAGGGACACACCCACAGCCTGCTGTCTCACTGTCCCAGCCCACCCAATGTGTTGAGTCTTCCTGGGGGACCACTGTTGGTGATGGCATTCACCAGGACCTGCAGAAGGTTCTCAGCAATGAGCAGGTGGATAATCTCAAAGGCACGCTTGACAATTCGCAGTCATGAGCTTCCTGCCGTTGTTAGGACCATGCATCATCATGGAGTTAGTATGGCGGCGCTCCATGATGGGACATTGTGCTTTGTGCAAGCGCTTGGCAGCATACCATTCCGCACTCTGGGGCAGGTACTTGGCATGTTTCTCCTTCACAGCAATGCAATCCTATAGAGAAATATTTATCTGCACATCATCAGTGCTCCATTTCCCAAAGAGAATGTCTGCTTCTACCAACACTGGTGTGACTCAGTCATTCTGAAAGCACAGACTGTGTTTCTAGGTCACTCGGTGTGGACCACACACCGTCCTGGTACAGATATAAAGATGGAAAAAGACCTACTGGAGTAGAACACATGGTGGCACTGTCTTTGCAAAGCAAAGGTAGGGTTTTAGCAGTTCCTGAAGGTACTCATGGAATCTGTTCCTATACATTCACAGCTTCTCTCTGTGAATCTCTCTCTCTCTTTCTCTCTCTCTTTCTCGCTCTCTCTCTCTCTCACTCTCGCTCTCACTCTCTGTGTTGATACAGGATCTCTTTATATAAACCTAGCTATTCTAGAATGTTTCATGTAGACCAGGAGACCAGGTTAGCCTTGAACTCACAGAGATCCTCTTGCCTCTGCCCCTCAACTGGGATTAAATGTGTGCACCACCATGCCTGGCCACAGCTTCTCTTTAATGGTGCTGTTCTCTCTAATAACTATGGTTTCCTTACCCACAACTCTAAGCAAGTTCCTTTTCTGGTCAAACTACAAGTCTTTTACTTTTCCCCCCTTCTGCTATTTGTTGGTAGTTCTCACTGTAAACCTAACTAAAGTAAGTCAGCAACAACCGTGCCAGAGCTTAAATGTTGGGCCACCTTGGAGTTTTCTCTGTTAAATTAGTCCATTATTAGTGAATTCAATCTCACTCAAATTTTCAGAATACAGGAAAAATACAGATAAATACCTTGCCAGAATATAGCAGGAAAAGTCTCTAACTCAAATTCACAGTAGAGTTTTGTTCCTGTTGAGGTCTGTCCCCCTAGCATTGCTGTAACCATTTTGTTCCATTCCTGACAGCTACTTCATATTGTTGCTGTAATACGCCTGTCAGTATTGACACAGAAGAATAACTTAACTCAGAACAAGATCATGTTAATAACATATCCTGTTATATCCTGTATGAGGTTTGTTAATCTTAAGAAACTCCACAAAACTTTGCATAGGACCCATCAAATCAAAGGTCAACAGGAACTGTTTGAGTCAGAGCTGACCACTGGGCAGCCCTTCCTGCACCTGCATATGAGCTTATTGTGAGTTTTGTGGTTTTAGCCGTTATAAGCTGACAGAGAAAGTTGTTTGGGGTTGTGGTTCAGCCCCTGCATTCTGAGCTATGGCCCTGATCAATCAGTCTTAGGGTATGCATTCAATAAATCATCCCAGTCTGACTGAGATCAGTGTTTGTGTGATTTATGGGCAACTCCTGAACCCAAACAGTTTCCATCTGAAACTTCATGAGCACAGCCTTTACTGTCCACACTCTTGCCAGGATGCCCACTTCTGAAATCCCACCAAAATCAGCCAGTGCATTCTGCTTATAGCATTTTAAGGCTTCTGTAGATTGCTTCTCCAAATGCTTCCAAATTCCTTCCAAAAACCATCTCTAAAGGCCTAAAAGCCACATGGTTAGATCTGATCAAAGTAGTGTCCCCCACATCTGATACAAAATTTTAGAGCACTTAACAACTATTCCACAGCATGCTTGTGGAAGTTAGAGGACAATCTTCAGGAGTCAGCTCCCTTTTCTATCACCTGGATTCTGGGGATCAAACTCAGATCATCAGGCTTGGTAGCAGTTCCCTTTACCCAGAAGCCATTTTGATGGCCCACAATTAAAATAAAAAAATTGTTAATTACTTTTCTATCAATGTGAACACATTACCTGACAGAAAGGACTTCAGGGAGGGAAGGTTGGTCTGGGCTCACGGTTTGAGAGGGTCTCAGTCCACCATGACAGGGAGAGCATGGCTGAGTAGCCAGTTCACCATAGCAAAGCTTGTCATGGAGGCTATTTACAACACGGCATGCAGACCACCAAGCAGAGAGCAAGACAGGAAGTGGGCAGACAAAACATACTTCCCAGTAACCCAGGGACCTAACAGTTAGGCTCCACCTCCTCAAAGTTTTGAGAACTCCCCCAAACAGTACCACCAGCTAGGGAGCAAGCATTCAAAATATGAGACTTGGGGGAGACACTTCAGAGTCAAACCATAACCCTGACTGTCGAGGGAGGGCTAGATAAAATGAGATCATGACCAAGTCTATATCTGGGGGGAAGAAAAAAACAGCAGAGAACATGGCTGGCTTGCTTAAGCAACAGGAAGAATACTGCTGGGTGGAGCATGGTGAAGGAGGTGAGAAAAATGACTATCAATGTCTCAGAGACGTGTGAGTCTGCTCCACTTGAGGGTGACCCATCCATTGCAGTTTTGGACTGAGGAGCCGGGGTAGAAGGCTGATGCAAGCATTTAAGTAAGAGTAGATGTGGCCTCAGGGAAGCCAGGAGGAAGTAGAGAAATGCTCAGATTACAGATATAACTTGATGGCAGAGTCAATAAGATTTGCATATTGGATTTTGGATTTGACAAAATGACAGAAATCAAGAATTCCGTCCTGAAGATCGGAGCCAAAGCAGAAAGACTGGAGTGGGACAGGATGGGGGTTGTGGGGGAGAACTATGCTGCTAGGACCCTGGGTTTGGGGCGCAGTGGATGCCTAAGAAACATCATGGATCTGGGTAAGCTAGCCAAAGAGCAGGTGAGATTAAAAATCATGGAGTGTGCCGGAAGTAGAGGTCAGGAAGGGGAGGAGAAGCAGTCCAGGGGGGGGGGGGGGGGGCCCCGGTGTGGTAAGAGGCAAACCAGTGACAGAGGCATCCTGGCCAGAGAACAAAGCATTTCAAGGGAGAGGGCTTGGTTAGCTCTGTAAAATGCTGCAAATAAGTCAACCAAGCTATGAAACCGGCAAGCGGGAATGTCTGAGCACCTTGACCAGAGCTGCTTTTCTGGTGTGCTTGACTGGAGGGTGTGTGTGCCTGCAAACAGAAAATCAGAGACTACCTCTTCGGGGAATTCTGCTATAAAACAGCACAGAGACGGCAAACACTGGAGAAGGGACTGAAGATGGAAGCAAGCTGTTGTTTTCTTTTAAGGCTAAGAGCGGTGGACTATGTTTGTATGCTGATCACAATAATTCAGGAGAGGCAGGAAGGAGCTTGAGAATACCGAGTTGGGCTATTCCCAAAGAGTCATCTGAGAAGGTGGGGTCAGGTGCACAGAACTAGCTTTGGAAAGAGTTCCTCTGAGTCACAAGAGGAAGGTGACCTATATAGGCAAATACATCAGGGCATAGGTGCAAGCTTCAGGAAGGTTTCTTTGTTGGTGTTGTTTTTCCAGAGCAATAGGAATCTATGTGCAGGCAAGTGTGGGAAGGGGAGGCTGAGGTTAGAGGAGAGAAGTATGGGAATTTATCACCCCAGGGGAGGGAGAGAGCACAGGTTCTGTGTGATTGGTCTAGTGCTGGTGTCTTAGCTATCTCTCTCATTATTATGGCCGAACAGCTGACAAGGGCAGCTCACAGAAACAAGAATTAATTTGGGAGTCACAGTATAAAGAAAGGGACACAGTCTGTCATGGTGGGACAGCATGGCAGTGGAAGCATAAAGCCACTGGTTGTATGGTGTTCTGGTCACATAGTCCACAGAGCCGTGAAATGTGGTACTGCACCTGCCTTCTCCACTTTCCCAGAATTCTTAGTCCACCATGGAACAGTGCCACTGCTTTCTGGGTGGGTGTCCTCTCCTCTCAGTCAAACCTCCCTGGAAACAGCCTCACAAACACGCCTAGCATTCTCTCCCAGAGGGTTTTAATCCAGTCAAGCTGACAGTGACGATTAACCAGCAGCAGGCAATGGTGTTTGCTTTTCTGCCATTCCAAGAGTAGGTGGAGACAAGGTGAAGAGAGGGCTGAGCCCTGGGAATCTGCCAGGCAAAGATGACCAGGTGACTGAGAGAGGAGCCCAGGGCTGCAGCAGGGCAGTGGGTATGACGGGAACATGATCTGGTCAGGAGGCGCAGGGAGGAGGGTGTTCCCCACCTTTTTCACAGAAAAGATGAAAGATCCTTCAGCTTCAGGGCCAGACACTGCTGTACTAGAGAGGTTATGCAGAAGACAGGAAGAGGCAGGTGGATGTTAGCACCAGAAAACAAGGTTATTCTGGGGTTGCAATTCTTTTGGGCAGGGTGGCGGGATGCAATTCTTTTGTTTTTGTTTTTGTTTTTAGAGACAGGGTTTCTCTGTGTAGCCCTGGCTGTCCTGGAACTCACTCTGTAGACCAGGCTGGCCTCGAACTCAGAAATCCCCCTGCCTCTGCCTCCCAAGTGCTGGGATTAAAGGCGTGCGCCACCACCGCCCGGCTAATAGTAAATTATTAAAAAACAAAAACAAAACTAGTCGCTGTTCCCTTTCTTCTCACAGGGACCTCTGTTCTACTGTTTTGGAATGTCGAATGAAGCCAGAAGGGAGCTGCCAGCTTCTTCGATTCTAGTCACTTCCAGTCTTCCTGGAACTAGGAAACAACTTTAAGAAGACAGAAGATTTTCTGTGGAGGCAGGCCTTTCCCCACTCCTGCTCTCATTAGCTGTTGCCAACACCCCACACATGTCCCAGTGTTCACAATATTACTAAGTCCTGTAGGGAGCTGACTTTAAGCAGAAAGCGGCTAGAAAGCAGTTATCATCTTTGCAGCCATCTGGCACCATTTACCCTGATAGAGACTTGGTTTTTCAGCAGCCTACAACAGCTGAGCACACTCTAACAAATATCTTGTTTATCCCACATAGCTTGTTTTGCTGTTAGTGACCCCAGCTGCATAGTGCACGTGGTAAAATGTTTTCACCTGTGTTCTCCTGCGTGTGCTTATAAATACCCAGGATTTCCTTGTAAGAATATATATACAGTCAAGAGTGAATATGAGTCGGGAGAATATGCGCCAGTAGAGAGACAATAAAGGAGACTTGAGACTTGACTCCAGAACCTCTGCCTTGTCTCCATTCTTCTCGTCTCTTGCCCCGTGGACCGGAACAACAGCACAGGACGCAACATTTTGAAGCCAGCCAGAGCTCGGTCCTCAACAGTTTGTCGCCAAGAGTGGGGCAGAACGGTCGACAACAAAGTCCCACTGAGGAGACTGAGCTTGAGGCTGAGTAAAAATGAGACCTCTACCGGGTGTGATGGTACACACTACATTATCATCACTTGGGAGGATGAGGCAGGGGGATCTCTGAGAGTTCCAGGTCAACCAGCCAAGGTAATAGTTAGAACCTATCTTAAAAGAGGAAAGCAAACAAGACTTCTAACCCAATTATCATTAAGGGATCAAAGCATCAGGTAACTGAAAGGACCCTCCCCCACCAAAGCTCCGAAGACACCAGAATCCAGAGCAACATTTCAAGGCCATGGGATTTTGGAGCTTTCTTTTTTATTCAAAGCCAAGGGCCACATTGTTTCAGGAAGCACTGAGGAAGAGTTTACTAAGCCTCAGAAGTCCCCAGCCACACCACCCTGAAACTCCAGTAAAATTATCTCATAGAATTACCACATCAGATTCATCACCCAGGTTCCTGAAATAATTCCATCCGGAGTTTCTGGCTCCACCTGGCCACATGTGCCACTGAAAAACAGCTAAATGGCACACTCGGTATTAGTGACCTGTTTTGATGCCAGACTGTTTTGATGTAACAGCAGACAAGAGCAATTTAAGGAAGGAGGGGGTGCTTCTGGCCCCTCCCTGACGTGGTGTCAGGAAGAGGAGGTAGCTGGCTACATTGTATCCAGTCAGAAATCCAGCAGAGCATGCTGTCTGAGTACACACAATTCTTTCTCCTCTTTATTCAGTCCAGGACCCCAGCTGCTGGAATGGTGCCACCCATAGTTCACGAGGGTCTTCCTAATCTAGATAATCTCTCACACATATACTTGGAGACTTGTTTCCACGGGTGATTCTAAATGGTAATTCACAGTGAACCTTGTTGACTGTCCCTCCCTCATCCCTCTCTGTTACCTCTCCAGCAGTCAGGCCTAGTGGGAGCAGAAGCAGAATTGAGCCATTCAAACAGGAACTGCCACCTCCACCCCTGAGGGATGAACCCATAGAAGTGGCCACATTTTGTAAACCAGCTAGACACAGCTGCCAGCATGTCACCCCTGACTCCCACCCCATCAGCTGTGTAGTAGGAATAGTCAGGTTTGCTGCATTCTTGCAATCATGGAGGGAAAGGATGAAAGTGGGTGTCTGCCTGAGCCCCACGGGTATCGGACCAGCTCACACACAGGTAGAGATCTTCTAGTAACACACACCTCTTACACCTGGGAGGAGGTGGTCTCCCCGTGTGTACAGGAAGCCCCTCCTGTATGAGGTTGCAACCATGCACAGTAGGCTGTGTGCACTTTGAGCTAATGTCTCTTCTGCAGGTTAGAAGCAAAGGCCAGACAGCAAAGCATCACCATGCCTACAGGAAAAAGGCAGTAAAGAGAGGGTAGAGCCTGGGTGCTGCCTTCAAACTGTTTTATATCTCCCTGCCCCACCACTGTGAGCCGCAGTGGGCTTGCCATCACCTTTCCCTGTAAAGAAAGCATATCAAGATCAAGCAAGATTGCGTAACCAGAGTGCACTCCAGCACACAGATCCTGGTGGCTGTGGGCCTGGTGGCAGTATTCCCTCACAAAATGTGCTTTGCATGCTAAGTAGGCTTGCTGTTGTTTGAGATAAAAGGACAATAGGTCACTTGTGTCATGTGCCATTGGATGCTATTGGTTCTAGGTTTTCAGAGTGACCTGGTATAACTTAGAGGCAGGATGCTCTAAGAGTTCTTGCCAGCCCATCTCTCCTGGTACGCATTTTTTTTTTTTTTTTTTTTTTTTTTTTTTTTGCCTTCTTGGGGAGCATCCATCACGCACCAGAGCTGAATCCATTGTTTTGTTTTAAGAATAAATCTCGCATGCTTTCTGAGGTTATATAGGTTGGTTTTCTGAAAACATTTTGGCGGGGTGGTGTGTGTGTGTGTGTGTGTGTGAGAGAGAGAGAGAGCGAGAGCACTGTATAGAAGGTAGTAGCCTTCCTGAGTTGGCAGGCTGGCAGAGACTTCTAACAAGCTTCCTCTGAAGGTAACACAGTCTAATGGGCCTGTTGCATTCTCCAGCTGTTAATCCAACCACTGAGGTCAAAAACTGAGTTTCACTATGTAACCCATCTGAGGACCATCTGTTCTTCGTGTGAGAAATAAAGACTAAAACACACCTCGATGACCAAGAGTTCTCGAAGTGTAGACACCACCTATTTCTGGTGTTACCAGAGTTTTAAGGTACAAGGTTGAGCTCTGGCCTCCTAATAAACCAACCACACCCACCAGTCCTTAATCCTCCAATTAAAGAGAGAATAGCAAAAGTCTCTCTCTCTCTCTCTCTCTCTCTCTCTCTCTCTCTCTCTCTGTGTGTGTGTGTGTGTGTCTTTCCTCCTTCCCCCAACACACACACAAGGTTTCTCTGTAGCCTGGCTGTCCTGGAACTCTTTGTGTAGACCAGGCTGACTTTGAACTCGTAGAGACCCACCTGCCTCTTCCTCCTGAGTGAGAGGATTAAAGGCAAAGCAAACTTTTGATTCTAGGAGGCCACATTGGGAAGAGAAATAAAGGAGTCCTGTGGTGAGTCCTGATCTGAAGGTTAGGTCTAAACAATGAAAGCTATGTAGAGTTTAGCAGTCTAGTCAAGGTATGGTCTTAATGTTCTCATTACCTCATTGTCAGTGTGTCCCACAGTGTAGTTCAGGAAACTGTCAGATCTGTGTGAAGGTTTAGGCCCCGTGAGAAGCATTTGCCTTGCAAGCCTGACAACCTGAATGCCAATCCCAGAAACCAAGGATTAGACAACTCTCAAAGTTTGTCCTCTGTGTCATGGCACACTTATGCACGCACACACACACACACACACACACACACACACACCCCACAATCACTAATCATCATCATGGCAAATTAAGTACAATTTTTAAAATCCTGTTTTAATCTGTTTTGCCTGCATATATGTCTGTGCACCACAGGCACATGTCTTCAGAGGCCAGAAGAAGGTGTCAAATCCCCTGGAGCTGGAGTTACAGACACCTGTGTGTGACTATGTAGATGCTGGGAATTGAACCCAGGTCTTCTGAAAGAACAGCTAGTGCTCTTAACCACTGAGCCAACTCTCCATAAACCCAAAGTTATTTATGTTTTGATTTTATGTATATTAATATTTTGCCTGCGTGGATTCAATTTCACCACGTGTGTGCATGTGGTGCCTGCTGAGGCCAGAAGAGGGTACAGGATCTTCTTTGAACTACAGTTACAGACAGTTTTGAGCTACCTACCCCGTGAGTTCTCGTAACTAAGCCTGGGTCCTCTAAAAAAGCACCAAATGCTCTTAACCACTAAACCATCTCTCCAGCCCCAATTAAAAAGAAAAAAATATATATAAGAATGTAAAGTCTCTGGGAGGCAAGATCCTTACACTATGGCTTTAGTTTTTCCCTCTCCTTAGCATGAGATTCCTGGAGGAAATTTTTAATTTTTAACGGGTAGCCAAGGGGAGGAGCCAGTCTCTTTAGATTACCGCCTCTTGCCAGGAGGTCATGCTGACCACTGTAAACATTCAAAACCTGTTAGCTGTGTCACCTGAGACCCGTTGCTGTTCTAGCATTCGACTGTTTATATTACTGGGTAAACTTCATTCCAACCAAGGTCAATAAAAGCATGTTATGCTTTATATTGGCTGCTATAACTCCAGCTCTCAGGCCGACAAAGGAAGAGAGCCAAAGTTTGAGGCCAGCCTGGTGTATGTATGAAGATTCTGTCCCAAAGAACTGGAAGTCTCTGGATGTAGCTCTGAGGCAGCATATGCACTTTGTAGGCACGAGCCTCAGGTTTAACCCACAGCACCGTGAATCAATTCTGAGCTGTAAAGGATCAGAGCCCTGTTCTGGGTGTTGATTTCAGACTCTGGCCTCATAAGACTCCCGGAGCCAAATAGCCTTTGTCAAGCACTTTGTATAATAGGGACGTCATTCAGTGCCTTGTTGAGTTAACTGGGGCTTCCTTTAAATAAAGGCTTGTTTTTTAGAAGCTTTCTTTCTTTCTACTTTTTCTAATGAGGAGAAAAACAATGGATTCAAATAATCTACAGTTCTTATCACAGCTTGTCACAAACACCTGCCTCATCTTCTTAGACCAGAATGAACACAACATGCACACTCACACACACACATTCTCTCTCACACACACACACTCATTCACTCACACACACTCACACACACACACACACACATTCACTCACACACACTCACACACTCACATACACACTCACACAGTCACACACACACACACTCCACACTCACTCACTTTCTAATCTCAGAACACAGCCTCAGTCCCGGGAATGTTTGCTGGCAAGCTTCCTCTCTCTAGAGTTATTTCCTGGAAGAAAAACAAAACTCATTTTTCAAGCGATGCTACGTCTTCAGACGCTGCCGAGATCAAGGGGAAGTCCCACTGTCACCAACTATTAATCTTTTTTTTTTTTTTTTTAAAAAAGCTTCTTTTTAAAATTACTTTCTTTTTCTTCTCATTTGACAAGAATGGTTGTGTTTTCCCCTTTGCTGATCAACAAGGAAGGATGGGTTATTGGAAAAGCTGATTTTTTCAGGCAAAGACAGCACTTAGGCATCTGGTCAACACATTGTTTATTGTAACCTAAAAGTGAATTTCATAAAGTTGCTTGGGCAACATTTACCTTGCTTTTCAAAATGAAGTTGTGAGCTGGGCATAATGGCCTTCAATCCTAGCTCTTAGGAGGCAGAGACAGGCAGATCTCAGCTAGTTCAGGGCCAGTCTGGTCTACAGAGTGAGTTCCAGGATAGCCAGGGCTTCGCGAAGAGACCCTGTCAAAAACAACAACAACAAAGCAATTGTGTAACTGCGGATGTAGCATGGTGACAGAGTACTTACATAGTATGTATGTAGTACTAGGTGCACATGTGTGCACACACACATTAGTTGTGGCAATCTGTATACAGAGAGAGTTAATACAAGGATGGAATATTCAAAAACATCAGCTTTGGGTTTGTACATAACAAACAAATAACTTAAATAGTTTTCAAAATGCTGCAGAAGTTGAAACACAAGGGCATGCTTTAGAAAAAGATAACAATGTAGTTATATAATAGGAGAAAGGGGGGGGGAAAGGACCTTGGGAGCTTTCAATGTCCTTTAAATCATGGAGCAGAAGAAAGGAGCATTCAGCTTCCCATGCTGACTTTACAGAACTGATGTACCTTAGCTTCTCCCAGAAGCAAAGACATGTTTCTTGCTCCATTTCTTTTGTAAAATGAATTGCACAGATGCCTGGGTGATCTGCCCCAGCTTGGCAGGTTTGTGTGGGAGGAGTCTCAGTTACACAGCAGAGAACTAATCTGACCCCAGCTCAGGCAAGGCCTTGCTGTCAATCTTGCTCTGTTTTGGTGGTGCTGAGGATGCTGAGACCCAGGCTCTCACCTCAGGCTGAGCTCATACTGAGCCACATTCCCAGCCCCTTGATACCAATTTGGGAAGATCCCTTTTCCCCACTGATAGTCTCCTAACCCAGCACAAAATTTCAACTTTTTTCTGTAACATTTGCATAATCATCCAAAGCAGGGGTTCTCAGTTCAACTAGGAGGAAAACTTTTCTAGATGGAAAGTTAAATCAAACTCACAGACATTTCCCAAAATATTATTCCATTGTGTTTGTACAAGCAGTTTAAGGTCCTACGAACAGTTCTAGAAGTCACACAACAGACGGGAGAGATGGCCCAGAGGTCAAGAGCTCTTGCAGACCTTTCTCAGGGCCACAGTTTGGTCCCTAGCACCCACATCTCCAGCTACAAGGGACCTGACCAACACGCTCTCTGACCTCTGTGGGCACTTGCACACACACACACACACACACACACACACACTAAAAAAGAAATCTAAACACAATAACAATAAGAAAGCACACAACAGACCATGTATCACTTGTGTGTGTTCACAGAGAAGAACGGAATTCCATCTTTGGATGCTCTCTGTTCTTCTGAACGCTAGAGTCACTTGGGAAACAGTGGACTCAGCCAATGGACTTTTGCTTTTTTAAACTAGAAGGAAAAAAATTAAGAAAATAATTCTCTGGAGTAGAACTAAATCCGCCAGCACTTCTTGGTGTTCTCATGTAAAGTGAATACTTCTTGCCTCTTTTCAAGAAAATAAACACGGAAGGTGGAGTTGCCTTGTGGCTTTTCCTTAGAAAGGTCTGCCCAGCCCAGCCTAAAGCCAGAAGAGAGCTGACCTGTGCTTTCTTCCAGCTCTTTTGTTGGATTTACTTTTATTTGTTTAAATTTTCAATATATTTGGGCTTTATCTTGCTAGGTGATATAAAGATTTTTTTTTTTAAGCAGAGATTTGCCAGGGTGTTGTGATACCTTTGTTAAAATGTCCAGCCTTAGCCGGGCGGTGGTGGCGCACGCCTTTAATCCCAGCACTTGGGAGGCAGAGGCAGGCGGATTTCTGAGTTCGAAGCCAGCCTGGTCTACAGAGTGAGTTCCAGGACAGCCAGGACTACACAGAGAAACCCTGTCTCGAAAAACAAAAAAACAAAAAAACAAAAAACAAAACAAAACAAATGTCCAGCTTTGGGCCCTGTACCTCACCTGGGCAGCAGAGTAGAACTGTCCTGGGGATGGCGGGGTGGAGGAGATGTGCAAGTGAGTTGGGCCCCAAGGCTGTGAGCATGAGAAAGCTAGCCCAGCACCTCATCTGGGGTGAATGGGTAAGAGAGAGATGCCCCAGCTCCTTCTGCAGCAGGGCAGTGAGCTGGCTCTGAGGATAGAGAGCAGGAAAGCTGGCTCAGTTCCTCACTGGCTGCAGCACTTTGGAGAGTAGGCCCTGCACCTCCCCTGGGCAGCACAATAGAACATTTTATGAACGTTAAGCTTCTGCCTCTATTGGTGTTCATCTTTGTATTTTCCCTTTGGCTGTATAGAAAAAGATATTTGTGATTTCTTTGTTTTGGTTTTGGTTTTCTGGTATTTTTGGTGATGGAACACAAGGTTTTGTACATACTGTGTGAGTACCTTACCCCTGAGATACACTCCCGCCTTTAAAGAGAACATTCACATTTTTGATACAGGGTCCCTTTGCCCTTGACATGGACCAAGTTGGTCTTTAGCTCTCTCTACAGCTCGGGAAGGTCTTGGATTTGTGAAGCTCAGTCTCCTAAGCATCTGGGACTGTGGGTATGTGCCACTGGCTTCACTATGGCAACTGTCTCTCGCATCTTATTTTTGGAGATAGGGTCCCTCACTGACCCTGGTGCCTGCTGAGCGGGCTAGGATGGCTCACCTCCCTCTGCCTGTTTTCACTTCTTCAGAGCTGGAACCGCAGACACATCTGCCCAGGGGTTTACCCGGGTGCTGGAGCGGCTCAGTTCCTCAGGCCTCTGTAGCAAGTGCTTTGCCAGATGAACCTCCTCCTCGCCATTGTTTACATTCTTTTGATTGTAAGTGAGTCATAATCTCATCCGAACCCAAGAAGAGGCGTGACTCCACAGCTCAGTGGGACAAAGGTCAAGATTATGTTGTGAAAAAAACATTTGTCAGGCGAGTAAGATCTGCCCTATACATCTTACTTTCTGATGGTGACAGAACACACACTACTGTCCCTCTGTTTTCTGGCTAGTCTTCTTCTTCTTCTTCTTCTTCTTCTTCTTCTTTTTTTTTTTTTTTTTTTTGACATCTTTAAAAAAACTCATGTGTGCTGTCTACTTGAGTGTGTGCATGTGAATACAGATGCCCATGGAGGTCAGAGAAGGACACTGGGTCCCCTGGACCTGGAGTTACCAGCTCATAAACACCCAATAAGGATGCTGGAATCAAACTCCTGTCCTTTCCAAGACGGTCATGCTCTTTTTTGTTTGTTTTGTTTTGTTTTGTGATGGAGTTTCTCTGTGTAGCCTTGTCTGTCCTGGAACTCACTCTGTAGACCAGGCTGCCCTTGAACTCATAGATATCCACCTGCCTCTGCCTCCCAAGTACTGGAATTAAGTCGCTACTCCTACCTCCTGAGAAGTCATGTTCTTAAACTCTAAACCATCAACCTCATTAGCCAAGAAGAACATGTACCCACATCTAAGGCATTTTACCCCTTCCTGGCTAGTCTTTCTCAAAAGTAGCCTTTCTCAAAAGCTGATGCTTTGTGAGGGAGCGTCAATGGTAATTGCATGCCAGCATTTTCTTATTTCCATACGATATATTCAGCTCTAACTATGGATAAGTTCCTGCATATTTTTTTTTTTTTTAGGAGTTGGACGTAAGGCATCACCGTGGTCAGGGGGCACACTCTTTCACTGAAACTCCCCTCTAGCCTCTATGTGGGGCTGACTGTTTTTATAAGTCAAACAGTGGGGATGAATACTGTATCGGGGATGTGGGTTCTTGCGAGAGAAATACTGCCACTGTCCATGTGGTAAGAGGTTATAGCTAGAGACATCATTTTGAATTTACGTTTAGTTTAATCTAATACAAATAATTCCATTCAGAATTAAGTAGTGGTAGATACATACATAAATAGGAATTTATACACATACATACATACACACACACACACACACACACACACACACACACACACACACCTGTGCTCTGTCAACTGAGAGAACCAGAAAGCAATTGTACCCTCATAGCAATGAATGTATCTGACACTAGACTTTTGTGTCTGCCAAGGATTGAACCCAGAATCCCACCCATGCCAAGTCCAGGTTCTACTTCCGAGTAACACCCCAAGTCCTACTGTCACATAACCAACCATTTGCACCTGGTAACTAGCTACTCCAAACTGAAACTTTCTTGAATGGAAAAGAGACTTTGATGGGATTTAGGAGGTTCCAGAAGCAGAGGAACTTAGAAGACTCACAAAGTGGTCCCCCCCAAATTACATCAGCAGAGTCAAAAGTATAAAATAAACACTTGTGAGTTTGCAGTGTTATAGTTAAATGATAGATTAAATGCTTAAGTAGGTAGAAAAAAGGTCCAAGGCTGACAAGATGACTTAACAAGTAAAGGTGTGTGCCGATAAGCCTGATGACCTGAGTTTTATCCGCAGGACCCATGGTGGAAGGACAGACTGACTCTTACCGACACTTGGGCCATGGCACCCACACTCTCTCTCATGTTTGGGTGTCTATATGTACACACTTGCCAATAAACAAAGTCATAATTTTTAAAAAAGAATTCCAAAGAATTTGTGTAAATACTTCCCCCTCAAGGAAGAAATGTACAAGTCCCCGATCCTTACGAAGTGTGGTAGAAAACAGAAACTCGATTACAATGGAGAAACCCAACAATATTACATCAACTCAGAGGTCAGGGTCAGTGGGGATCATTATATTGATACTAAGCACCCTTGAGATCACTTTACCCCCAGAAACTCGAAGATCCAGTCTAAACATGACCAAAACAACCAGGAAAATTCCAGTAAAGAGACATCCTATAGAATATTAGAGCAGTGCTCCTTCAAACTTGCCAAGGTCACCCGAGCAAGGAAATCCCGAGGAACTCGTATCTAAGAGGCGCTTGAAGGAATATGACAGCTAAATATAATGTGGGGGTCTACGGAAAAGAGGCATGGGGAGACGGAGGAGATCTGAATAAGCAATGAATCTTTAGCAACAGGAATCAACAGGGGTTTAGGAGTTTTGGGAAATGTGCCACGCTAATATCAGGTGACATTCGTGGGATAACCTGTGTGCCAGATAGACAGGAACTCTTTGTACGATCTAAAACTAATTTTAAAATAAAATCTTGTTTTCTTTCTTCTTTATAAAAAAAAAACTTTTAATGTGTCTCTGCGTGAGCCCATATGAATAGATGTACATCATGTGTGTGCAGGAGCCTGCAGAGGCCAGAGGAGGACATGGGGTATCCTGGACCTGGAGTTACAAGTAGTTGTGAGCCACTGTGTGGGTGCTGGGAATCAAACCCGGGTCCTCTGCAAGAGCAGTGAGTAAGCACTCCTACCCACTCAGCCATCTCTCCCACCTCAAATAAAATCTTCCCCAAGTGCTATTTCTTCCATCATAGAATGACATTCATAGAAGCTGATAGGTTGTGGCAGTTAATAGTGGCAGTGATTGGCTCATTTCTATTGGCCCACTGCCCTGGGAGAGGAACCCATCTGGGCACTATCCTTGACATCTACACAAGTAACAAAATAAAGGTCAGGTAAACCTGAGAGATGCTGTCTCCCTTCCACTTGACATACAAACTCCACGAGCCTTTGCCAACCATCCCTCCTCACCTCCCTCCAGCGTGAGTTCCTCTCCAGCCCCAGTGGGGTCTTCTGTTCCTCCATCTCCCTAGTCCCCCACTGCTGAGAAAGGAAGATAGAAATGACCAGAACAAAGGTGGAGGATGGTCTAACATAAAGAAAAGTAGACTTAGCATCAAATAAACACACATACAGTAGATCTCCCACATTCTAGAGTCTTCCAAGTGCTCTAGTAATACAGCAAGACACAGGATGGTCACGTCTCACAAAGAAAGCCAAAACTGTAGTCGTGGCATTTCCAGGAATGTCTGCCCTTCCCCACCTAAAGCTTGAAATTAGTCTGTAGAAAACCTAACTCTAACCCGAGAGTTGTAGGGTCTCCCTGTGTTGCTATGGACACTAGTACACGTCGGGAGGACCTGTTGGAATTGCCCATGTAGATTCTCTTCCCTCTGTGCCACATGCATCATGTAAAGATAAAGACTATCCCCACAGTCTTTGTTTTCGCTTGCCTTACTACATCACAGACAGGCTCCTAACACAATAGAGACTCCAAAAGCAAATCTATCTCTCGACTATGACTTCAGTTGTCTACCTTACAACACTCTGACCATTACCCTGCTAGACAAGTGCCACTTAAAATGTCATCCATAGTCCTGTCCCTGGCTGGGAAGCTACAAAGGCAGGCTGAGATCTGGCTCTGCTGCACTCATCAATTCAAGTCATCACTCAAATGCACAATCAGCAAAACTGTGCATACAAGTCCAGATACTTAAGAATTTGAATGAGGCTGGATGTAGTGGTGCATGCCTTTATCCTCAGCACTTGGAAGGCAGAGGCAGGTAGATCGCTATGATTCAAGGCTGGCCTGGCTTACATAATGAGTTCTAGGACACCCAGGGCTATGTAGAAAAACACTGTCTCCAACCCTGGGGGAGTGTAAGGCTGAGGGTCAAATAAATAGGAATTCCTCCCCTGGAGCCCGTCCCACTCTTAGGAGTTCTTCCTGGCCTTTTCTTAATACCTATGTTTGCTCTACTTAAAAACAAACAAACAAACAAACAAACAAACCACAGAGCTAGAGAGACAGTTCTGTCATAACCTAGAATCAAATTACTCATGGGGAGTCTGGAGAGATGATTCATCAGTTAAGAGCACCAGCTGGGACTGGAGAGATGGCTCAGTAAGAGCACTGACTGCTCTTCCAGAGGTCCTGAGTTCAATTCCCAGCAACTACATGGTGGCTCACAACCATCTGCAATGTGATCTGGCGCCCTCTTCTGGTGTGTCTGAAGACAGCTACAGTGTACTCACATACATTAAATAAATAAATAAATAATTTTAAAACTATTTTTTCTAAAAAAGAACACCAGATGCTTTTCCAGAGGACCCAGATTCATTTCCCAGCACCCACGTGGCAGCTCACATCTGTCTATAACTACCATTCCAAGGGATCTGAGGTCCTGTTCTGGTGTCCCTGGATACCAGCCATACAAATGGTATATAAACAAGCAATCAAAGCACTCATGACTCCTAAAAAATTTTTTTTTGGTTTTTCGAGACAGGGTTTCTCTGTGTAGCCCTGGCTGTCATGGAACTCACTCTGTAGACCAGCTGGCCTCAAACTCAGAAATCTGCCTGTCTCTGCCTCCCAAGACTCCTAAATTTTTTAAAAGAACAAAAATCACACAAGAGGGCTAGAGAGAGCTGGTTCAGTGGCCAAAATTTGTTATACAGCATGAGGAGCCTGTGGTCATATCCACAGCACTCACAAGGGCCCAGTGTGCCTACACATGTGCTAGTAACCCAAGCACCTTAGGAGGCGGAGGAGACAGAAGCAAACTGGGTGTCCTGGCCACCAGCTTAGCTCTAGGGTCAATGAGAGACTCTGGGATTAAGGTGGAAAGTGACAGAGCAGGGCATCTCTCATCCTCTGGCCTCTGGCTCAAGTGTATACCAGCTCACATGTATATGTGCACATACACATGCACGTGCACACGTGTACACACACACCACAAGCACATATAACACACATGCAAACATGCACATACACCATATACACATGTACATCACATACAAACACACACACGCACACACACACACACACACACTAAAATAGATAATAAAAGAATTCACACAAGAAATAGTATGTGTTGATGTGTTGCTGGGCAGTGGTGGCGCACGCCTTTAATCCCAGCACTTGTGAGGCAGAGGCAGGCGGATTTCTGAGTTCGAGGCCAGCCTGGTCTATAGAGTGAGTTCCAGGACAGCCAGGGCTATATAGAGAAACCCAACCTTGAAAAACAAAACAAACCAATCAACCAACCAAACAAACAAAAAAGAAATAGTATGTGGCAGAAAGTGCCTATTCAGGATGCACAGTAGGGCCACAGCTTGGTCAATGTGAATTGAGAACCAGTGTTAAACTGTTCTGTTTCTATTTCAAACTTAAGAGGGTGTTTCTTACTTCCTCATTACTTAGTCCTAGAGGGAAAAAAAAAAAACCTCTCTTCAAAACAAATGCTTCAAAGTCCAGGCTTCCCCCACCCACAACACCCTTCCCCCACCCAATTCTGCTCTGCTTCCCTGACCTTTCCTGAACTCTCCAGCTAGAACCTCCAAGAACAGTCATACCATTAGTCTCTACCTGGAAAAAGTCCACTTCTATTTCAGGCTGCCAAGCTGTGCTGGATGCTGGAGGAGTCGGAGGAGCGTCTCTTCCTGAAATTGTGGGAACAAATTCATCTTCAAGGAAAACTTAATTCCTGTAAGGGGAGTGTGCCAAAAACTTCACCCCCTGTGTTAACTCAGGAAGCCTGGCTACCTCAGCAACTCATAACCCTGAAAATTCATACATCTCCACAGTGACACCAAGACCCTCAAAAGTGTGCCCACAGCTGGAATTTCCACAATTTGGGGAGGAACAGCTTTATTAAAATTGAGTTATCCACCTGAGGTGGAGTTGACCATTCCTTGCTTTTGGAAATGGTATTTAATTCCTCTCATTAGTTTGATCTGCACCGGTTGTGCTGTTAACCTGATGATGTGTAGTGTGCGGGTTCGTAGCCTCATTATTTTGGGCCTCTAATTTTCCAGAGACCAAAAATGTAAGCTATGCATTAAGGTTTCACTCTTCCTATTGTAAGGGCGGATGTAGTTGCAACCTACTCAGCGTTTGTTTTCCGGTGTTACTTCATTTGGCACTAGCTGTTTGTAAACTGATGGTATTTAAGTTATTTTTGACTTATGTGAGAATGTGTTTACACGTACAGGGCACTGTTTTATAATGCAAATTCTTGTGTACACACTCTGAAACAGTTGCCTTTTGTTGATGGACAGACAATTACGACTGTGTTTTGTTTCCCAGTTCAAAAATGGGGAGTTCAAAAGGCCTGAAGCTTTGCATGTGCTTATATCACAGCTTCTCAACCTTTCCCATTCAGAAAATACACCTGTAGTTATATCTGTCATTTTAAAGAACAAAGTGTTCTCTGGGCTGGAGAGAAGCCCTGGTTAAGAGCACTGGCTGCCCTTTCAGAGAATCTGGGTTTGATCCCCAGTACTCACAGGAAGGCTCTCAACTGTCTGTTACTCCAGTCTCAGGGGCATCCGGCACCCTCTTCTGGCCTCCGCAGGCACTGGATGGATACACATGGTACACAGACATAGATGCAGGCAAAACACTCATACACATAAAATAAAAATAAAATTTTAAAAAAGAAAAGTGTTCTTACTTCTCCACAATGTCATCAGGACCCCTGAAATTTTCTCCAAAAGTAAAGGCAAGGATCAACAAAAGCATACTGAGCCTACATCCTCTTAGGCAAATGGCCCCTGTGCACTCCAATGGCTAGCTCTCTTCAGATCAAAGGTACCAAGATGGGCCTGAGTTTAAGACCTCACTTCCTCCGCTCTCAGTCTATCCAGAAAATCCTCTTCTGACTCAGAGCTAGCAAAGGCTATGGACGTCTTCCTCAATTCTTCTCCCTGCTAGTCTACAGTCAAGCCAATCTAGGGCTCTTTCAGACATTTTCAGAAGAGGGGTAACCCCGATAAACACACCTCCCAGGAACCTGGCTTCCCCAAGAATGTAGTTTTGCACCTCCTGGGTCCAGAGAAGAACAGATCCTTCACCAGAACTGACTTAGGAACAGAGTCCCAGCTTGAAACTTCTGAGTTACTCAAGCTGATGCCAGATCTCAGTCTCATCTATTGTTGGGGGCAGGGCAGATACAGACTTAACCAGTGAGCCCAGGCTACACTGTAGCTTCTCCTGCTCTGTGAAAGCACCTCCCGATGGGTGCTCTATGAGGCATGGTCTGTCTGGGAACTGGCAGTGGGGATATGACGTCAAACGCTGAGACAGGACTAAGACGTGCAGCAGTAGAACTTGGGAGGAGTAGACGAAGGGGCAGGGACTAGAGTCAGGTGTGTTCAACCTCTAAGAGTGGATGTGAGCTGATGAGATGCCTCAGTAGGCAAGGGCACTTGGCACACCAAGCTTGATGACCTAAATTTGATCCCTGGAACCAAATGGTAGAAGGAGAGAGGTGACTCTCCTTCCCACAGATTGTCCTCTGACTGGCATATACGTACTATAGTATGCACACAGGCTTATAATGCCAGGACTCAGGAAGGAGAAATAGGAGGATCCTGAGTTTGAGGCCACCCTGGGCTACATAAAGAGTTCATGCCAGTTGGAACTATAAAGTGAGCTTCATGCTAACCTGAAGGGCATGAGACTATGCCTCGAATTTGAAACATGAAAAAGCAGCTGCAAATTCCTGGGTAGACATCTACTCCCCGGTGTCCAGGAACACACATGGTTAGCTGCATAATGAACAACAGCAGGCCAACAATGGGCTGAAGCCTTATAGGCAGCTGTGAGTGGGGAACATTCCAGTCACAGCCCGTGGCCTTGTGTTCCCCTGTACGTTTCAATGTGTCTCTCAATGGAGCAACTGGTGTCCAGGGATCAACAACCAGACCAGAAGTTTTAAGTCCCGGCCTTATCACAGCCTGGGGGTGGGGTGGGGTCCCTACGCACCGCAGGTCTCCATTTTCCCATCTGTACAATGAGAAAGGCACATAAGACAAAGCAAAGGGTCTTCAGCTCTTAATCCCTTTTTGTTGGGGGTATTCATGCTGGGCTTCTGCAACCTGCTTTCTAGGATGGGGTAATTGTGTTCTGAAGCACAAGTGTAAAGTGCCACGTGAGCCTCAGTGTGTGTGTGTGTGTGTGTGTGTGTGTGTGTGTGTGTGGCACTGGGAGGAGGGGAGACCCTAGAACAATGTCCTGCCTCCAGACTTTCTCAATAGGCGGAAGCCACTGGCTTCCTCCTTTTCCTGTCTCCTGTGCTCCAGCAATGCAGATGGAAGGGACAGAAAGGATGGGAGAAAACAGCCCAACCGTCCCCAGGTCTGTCCTTGTCATAACTTGCCACCTACTTCTAATGTCTCCCTTCCAGAGACTTCCAGGCCACACCCATCCCCAGGCTTGTGGGGGCTAGACATGGGAGGACTACAGGCGACAACTCTTCCCACCCCTCTCTCCCCTGCTACCCCTCCCACTGTAACCATCATTTCCTCTTCCTCCCCAGCACCGAGATGCACTGAGCTGAACAGGCTGAACACTCAGACCCACAGCAACTGACCCTGGGCCCAGCTGGCCTTGGCTGGCCCAAGTCCGCCTCCGGAGTATGGTCTGTTGGGGATCCTCTTTCCTGCTCCCCATTCTTTTCTTGGCCACTCATGTTGGTAAGTCTTCCCCCTGATTTCTGATTTCAAGGTCTTAAGCCCAGCTCCCCAACCCCAAGAAACCCTAGCATAGCATAGCAATAGACTCCATAACATGGTAGCGACCATGGGTTGGGGGAGGGGAAATAAGAGAGTTATTGTTTAACGGGTGTAGCATTTCAGTTTGACAGGATGAAAGGAGTTATAGTTGGGTGTGGTGGTGCACTCCTTTAATCCCAGCACTTGGAAGGCTAGCCTGGACTGCATAGAGAACTCCATGTTAGCCACATAGAGACATAGTGAGACCCTACATCCAAAACAAAGAGCTGTGGAAATGGGTGGTGATGTTTACACGATGTTATGAATGTATTTATTAACACTGAATTGACTGTTTACAGATGGTTCTGATAGTAAATTCTAGGGTATATGTATTTTAACACAAATTAAAGAATGGAGAGAAAAGCAGAAACTCTGTCGTTATCCTCATTATCATCATCATCATGATTTTGATCCACCAAAAATGAGATCAGGGTGGGGAAAACTCAGGCAGGTGCTAGAAATCACTGCCTATGATGGGGGGGGGGGGGCAGAGGTCATCGGGAGGGCAGAGGTCAACCATCAACTTGGACCTCAGGAGTAACTGTGTTGGACTTATTCAATAATTCATTGTATAGACAGGCATGGTGGCTTTAATTCTAGTACTCAGGAGGCAAAAACAGGTAGATCTCTGAGGGTTTGAGGCTAGCCTGGTCTACATAGCGAGTTCCAGGATAGCCAGAACTACATAGAGAGACCCTGTCTCAAAATAATAATAATAATGATAATAATAATTTATTTAGCATCAATGACATTCCATTAGCTGAGAATATGGAAATGCCCAAAACTATCCAGTGACAATTGAACAATGCTGCCTCCTAGGTTGATAGGTTTGCTGGTTTGTTTTGGTTTTGGTTTTGGTTTTTGGTTTTTGGTTTTTTCGAGACAGGGTTTCTCTGTGTAGCCCTGGCTGTTCTGGAACTCACTCTGTAGACCAGGCTGGCCTCGAACTCAGAAATCCACCTGCCTCTGCCTCCCAAGTGCTGGGATTAAAGGCGTGCGCCACCACTGCCCGGCACATTTGTTGTTTAAATGGAGCTGTGTGTGCAGAGAGCTTGGAGAAGTTTCTGAACGCTAGTGGCAGATTCTTTCAGTCTTCTGATGAGAGAACTAGAAGTCAGAGGCTATCTGTTAGTGGCTCTCAGTCTAGTGGGGAGCACAGGCCAGGGATGCAAGCCAGACAGAAATAGACATGAAGAGTTCTCGAGGAGCACTGATGAGAGAGCCAGCGTACTCTGCCATAGGCCTAGAAAACTCCCATGAAGGATTTCCTTAAGAGAGGCAGTCACCAGAGTAGTGAGTCCAAGCTTGGTAGGTAAGGAAGGAACATATGCCAGACTGGAAGCTAAGTGAAGAGTTTAGGCCTGGACAACCTGGCTCTGCTGGTTTCTCACTGTACGACCTTGGACAAGTTCTGAGCTTTTGCTCCCTGGTTATAAAATGGAGCTAATAACACGCACCTCCCAGGACAAGCAGGCCTGGAAGGAAGAGAGCATCACTAAAGGGCCCGGCGCATAATTGACATCCAATAAACATTAATTATTATGACAGCAGGAACATAGGATGACTCTGAAGTTAGTGTCTCAGGTAATGGGTGTTGTCCTCTGACTCAGAAAACTTGGGAGAGGTGAGGGTTTAGGAAACAGTGAAATAAATGCATTGAGAGCTGAAAGGCCACTCCAGAGCTATTGACTCAGGGGTGACAGTTAAAGCCGAGGGAGTAGATGAGCGCTGAGAATAGTTATTACAGCAAAGGATATCAGCTTCACTGGAGGCCATGAGGATGCCACGGAGAAAGGGTGTTGGTGCCCGCGAGGCGGCCAGGAGATGTCAGCTTCTTTGACTTCTAATAGACTGTCAAAAATACAATAAGTGGCATTTAAATGAATTGATTACCTGACTGTTAACAGGCAGGGAAGGGACAGGGAAGGAGGGGCCTTGGAAGGTCTGGGATCGCAGATCTGAGGCAGGCTAGTCACACTCTTCCCATCAGTCGGTCTTGCCCACTTCAGGGTACAGATTTTATGCTCCAGTTGCACTAACCCTGGGCAGCTCCCGTCCCCACACTGTAACATTTCTCACAGTTGAGCGTAGGACGGCCTCTCCCTCCGCCTGACGTTCTCCTTCCTCTTCACACAAGTACCTTCCAAGTCCTTCAGGGCTTTGTTTTTGTTTTTGTTCTGATGAAGCTCTTCTCTGCATCTTCTCCTGTCCCCTTCCCTGCCCTCCCCCATGCTGGTTAGGTGTTCCTCCCTCTGTGCCAACACTTGCACCTGGGAGGGATGTCCAGGTCTGGTCCTCCAGCTTCCCAAGGCAGGATCTAGTCCCACCTGTGTCTGTGTCTCTCTGGCCAGGTGGGGCTAGTGACTTCATTTCTGCCCCTAACCTATCTTCAATCCCACCCAGTCAAATAGTCCTTAATTAGTTAAGCAACAAGGAGGGTGTCCTCATGACACTCCAGTCTCAGTGAGTCTTCTAACCTGCACCTCCACAGCTGGGCACGGACAAGTGGTTCAGGAATAGCCTTAGTGGTAACGGTTCACACAGGAGTCAGAGCAGTGATCTGACACCGACAGAAAGTAGACAGAATCTCATTTTCTGTCTGGACCAGAGAAGGATGTGTGCTTTTGTTTCTTTTAGGATGAAGAGGCTTGAGGGTAAAGGGCAAGCACTCGTGGGAGGGAAGGGACTAGGCGGCAATCTTTGAAAAAGTGAAGTCTTCAGAGGGCACAGTGAAACATTAACACAAGTCACTGTTGGAGTCCCACGCTCCTGGGGCTGCTGGGTTGGCAGGATCCACCATGGAGTCACTGTTGTCTGATCCCAGGTGCATCTGTGGACTTAACATTGCTAGCCAACCTTCGCATCACCGACCCCCAGCGTTTCTTCCTGACCTGCGTGTCTGGTGAGGCCGGAGCAGGGAGGAGCTCAGACGTCTGGGGCTTGCCCCTGTTACTAGAGAAGGATGATCGCATCGTGCGAACCTTCCCGCCCGGACAGCCCCTGTACCTGGCACGCAATGGCTCACACCAGGTCACGCTGCGGGGCTTCTCCAAGCCCTCGGATTTGGTAGGCGTCTTCTCCTGCGTGGGTGGCACTGGCTCGCGGCGCACTCGAGTCCTCTATGTGCACAACAGCCCGGGGGGTGAGTCTGGCTTACCAGGAAAGACGGAGCAGCAGAGGGAGGGCTGGATTGTAGCTCACTGACCTTACTTCTCATCCATAGCACACCTGTTTCCAGACAAGGTCACACACACAGTGAACAAAGGTGACACTGCTGTGCTTTCTGCACGTGTGCACAAGGAAAAGCAGACTGATGTGATCTGGAAGAACAATGGTGAGAGGCATTTGGTGGGACAGGGAGACCCATGATGCTGACACCCCAGGACCTCCATCCATGGCCCTCCATATACTTAGTCTATTACCCTGGTCTACCCGCCATCCTTCTAGCCAACCTCCAGGGTCTTCCCTCTCATCTCTAGCTCTGAGCCACCCACCTACGGTACTAAGAGGACCAGGAGTCTCTGGCCAGCTACCTCTTAAGTACTATGTTAAGCTCTCATCTCTGACCCTCCCCTGGGAATTAGCAGGTGCTGTCACATGGCCTGCCTAAGAAGAGCAGCGGTCCCCATGGGAAAGAAGAGAGCTGGTAATGTGTGCCCAGCACAGGCCAAGGGAAGTCTAACCTCTCTCAAGGACTTGCTTAACTCAGATCCTTGATGCCCAAGGCAGACATATTCTGGTATCCATAGGGATTTGTGGGTCTCAACTCTGTGCCTGTCCACAACCCTGTCCTTATCCACCTCGTGGAAGGACTCTTTGTTTAAGTAGCCCCCAAAATGTCTGCCTCACCCCCACAGTCTGCTGGCCGCCTCTTGGATACTTGGCTCCTAAGAGAGATCTTTTTCCTTGGGCAGAAGGCTTCGAACCAGAGGGAGCTGTAGAAGCAGGAAGGGAGACCTGAGTCTTTGCAGTTTGTCTGGAGTTCTTATCAAAGACAGGAAGGAACAGGGATGAATGTTTGACTAACTGTATGGATTCTAGATGGAGAGGCTAGGAAAGAGCCCTGAAAGGCAAAGGAGCCAGACAGAGGAAAAAAACAGCAAGCTAGGAGGCAGGCAGGGCTGACAAGAACAAAAGCAGGAGGGTCCGACATACCAGATGTGTCTAGAGGGCAAGCAAGCATTTAAGAATTCAAGAATGTTAGGGGTCAGGCAGGGTGTGGTGGGGTACAGGGCTTGAGGTTAGAGCAGGAACCAAACTGGTGAAAACAATTGCCAGGGGATTGGTTGTCATCTTGGGGGAATGGGGAGCCCTGAGAGCCTGCATTAGTAGTGGGGTACAGAAGAGTCTATTGTAAAAGGAGGCCCCTGGCTATCTAGTGGAGGGTGGGCAGACAGGGCCAGTGTGGAAGTGGGGAGCCCCTGTAAAAGGCATGGGGAAAGGGCTGGACTATGAAATGAAGATAAGGGAGAGGAAGGAGTTGGTGTGTCAGGAGGCTCAGAGCACGAAGAAGATGTTCTCCTGTTTCCTGGTTTGGGTACTAGTATCTGGTGGTGTTCCCAGGTCTGATCACTGTGGGCAGGGCACATTGGTGTGGCCACAGCAGAGGGAGGTAGCACCAGCTCTTCATGTGATTCTGAGAGCCCCTGATTGTGTTTCCCAGGATCCTACTTTCATACCCTAGACTGGCATGAGGCCCATGATGGGCGGTTTCAACTGCAGCTCCAAAATGTACAGCCACCATCAAGTGGCATCTACAGTGCCACCTACCTAGAGGCCAGCCCCCTGGGCAGTGCCTTCTTTCGGCTCATCGTGCGAGGTAAGGGGCAGAAGGCAGAGAGGATGGGGGAGGAGGCTGTGAAGTGTATTTGTTCTTCCTTGGGTCTCAGAATCCACAAGGGCCCCAGAGCTGCCCTAGTCCTCAGCAGTTGTAGACAGGTGGGTAAAGGCCAGTTACTGAGAACACTTTCCTCCAGGCTGTGGGGCTGGACGCTGGGGACCAGGATGTGTCAAGGATTGCCCAGGCTGCCTGCATGGAGGTGTCTGTCATGACCATGATGGTGAATGTGTGTGCCCCCCAGGATTTACTGGCACCCGCTGTGAGCAGGGTAAGTGGAAAAGCTAGGACTTAGGCAGGAGAGGGTGCCTGGTCAAGAGAAGATTCTGAAATCCTGAAGATGAAGCTTAGCATGGGAGGCCCGACAGAGCCTGTATATTACACACCTTGTTTTCAGCCTGCAGAGAAGGTCGTTTTGGACAGAGCTGCCAGGAACAGTGCCCAGGCACAGCAGGCTGTCGGGGTCTCACCTTCTGCCTCCCGGATCCCTATGGCTGTTCCTGTGGATCTGGCTGGAGGGGAAGCCAGTGCCAGGAAGGTATGGACTAAGCCACCTTCTGTGGACATAAGTGTGCCTGACCCTGACTTGAAGACCAAACCCTCCAGTTCCCTGACCAGTGCCCACCACCACCACCACTACAGCAGCCTGCTGGATAGCTTGTGCCCCATCTGTGCTCTGCTGGGCCTGACTTTCCCTCTTTAACCGTATCACTTCTATTCTCAGCATGTGCACCTGGTCATTTTGGGGCTGATTGTCGCCTCCAGTGTCAGTGTCAAAATGGTGGCACTTGTGATCGGTTCAGCGGCTGCATCTGCCCCTCTGGATGGCACGGAGTCCACTGTGAAAAGTCAGGTATGCTCAAGACAGGCGATCTTTCATTAAACACATCTCTGCCCAAGTCCTTCCCTCGGGGAGTTGAGATGTGGTGGATATTTTCACCATTCAGGTACCCACAATGTGAAGGCCAGCAGCCTAGGGTGACCCTGACCAGTGTGAGAGTCTTCCGGGAGGACTCAAGATCTGAAATTGAATGTGGAAGACGCAAGAGAGATAATTGGGAAAGAATGTGAAGAAAATTGCAGAGGGTTGAGACCCTGCTTATACACTGAGACAATAATGTAGGGGCTAGGGGAGAGGTCAGCAGGAATCATGTGACAGAGCCTTTGAATATAGGCCAAGGCTTGCTGCTTAAATGTCAGGAGCTGAATAGAAATTGCTGAAGAGTGTGTGCTGGTCAGAATTGTATTTGAGGAAGAACCGTGAATGGAGTACAGAAGCCAGGAGCCGTAAGTAAAGGAGCTGACAGGCATAATGTCTCAAACCTACAATCTTAGCACTCAGGAGACTGAGACAAGAGACTTGTCTGGAGTTCAAGGCCAGCCTGTGCTACAAAGTGAGTTTTTGAGTTTTAGGTCAGCCTAGTCTATAGCGTGAGACAGTGGGACGGACACACACACACACACACACACACACAGAGAGAGAGAGAGAGAGAGAGAGAGAGAGAGAGAGAGAGAGAGAGAGAGAGAGAATGTGAGTGTTTGGGCCGGCAGAGTGGTGATGGTCTGACTCTGGGTCTTAGAACATCCTGAGAGATGTGATGGGAGAGATGGAGGAGGTGAACCCTAGACCTGACTAGATGTGGGGCTGAAGGAACCATACAAGACCTTGCTGATTTCAGTTTTAAGATGCAGGACAGAGAGTAGGACCTTCACTGAGATGCAGAACATAGAAGGGGGCAGGGGGGGTGCATTTTGGTGGTCACATGGCTGCCCCAGGATTTTATCTTTATCTCTTTATCTTTCTAGACCGGATCCCTCAGATCCTCAATGTGGCCACGGAGCTGGAGTTCAACTTAGGGACGATGCCCCGGATCAACTGTGCAGCTGCCGGGAATCCCTTCCCAGTACGCGGCAGCATGGAACTCCGCAAGCCAGATGGCACCATGCTCCTGGTCAGCCCTGGTCACCCCAACCTACTGTCTGCTCCCCCATCTCACCAGCCTGACAGTTCATTCCTTGGGTCCCTAACCCAAGGAGCTTCTTATAGGCTCTGCTCACTGCCCTGGCCATGACTTAAATATGACAGGCTAACCGGTGAAGGGATGCCACGGGGTCTGTGTTCCAGCAATCATCAGTACTGACTCATACCTGTTTCACAGAGCATGCACTCTGTTCCCTATCTCCCTGTCTCAGTCTACCAAAGCCATTGTGGAGCCAGACAGGACCACAGCTGAGTTTGAGGTGCCCAGCTTGACTCTTGGGGACAGCGGGTTCTGGGAATGCCGAGTGTCGACGTCTGGTGGCCAAGATAGCCGGCGCTTCAAGGTCAATGTCAAAGGTTAGTGGTGTTCTAAGGTTTGGGGGATGGATGGCACCCAGAGTAGGTAATTCCTAAGGCTGCTCAGGCTGGGGATCTTAGCAGGAAAGGCAAGGGCTTCCAAGGGCAAAGCTTAGCCTCAGGCTAAGAAGAAGGGCTGATGGCCAGTCAGTGTCAATGTTGGAACACAGCTAGGTCCCACCTGGAAAAGACATCCTATGGTTCAGAAAATAGAGACATTCTCCAACCTCACTCTGCTTCCCGCATATTCACATACCACTTACCACAGCACCCAGGGTCCCTGTAACTCCACCTCTGAGATGCTACTCCTTTCTCTGATTCTCCTCACACAGACACACAGGAACAGCAGACAGGTAGGCCTGTTTGGCTCCTCAAAAGGGACACATACACAGGAGACTGTTGGGTGAATGAGAGAGAACAGAGCACCCTCTCCACCAACAAGGCATCTTTCACTTCATCACTATAAGCCTGGGCACCCCAGTCCCCCCAAAGCTCCTCATGTTGCCTTGTTTTTATCTCTCCCTCCCTCTCCTCTCCTTTGTTGCCATCTCTAGCCCACCATCCTCTCCACCTCTATCGGCTCATTCTTTGAGCAGAGCTTTGGACCCAGCCCTCCACTCAACTTGGCTTCCAAGTGCTCTCTACATGTTCTGTCTCCTTCAGCAAGCCATGGAGCTTCAGTTTCTCACTGTGTAAAAGGAGGGGATGAGTACCCTCAGGGCCAGGCTGCTAGGAAGACTAGATGATGCATTTAAGTAGTTATCACAATGGCTGACGGGAGACATGCTCAATATAGCAGACAATTGTTATGTAAATGACATCTAGTGCCAAGATGCCAACCCTTCCCTGGCAACACCACATGTGTTCTGTAGTCAGGACCCCTCTCCTGATGCCAGCCCTGCATGGTGAACCTCCACGAGGCAGGGCATCTCCTGTGAAGGTCTGGTCCCAATGTGGAAATGGATGCCCATTGTATACCAGTCGCTTCTTTAGACTCTGGTCCCCTGCATGAGCCACAGACACTGGGAACCCCTTAGGATCCACATCAGACCCTCGTCTTCCCCAGCTCCTACCTGCCCCTGATAAACGGTTGCCACCTTAAACACCTTCACCTTGCCACCCTGCATCTTCCACACTCCATACCCCCCCTTCCTCCCTCCTTCCCTTCTCTATTTCTTTTATGCTTCCTGGAAAAGTCAGTCTTTTTGGAAGAAGCCAAGGAACATATGTAGGCATTAATACAATAATCTAGAAAGAAAAGCTGAGGCTGGAATAGGGACGGTGACTGTGGAGGCAGGCAGGCAGAAACAGAAATACTGTTGGAGAGTAGAACTGACTGGTTTGAGGTAGCCTAATCAGACAGACCTAGTTCAAATTCTGCCAGCTGTGTATCCTTAGGCAAGTTGCTCCACGTCTCTGGGCCCAGTTTTCTTCATTCATGACCACGAGAATTTGTGGTTCTGCATAAGAAGCATCAGCTGTGGAGCAGATGCCTCATTACTGGCAGGATTTATCTTTGAAAAATAATCAACAGATTGGTGAATGATGAAGGGGAGGGGCACAGGATACCTAGGTGGTATCCTGCTGTGTGTTCCAGCTTCTCTCTCTGCTAGATGCTACAAGGACAGAGAGATGTTTCCCAACCTCTGTCTGGCCACGCCCTCTCTCATCTAGCATCTTTTGAGATACTTAAGTCCTTATGACCAAGTCCCTGGGACCCAGGCTACCCAGAGACCAGAACTTCCTTTCCTGGGTCATGGCCATCCCAGTCATCTGTTGAACTTGGTCTCCTCCCACCTCACTAGATAATCCCCAGATCTGAACTAAGATCTGGATGTGCTCCCTGTCCAAGCCCAGAGTGCTCCCTTGTCCACAAACCCTTACTCACCCTAGTTTTTTGGCAGTACCTCCAGTGCCTCTGACTGCACCTCGGCTCCTGGCCAAGCAGAGCCGTCAGCTTGTGGTCTCCCCACTGGTCTCCTTTGGTGGGGATGGACCCATCTCCTCTGTCCGTCTGCACTACCGGCCCCAGGACAGCAAGATTGCCTGGTCTGCCATTGTGGGTGAGTGGGGACAGAGTTAGGGGATGAGGTGTTGTGTAATAGTTAGGGATGGAGTGGGAACAGAAAGGAGGAAGGGGCTGCTACAAAAAGAAGAGGGGACTAAGGGGGAATCGTGGCTTCAGGACATGCTTGGGATCAAGCATGGTGTGATACACCTCACCCACAGTGGATCCCAGTGAGAATGTGACTTTAATGAACCTGAAGCCAAAGACAGGATATAACGTCCGTGTGCAGCTGAGCCGTCCAGGGGAAGGAGGAGAAGGAGACTGGGGTCCTTCTACCCTCATGACTACTGACTGTCCTGGTGAGAAGCCAAGATATATCCCATCCTGTTCCCTTAGGGTTTCCTGCCATGCCCACTCAGGATATGTCTTGGTCCACCTCCAAAGACCCCTGCCTTTCCAGTGGAGTTTGTCCCAGCCCTGCCCACTGGGGATTATTGACCCATTTAGTCCCGAGTACCCATTGGATGGTTCTGACTTCTCCTGACCTCTGGCCACAGAGCCTTTGCTGCAGCCGTGGCTAGAGAGCTGGCATGTGGAGGGTCCTGACAGGCTACGTGTGAGCTGGTCTCTACCCTCGGTGCCACTGTCCAGTGATGGTTTCTTGCTGCGCCTGTGGGATGGGGCCCGGGGACAGGAGAGGCGGGAGAACATTTCATCGCCCCAGGCCCGCACTGCTCTCCTAACTGGACTCACGCCTGGCACCCACTACCAGCTGGATGTGCGGCTGTATCACTGCACCCTCTTGGGCCCTGCCTCACCCCCTGCGCATGTGCATCTGCCCCCCAGCGGTAAGCACACTCTGGGAATGGTGGGCTAGGGATAAGGGGAGGTTACAAGAGCCTGGGTGGATGTGGAGAGAACCCAGGATGAATGGGGAAGGTAGAAGATACCAGGAGGACACAGGTCACTTAGAGCACGTGAGGCAGGGATGCGTGAGGAGATTATGACTCTTGTGAAGAACAGGGCCATGAGAGACTGGGGGAGCATAAACTACAGAGAGCTTGGAGAGGCTTAGGTATGCAAAGTGACCACAGGAAGGCAGTGTGGAGGTGGAGGTACCTTGGGGATGGAGATGAGTCCAAGCAGGGGGAAAGAGGGAGAAGGTAGCACAAGGCTCCTATGCAAGGATCCACAAAGCAAACTATATGCTAGAGCGACTGCGACTGACCCCACAGCTCTATAACCTTGTCCAATCTATCCCTTCCTTCCCCTTCCCATCTTCCCAGGGCCTCCAGCTCCCCGCCACCTCCATGCCCAGGCCCTCTCAGACTCTGAGATCCAACTGATGTGGCAGCATCCTGAGGCTCCCTCTGGGCCTATATCCAAGTACATTGTGGAGATTCAGGTGGCTGGAGGCTCAGGAGACCCACAGTGGATGGATGTAGACAGACCCGAGGAGACAAGCATCATTGTCCGTGGCCTCAATGCCAGCACACGATACCTATTCCGTGTGCGGGCCAGTGTGCAGGGTCTTGGCGACTGGAGCAACACAGTAGAAGAGGCCACTCTGGGCAATGGTGAGAGGATGGAGCCTGAGGACCCCTAGGCTCCCAGGGCTGTACTCTGCATGTGCCCCTCCACCTTACCCCCTACCTTGGAGCTAAGGCATCACAAGACTTCTGGTATCGGGATGTCCAAACTCTCCCTCTGTGGGATCCCATGGTGGCTCTGGGTTCCCTGACCCAGGCCATCTCCTCAATGTGTCCCTCCCTGTGTCTAGGGCTGCAGAGTGAAGGCCCAGTCCAAGAGAGCCGAGCGGCTGAAGAAAGCCTGGATCAGCAGCTGGTCCTGGCTGTGGTAGGCTCTGTGTCTGCTACCTGTCTCACCATCCTGGCTGCCCTTTTAGCCCTGGTGTGTATCCGAAGAAGCTGCCTACATCGGAGACGCACCTTCACCTACCAGTCAGGATCGGTCAGTGTCCGGTACCCACTGAGTACATGGTCCCTATTGTGTGTGATTATACCCACATACATGCAAGTACATACATATATGCATATGCCTGTCCATGCCACAAGTTTTAAGGTACATTGAGTGACCCTTTAGGATACAAAATAGAACTTTCTTTTTTTTGTTTTGTTTTGTTTTGTTTTGTTTTTCAAAACAGGGTTTCTCTGTGTAGCCCTGGCTGTCCTAGAACTCACTCTGTAGACCAGGCTGGCCTCGAACTCAGAAATCCGCCTGTCTCTGTCTCCCAAGTGCTGGGATTAAAGGCGTGTGCCACCACTGCCCAGCTTTTCTCTCTCTTTTTTTTTTCTTTCTTTTTTTTTTAACTGAACTTTGCTCTTTGGCTAGCCCATTCACATTAATGGTTAGATAATTAGCATTCTCAGCTTAAAAGAAGCCAGTTCATCCATATTTCACCAGGTCTCACTCCATTTGGAATTATCTTCTTCACTTACCCACCCCATGGATCACATGGCAATATGCCCTTCACTTGAATCACATGGCAATATCCCGGAGGGACAACTAGGGCCCACGCTGGCCTCTGTCTTCATATTCACAGATAAGGGAAGCCAGCCTCTATCTGTGTTCTGAAACCTCCTGGCTGTGAGCTCTCATCCTGGTCTCCACCCTTTTAGTCTTTCTTTCTTTTTTGAGACAGGGTCTCTCTATGTAGACTAGGCTAGACATGAACTCACAGAGATGGCCTGCCTCTGCCTCCTGAGTGCTGGGATTAAAGATGTGCACCACCACTGACCAGCGCCAGACTATACTCTTAAAGGCTCCAAGGTCTCTCTGGGAAACTGTTCACCTGTGCTTAGCTGTCCCCCTCAAAGGGCAGCAGTGTGTTGCCACGCTATTCACATAACTGCCTTTGACCCTCTAGACATGTACAAAGCCTGGAGCCTCACCTGTGTGCCACAAACTTTTCTGGGTTTTTAGTCTTCTTATGGGCCATGCCTCTGGCCTCAGGCCTATACAGACACGGGATGGGGAAGGGGTGCTAATACTCTTCAGGAACCCAGACTCACCCTCTCTTGTCATGTTCACCCATCCTGTCACTTAGAATCCTTGTCACTTAGAATAAAAACTCTGGCCTCAGCCCTTTCTGCTTGGGCTCTTGCTATGTAAAGCCACTTAAGAGAAATTCAGAGCATCAGCAAAAAGATCAGAAAGAAAGGAAGAAACAACACCTCCCCCACCCCCTCTTTGTAGCACTAATTCTTGTATAGAAAGACCAGTGATCAAGACTGGTATCTGCTGTGCCTTTAAAAAACCCCATCCAGAGTCCTCAGATTCAACTGGCTTCTTTGTCTGAGTTCTGTTGATCTTGCCTTTGGCAAGAAAGCCATTGCCACCACGGGAGACAGGGAGAGGATAACAAGGCCAGATACTGAAGCAAGGCAGGAAGAAACAGCCTTTAAAGTGCCTCTGTCTGTTCATTACCAATATCAATATAGATGTCCCTGCACACAGCTATTCACGCTCATGTGTGTGCCGTGTAGTGGGGCAGAAGTGCATCCCATGTATGTACGCGTGTGTCCCTGTGCCCTCATGTGTGTGTGTATCTCTGAATGGATGCAACTGCATGTGATGCAGCCACAGAATATACATGTGTGCTCTGTCGTATGCCTCAGCGGCACATGCTCCAAACGAACCCATGTGACCTGTGTCCCCAGCACTTACACATGAAGCTAAGCATCATTTCACTTAGGGAGTTCACTGCATGGTCCATCTGGACCTTGCTCCGGATTCTCAAATTTCAACTCCTTACTCTTCTCAGCTGCTGCCTTTTCCCTCCCTCAACCCTGCCCAGGACCCCTGCTCGATAGAGGGAACTGGACACTCCTCTTTGTTATAATCCTTGAATCCTGGCCTGGGATAAGAACTGTGTCTAGACACCAAGTAGTGGAATAGGGAGCGTTGCTGCTTCTGCTACTGTAAAGAAGAAAATCTGTCTACCTGCTCCCGACAGCTCAGGGCTTAGCACATAATGAACACTCAAGAAATTCACCCACAGTGGCATGAGTAAATGAATCAATAAAGCCTAGCTGTGAGGTTTGCACAAAGACAGGAAGTTTACTTTTCCCATCACACCTCATTTCAATTCTCTGCTTAACTATTAGAATTTTTTTAGTCCATTGATCTATCCATGATTTGGCAACTTACCCAGGTTCCACCTTGCAGCAAACCCCACCCACTAACCCCCAGGATGATGCTCTCTGAATTTGTTTTCTTAGCCACTTGTCCACCTCAAACATACCTGTGGCTGTCACCTGCGATTCTGTGTAATCTCTCTCTCTGTAGGTGTGGCTCAGGCTACCCACCAGGGTGCCCTCTGTCTGGCTCTGTCTATCTGTCTAACACTGGGCCCTCTCTCTGTATGTTTCTTTGCTCCTCCGTTTGCCCCCATATCTCTTGTGTGGACTGGCTGCCTATTCATCCCATCCCATGAAGGGCGAAGAGACCATCCTTCAGTTCAGCTCAGGGACCTTGACATTGACCCGAAGGCCGAAGCCACAGCCTGAGCCCTTGAGTTACCCTGTGCTGGAGTGGGAAGACATCACCTTTGAGGACCTCATCGGAGAGGGCAACTTCGGTCAAGTAATCCGGGCCATGATCAAGAAGGACGGGCTCAAGATGAATGCAGCCATCAAGATGCTAAAAGGTCCTTGATCATGACTCCAGACCCCAGCTTCTTACTCTCTCTTTATCCCACACATACCAGGCCCTACCTAGTTCCCCCGGCAACTGACCCCTCCCAGAGAGATCCCTGGCAAAAATTAACACTGACTTCTCTACACAGAGTATGCGTCTGAAAATGACCATCGAGACTTTGCAGGCGAACTAGAAGTTCTGTGCAAACTAGGACACCACCCCAATATTATCAACCTCCTGGGGGCCTGTGAGAACCGAGGTGAGCCCTGAGTTCATTTGCCATTCCTTCCAGACCTCTGGCCTCAGCTATCACCCGCCTCACATAATCACCTTGCAGGGATCCCTGCATTCCCTCCTCATCACAGGATTCTCCTGCATGCCCGTCTCTTACCATCGGGTATTGTTCATACCAACACACAGCCTGTGTATAAACTGTCACCCTGTGTCTCCTTACCTCCCAGGCTACTTGTATATTGCTATCGAATATGCCCCCTATGGAAACCTGCTAGATTTCCTGAGAAAGAGCAGGGTCCTGGAGACTGATCCAGCATTTGCTCGTGAGCATGGAACAGCCTCCACACTCAGCTCCCGGCAGCTGCTGCGCTTTGCCAGTGATGCAGCCAACGGCATGCAGTACCTTAGTGAGAAGCAGGTGTGTGTGTGTGTGTGTGTGTGGTGTGTACCAGTAGGGAGTGGGGAGGCCGCTGTATAGACCTCGGGTTGTTCTAATCAGGTATGGGAGGTACGAACACTGAGAAGGAAGGGCACAACCGTAGTAGGCTTAGGCCCTGGTGCTGAGTGACTATAAACGCTACAAGAAGAGAGAAGAGGACAAGAGGCAGATGGGGAGAAGGTGATGGATTTGAAGTCTCTGAGGGGCATCCTGGGTGGAGGTGTGCAAGGCGTGGGTACCAAGCTAGCACTCAAAAGACAGGCCTGGACTGGAGCCAGTGTGGGGGCTGCTGCTGGAGCACAGTGACTGCAGCATTCAGTAGGGAGGACATGGAGACCCACTGAAGAGGCCAGTGTAGGAGCCCGAGCATGATGAGGGGGTGAGAGGGCCAGAGGGACACTGTGGCCTGAACGAAGGCATTTTACAGACAACAGAGTTTGAGTCTTTGGAAGGAGAGAGAACATGGAGGTCACTTATGGACTTTCATCAATAAGGGAGAGGGGACAAGACAGTGGGGAAATGGGACACAGGGCACTGGAAGAGAAAAGGTGACATGGGGCAGTGGCCGAGGCCTGTGATTCCAGCTCTTCGGAGATAGAGGTGAACGGGTCAAGAGTTCAAGGCTCACCTGTGCTACTTAGTAAGCACCACAGGCTAACCTGTGCTACTTAGTAAGTACCACAGGCTAAGACTACATAGTGAGACTCCATTTCAAAAGAGAGGGGAAGAAGTGGAAGAGGAGAGAAAGAAGAAGAAAACAAGGTGGGGGGGGGGAGCAGGCAGCAAGTCAATCACCCCAGTCCCAGAAAGACGGACACTTACCTGAACTTGTGTTCCAAGTCAGGGGAAAGATTGGGTGAGAGCCAGCAGGGACTTTCCTCGGACCCTAGTCAGCTGACCCACGGCTGAGGCATATGTAGGTGGGAGGAGGCAGAGGCTGCTACTGGCCCCACGTGCCAGGGCCCCTCATCCCTCCCTTCCCTGACTTCTGACATTGCCTGCAGTTCATTCACAGGGACCTGGCTGCCCGAAATGTGCTGGTCGGAGAGAACCTGGCCTCCAAGATTGCAGACTTTGGCCTTTCTCGGGGGGAGGAGGTGTATGTGAAGAAGACAATGGCAAGTCTCATTCAGACTTCCCCACTTAGGGCCCATGCCTGAACCTACCCCTTAAGCCCCTCAAAAAGCCGTTTCTTCCATCTTGGCTCTTAGATCCTTTCCTTCACAGGGCCGTCTCCCTGTGCGTTGGATGGCCATTGAGTCTCTCAACTACAGTGTCTACACCACCAAGAGTGACGTGTGAGTATGGGGGGGAGGCATGGCTGAGCACTTGGCCCCCTGGGACACTCACGCATGCACGAGCACACACGCACCATGATCATCTTAGCACACTTCCCCTACCTCTGGGTATGCCTATCTTAGTCAGTCCTGTCTACTGAGCTGCTGTTCCTGGCCCTGAGCCCTTAGACTGACCTGCTCTCACTCACTGCCCCCTGACTACCACCCACTTCCTGTTTCTGCCCCAAGACTCCCTAGAGTTTTCCTCCACACTAGAACTCCCTGCCCTGGCCTTAGGCGTGACATGCCCCCTGCACAGAGCCTCTTCCCATGCAGAATGCACATAACAAGAGAGCTTTACAGCCAGGATGTGGATCTTGTTCTTCGCTCTGTGACCTTGGCACAAAAGCTAACCTTTCAGATCTCAGTGTTTCCACCTGTTACATAGTAAAATGGTAAAGCCCAAGTCACAGAGCTGTTGTGAGTTAGGTAATCAGTGCTCAGAACATAGCAAGTGCTCAATAAAAATGCCAGCTAAAAATGTTCTCAGTACAAGGCTAGAGATGGCTCTGTAGGTAAGAGCAACGGATACTTTTCAGAGGAACTGAGTTGGATTCCCAGAACCCACATGGTGGCTCACAACTGTCTATAACTCCAATTCCAGGGGATCCAGCACTCTCTTCTGAATTCTGTGTGCACCACATCTTGTGCATATTCATGCCCACAGACAAAAACCTCGTTCCCCAAACTAAATCTAAAAAGAAAAGAGAGAAAGAAATTCTCTAAAATGTTAGTTCTGAGGACTGGAGAGATGGCTTGGCTGGCAGAGCGCCTGCTCTGAAAGCACAATAGCTCAAGGTCAGATCTCCAGCACCCATGAGGGAGGGGAGGTAGAGAGAGGGATAGAAAGAGGTGGGAGAGGTGGGAAGGGAGGGGGATAATGGGGGAAGGAAGGGGAAGGAGGGGAGGGGAGGGAAAGGGAGGGGAGGGGAGGTGATGCAGCACATACTTGTAGTCCCAGCACTAGGGAGGCAAAGACAGGAGGATTCCTGGCTCTCACTAGCCAGTCTATCAGAATCAGCAAGTTCCAGGTTCAGTGAAAAAACTGTGTCCAAAAACTAAGGTACAAATCAATTATAAAGAAGCCCAATGTCCACCTATGAACTACACACACACACACACACACACACACAGAGAGAGAGAGAGAGAGAGAGAGAGAGAGAGAGAGAGAGAGAGAAAGAAATGTACAAAATGTTACTGTAATTAGTTGAGTCTGGGGACCAAGACCTATGAAGAGCTTCAGTAGAATAGTGACAGTAGCTGGTCAAAGCTAGATGCTAGCAGAGACACATGAGGGTCTGGGAGTGGCTACACAGTTGCTTAGGAAGAGATTAACCTGTGTCTTCCATGATGTAACTAAGTCCATCCTTCTCATTTCAGCTGGTCCTTTGGGGTCCTCCTCTGGGAGATAGTGAGTCTTGGTAAGCCCACACCCAGTTCTCCAGGTCATTCCCTCTTACTGTGGGGCCCTGGACTGAGGGAACCTTGTACCCTCTGCAGGAGGCACGCCCTACTGTGGCATGACCTGTGCTGAGCTCTACGAGAAGCTGCCTCAAGGCTATCGCATGGAGCAGCCTCGAAACTGTGATGATGAAGTGTGAGTTCACTTCCCTTGGAGCTCTGGGAACTCAACTGAGATGAGTGGCCTCTGCTTTGAATAGGTGACCTGCCCCTCAGTCAGCCCCTCACCTTACAGCACCCGCACTCCCATCCACAGGTACGAGCTGATGAGGCAGTGCTGGCGGGATCGGCCCTATGAACGCCCCCCCTTTGCCCAGATCGCACTACAGTTGGGCCGCATGCTGGAAGCAAGGAAGGTAAGAGGCTAAACGAGGTGTGTGTGTCACAGGAGGCACCATCTCATAGATGCCACCTATGAGGCCACTGTGTCTCCTACTCTCACCACACTGTTACCCAAACTCCCTCAGCTGGGGAAGTCACCACAGCTGGGTTGGCCTTAAAATGCAGCCCATGCTGGGTTTAGACACTAGGACCACATATAGTCTTCCAGAGATGTTACTGTCAACAGCAAATCCTTTCCCTAAATTCCAGACTCCTTGTCTGTCTTCTTCCAAGCCATCAACCCATTCTCTCCTGGTCCATTGCCAGAGGAAATGCATGCATGAATAGTCACCCAAAAGGAGGAGTGGCTGAATGATACAGGAAGGGCTGAATATATAAGCATAATTAGAGATGCAGTAATCCTATGAATAAACACGGTACCTGAGTCAAATAATCATGTGAATAGATGGATTACCAAACAGAAATGAAAGAAGAAATATAGCAAAATGCAGAAATACAAAAATGGTTTTCTTAGCTTAATGGGGGAGGTGCATACCTTTGATTCCTGCACTCGGGAGGCAAAGGTAGGCCCATCTCTGAGTTCGAGGCCAGCCTGGTCTACAGAGTGAGTTCCAGGACAGCCAGGGCTACACAGAGAAACCCTGTCTCAAACAAACAAACAAACAAACACAGCCCCTCCCCCCAAAAAAAACAGGGATGAGAAGGAAGTGATAGGGAGCAGAGAAGAAGGGAAGGAGTGGGAGGGAAGAGGAGGGGAGGGAAGACCAAATAATCACATATACAAATGACTGGCTAATCAACAGCGGCCTTATGAATCATGAATACGTGATATTTTTTTTTTGACAGTATCTTACTATGTAGCTCTGGCTAGACCGGAGCTTGCTGTGCCAACCAGTCTGGCCTTCAACTCACAGAGACCTGCCTGCTTCTGTTCACTGAAACTTGCTCTTCCCACAGGCCTATGTGAACATGTCGCTGCTTGAGAACTTTACCTATGCGGGCATCGATGCCACAGCTGAGGAGGCCTAGGCTGCCCACCACCAGAACCTGGCTCTGCTGGCCGGAGCAAACTGCTTCCACCTGTGACTTTGGACCCTCCTAACCTCTGGCCCAAGCTGTCTCCAGAAAGTCTTTTGATTTAAAGGAGAAAAAAAAAAAAAGATCCAGGAAACGTGGGATGGAGGGAAACAGGGATTCCCCATTCTTGGCAGCTGCCCTTCATATCCTTCCTTCCACACACCTGCTCCCCACTCTGCTGCTCCCCAAACCCAAACCCCACTTCTGATTCTCCACTGAAAGCACCGTGCATGTTACTAACACCTCATTTAGCGACCTGACTCTCTGCTTGTACTCAGAAAAATAAATAAACGCTCAGAACAGCTGTATGGGTGTGCCTACACTTACAGAAGGTCTGCTCAAGGTGGGAGTTAGTCCCACCAGCAAACACTGGACTTCTGAGGAAACGAAGCACTGTCCCAGAGCATGGCCTAAGCCCTGCCTTCTGTCGGGGAACTAAGTATTCTGGAGGATCCTTTGGTCACATCCACCACTCATACTGCCTGTCCCCACCTCTATTCCAATCACGTTACAGTTTCTCTTTGGTCCCCTTCCTGCCTCCCAGCCTCCTTTCCAGGATGTCTTCCTGCATCTCTGGGGAGTCATCACAGCCTCAGAGTTTTTGCTGTGCCCCAACACAATCTTCACCCAGGATTGGCTGAAGCCCAGTTGAGCTTGAAGTGACACTCTGCTCCAGAGAGATGGTGACTGGACATGTAGGATTTGTGCCCCCATCTCTTGGCTTCTAGGAAGCCCTTCCCTGGCAGACTTACAGCCAGCAAACTAGCCTAAAAGGAGGGAGGCAGAGACCTCTCCAACTTCAGCCAGATGAGGTAGATTCCTTTGGACTGGTGTCGGGGGAGGTGTTCCTCTCCTAGCTGAAAAGGAGTCCCATCTCTCATTCCCACCCACACTCTGTGATGTGTGAGCTCTCTGACTTGCTTTTCCTTTGATTGCTCATGGCTGTTCTCAGCTGGCTCACCCACTGGGTCTTAGGAAACAGGTGTAATCTTTTTTTCAATGAATCAGATGAACCAACTCTCTCTCCATCAGAAAACATAAACCCGGCATGACTGTGTTGTTAACACCACAGATCCTAGACTGGCAGACCTGGAATCGAGTACTTGCGTGTCACGTATTACCTGTGTGGCCTTCGTCACATCACTTAACCTCTCTGAGCTTGTTTTTCTCCTCTGAGAAATGGGGTTGAGTACAGATACCTCACTGCTGCTGGTGGTGAATAAGATCTTCCGAAGTACTGGGCCTTGTACATAGATAGTTAAGTGCGGTCAGAGGACGGTGGACTATCCCACCGCAGGAAGATCTGAAGTGAACAGAGCTGAATGTGTGGAGCCTGAAGTGAATCAAGAGGAAGAAATTCACTGGAGTAACTGGGAGGCTAATGTCGGATAGATGAAATGTGCGGGGATGAAACTTCAGAACTACATTCACTGCGGGGATGTGGTCCGGGGTGGGCATTTAAAAGGCTGTCCTGGGGCTGGAGAGATGGCTCAGTGATTAAGAGAATGTACGACTTTCCCAAAGGGTCTGAGTTTGCATCTCCTCACTCACAACCAGTGCTTATAACTAGATCTAGCTCCAGAGGACCCAAGTCCCTCTTCTGGCCTCCACAGGTATTTGTATTCACATAACACTTACCCCCAACCCCCCCACACACATATACGTAATTTTAAAAATATATATCTTTTTTAAAAAGTTGTCCAAACAGGTGGATTTCTGAGTTCGAGGCCAGCCTGGTCTACAGAGTGAGTTCCAGGACAGCCAGAGCTGCACAGAGAAACCCTGTCTCAAAAAACAAAAACAAAAACAACAACAACAACAACAAAAGTTGTCCAAGGCTGGGAATTCAGTTAACAGAGTACTACCCTAGCATACACAAAGCCCTGGGTTCAATTCCCAACACTGTAGAAACTGGGCACAACATCATAGGCCTGCAGTCTGAGTACTGGGGAGATAAAGGCAAGAGAGTCAGAAGTTCAAGGTCACCCTGATCGCGAGGCCAGCCTGGGCTTCATGAAACCCTGCCTAAGACAAAAACTAAAAATAATTAGCCCTGTATCAGATGTGAAGTTGATGAAGATCTTTTCCCATTCTGCAGGCTGCTGTTTTGTCCTATCGATGGTGTCTTTAGCCTTACAGAAGCCTTTCAGTTTCATGAGGTCCCATTTACCGATTGTTGTTCTTAGTGCCTGCACTAGTGGTGGGTGACACAAAGCCCAAACTGGCCCATCTCCTATAGCCAGGTAAGGCTCCTAGCAGTGGGACTGGGACATCAACCCAGCCATGAAACCTTCAACCTACAATCTGTCCTATCTACAAGATGTATTGGGATAATGGTAGCACAGGGCTTGTTGGAAAGGCCAACCAATGACTTGTCCAACTTGAGGCCCGTGCCTGACACTGCCTGGCTGACCAGGAACCAGAGGCAGGACAGCCCAGAGATTCAGGATAGAACCAAACATGACTGGTGGGGGGAGGGCAAGTCAATGAAATGATTCCTAATGACTATCTGTTCTATTCATAGATCAGTGCCTAGGCCGATCACACATCAGAGAGGCAGCACGCAGCAACTGATGGGAACGCATGCAGAGACCCATAGTTAAACACTAGGCAAGGCCAGGAAACCCAGAAGAGGGGGAGCAAGAATTGTAGGAGGCAGAGGGATCAAAGACACCACAAAGAACACAACCTACAGAATCAACTAAGCAGGGCTTACAGGGGCTAAAGGGACAAACAGATTCTGTATGAATCTGAGCTAGGACCTCTGCAGATAGCTTATGATGGTGTAGCTGAGTGTTCTTGTGGGAGTGGGGCTGTCTCTGGCTCTTTTGCCTGCACTTGGTACCCTTCTCCTCCTACTGGGTTGCCTCATCCAGCTTTGATATAAGGGTTTGTTCCTAGTCTTATTGTAACTTGTTATGCAGTGTTCGATTGAGATTCCTGGGAGATCTGCTTTTTTCTTTCTTTTTTTTTTTTGAAGGGAAATAGAGTGGGAGTGGGTCTGGGGACAAGAGCAGGTGTGGAGAGGACAAGGAGCAATGGAGGGGGGGAACCGAGGTCAAGATGTACTGTATGAGAGAAGAATAAATAAAATAATTTTAAAGTCACCTGAGGATGAGGATGCCCTTGACGGGCAGCAGATGTGTGAACACACAATAAAACCCGTGGGCAGCCCATGATGTGAGAGAGACCTGGGCAACACAGAGCAAGAGATGAGATCAGGAAAGCTTCTCCAGCAAGAGTAATGTTTTAATTTGGGCACAGAGAGAAAGCAGGAGTTTCCTGGAGAAAGAGATCTTAGCACTGGTTCAGGATCAGAGCACAGCGACATAAGGCTGGAGGAAAGAGAATATTCTTCTGAGGACATCATGACAGAGGCCAGGCCAGCCTGAGCTTTAGAGGCAGCCTTAAGGACATGGGTCATTAGTAAGAGCAGCTGGTGAAAAAAAAAAAAAAAACAGAGTGAAAAAAAAAGCAAAAAAGAGGGCTGGAGAGATGGCTCAGGGGACCTAAATTCACATTCCCAACACCAACACAACAGCTTATAGCCACTCATAATTCCAGTTCCAGGGAATTCAGTACCCTCTTATGGACTCTGTTAAACATCCCCCCCCCACACACACACATGGCTTACACATACATCACATAAGCCAAAACAAACGAACAAACAAACAAAAAAACAATCTTTAAGAACTGTCAGTGTGGCCGGGCGGTGGTAACGCACGCCTTTAATCCCAGCACTTGGGAGGCAGAGGCAGGCGGATTTCTGAGTTCAGGCCAGCCTGGTCTACAGAGTGAGTTCCAGGACAGCCAGGGCTACACAGAGAAATCTTGTTTCAAAAAACCAAAAAAAAAAAACAAAAAACAAACAAACAAACAAACAAACAAAAAGAACTGTCAGTGTGTGTGTATCAGATTTGTGTTTTATTCATTTTTCATTATTATTGGGTGTGCGCACGATCTGTGTGTGGGCAAGTGTGCCACAGTGAGTGTGTGAGGGTCAGAGGACCATCTGTGGAGTTTCTTCTCTCTTCCCACCTTACATGGGTTCTGGAATGAAACTTGGGTGGCCTGGGATATACAAGTGCTTTAATCCATTGAGCTATCCGCTGGTCCAAAGTTGGCAGTTTTTGTTCTTGAAGCATCACTCTGCCTGCACTGTGGAACGGGGATGACACAGGGACAGGGTGGAGGTGAAGCACATGCCTCAGATCAAGTGAGCGATTTCCTAGGAAGATATAAACTGCATGCTTACAACAAATAATGGGATCTAATCTGTAATGAAGAAAATCCCCAAAGGGGGGGGGGGTTCTTCCCAGGATCCCAAGCGTCATTTCATCATTCTTAAAAAGTACCTCTGACTAACAACCTGGAAGACAGGTAATACTGGTCTCTGATGCCACTTCCCAGGTGATCCATAGACTTAATATATCTCTATCTGGATCTCAGTTGTTTTTTTTTTTTTTAATAGAAACAAACAAATGTAGCCTAGAATCTGTCCGTATGGAACTGCAAGAAACCCAGAGGATCAAAATAGGTAGGTTCACTCTTTCAGATTTCAAAACTTACCTCAAAGCAACAAAACCCAAGACATTGTAGTACCTATACAAGGGCAGGGGAGGTACAGAACTAAGGGGGGGGGGAGTTCCTGCACAACTGTGAGGGCCTGAGCTCAATACTCAGTATCCACATAGAAATCCAGGTGTGATGGTGTGCACCCATAACCCGAGTGCTGGAGAGGCAGAGACAGGATGATCCCTGGGGCTTGACGGCCAGCCAGGCTAGTCTTGTTGGTCCATCTAGTTAGAGAGTCTGTCTCAAAAATAAGGTAAAGAGAACCAGTGGGTGAAGGCACTTGCCACCAAAGCCCAGCAACTTGAGATCGACTCCTAGGTCTCACATGGTGGAAAGAAACGACTCCTAGAAGTTTTCCTCTGACCTGTACACATGCACAGTGGCACATGTGCATGGGCGTGCACACGCACGCGTGCACGCACACATACACACACACACACACACACACACACGTAATTAAATGAATGTAATGACAAAGAAGTTAAAGAGTAAAGGCAAGACAGTGCAAGCTTGCTCCTTCAAGTGTGCAGGTGACATGGTAGTGTAGCGGTGATGAGCAGCAGCGGCTATGGAGGAGCGTGGAAAGGGACCTGTCATGGGCATGGGAGCAGAGGAAAGAGTCTAGGACACTTGCAGGCTTCTATCTCTATGACTGGTTCAACAAGAAGCTGGAGAGATGGCTCAGTGGTTAAGAGCACTGACTGCTCTTCCTAGAGGTCCTGAGTTCAATTCCCAGCAACTGCATGGTGGCTCACAACCATCTATAATAGGATCTGATGCCCTCTTCTAGTGGGTCTGAAGACAGCTACAGTGTAGTCATATACATAAAATAAATCCTTTTTAAAAAGGAAAAGGAAACAGATAATGGTTACATGATGTTTCAATGTCAGATTCCCTACTACCATCATATAGAAGAAAAGGTTCTCAGAAAAGTTAAGTAGCTTGACTTAACGTCTGACAGGAAGTGGCAAGGCTGGCATTCCAACCTGGATGTGCTTGGCTCCAGAGTGTCCCTTAGCCACAGTTTAATGCTTCTTTTTCTGGCAGGGTGGGAGAGAACTGATGTGGGCAGTCCAGTTACAAATTCAGCATAAGTATACCGAGCCCATACTACATGTTAAAGTGGCAAGAAGGCACCGTTCTCCGATAGGAGAGTCCCACAATGCCACTGTGGACTGTAAGGACCATAGCCCCCACTGTGAGCTACAAGCACAGAACTCAGCCATAAATCCTCAGTCTCTCTTGCCCCGCCCACTCTAGCTTCACTTCTCTCTGCTTCCATCTTAGCCCTGTTTCTGCTGGACATGGCCTGAGCAGGAGTTGGAGCAAATGACCAACCCAGTGGTGCTCACTTGATTCCACAGAAGAAGCAATGGAAAGAGCCGGAAGAAAAGCCTTATTTTAGGCAGACTCCTGGGAAAGGCGAAGCTGAAGGGCACCTGGTCAGAGGGGCCTCACAGCAGTCCTGGAGTAAAATACAGGAAGTCACACCACTTTACCCTGAGTCATTCGCTCCCTCTAACCCTCAAGGAAGGGGGTGATTTCCTGCAAGGCCTCTGGGCAGCAATGCAGGCTCCTTCCACAGGGAGCCTATCTCTTATCTCACCCAGGCCTTCTCCCGGTGGCAACCCAAAGCTGCTGTGGGGGGGTGGGTGGGGCAGTGTCCTCTTTCTTTGGATCTGGGTCTTCGATTCAGAGGCAGGAGAGCAGCTGCCTAAGTAGGGCAGCTCAGGAGCCAGGAGCAGAGCACAGAGGACTGTCCAGGTTGCATTCGTCTAGCCATCTCCCATGGGGATGCTTCTGGAAAGCTGCTGTCCCTTTTCCCACTTACTAGCTTTGCAACCTTTCTGAGGTGGGTTTGGGACTCAGCCTCCAACTTTAAGAGGCCTCCGTGCCCAGCAGGCAATTCTTGATAAACAGAGCAGAGGAAAGAGCTACAAGGTGATCTTTGCCAAGGGTAGGAGTTTTTAAAAATAGCCTTTAGTGACTGGAAAGTTAGGAGCACTTGCTGTACTTCCAGAGGACCAGAATTCTGTTTCCAGCATCTGTGTCGGGCAGCTCAGAACTCCAGTTCCGGGGGATCCCATGCCTCCCTGAACACCTGCACCCACCCGCACATATCCACATGCAGACACACACACCTACACATAATTAAAAATAAATGTTGCCGGGTGGTGGTGGCGCACGCCTTTAATCCCAGCACTTGGGAGGCAGAGGCAGGCGGATTTCTGAGTTCGAGGCCAGCCTGGTCTACAGAGTGAGTTCCAGGATAGCCAGGACTACATAGGGAAACCCTGTCTCGAAAAACCAAAATAAATAAATAAATAAACAAACAAACAAACAAATAAATAAATGTAAAAAAATAGCCTTTAGAGATAAACAGATCTCAATACAAGTCTCAACTTTCCCCTTTCAGAGAGGTGCTAGACAACTCTTTTACTCCTTCTGAGCCTCAGTTTCTCTCCTGGAAGGAAGAGGACTCAAGGGCACGCACTAGAACTATGGTGTAACCCATGAGTTACCACAGTGCTGGCAGGGAGCAAGGGTTTATTGTTATTATTTTTTTAATAAGAGAGGGAGTCACCTGGAAGAGCACACACCCACTCATTCTTACCTTGGGATAGTCCCTTCTTAGGACCCATACCTCCTCTAGCTAGGGTAGAGACACAACATGGCTGCTCACATATAAAAACACTCAACAGACAAAGATCCAGTTGGTCTGTATGCCAAGGAACACCAAATGTTAATGACAAAGGACCTAAATAAAAAATGAGGTATGGAGCACGTGCCTATCTGCTTCCTCTCAGAGTCACAAAGATCTGTGTGGACAGAAGGGAGAGATGAGTGTATCCAGCCCAAAGCTCTCAAAGCTTGCTCTCTTTGGAGTTACTTTTAAATTATATCTAGGGCTGTAGCGGTGGCTCAGTGGTTCAGTGGTTCAGAGCACTCACTGCTCTTATAGAGGACGACGCCAGTTTGGTTTCTGGGACACATATCAGGTAGCTTTCAACTGCCTAGAACTCTAGTTCCTTGGGATCTGACACTCTCTTCTGGACTTTTTGGGGACACATACGCACACACATACACATAAATTGCTTTAAATTTATATCTTACTATATAAGCGGGCTAACCTCAAACACGCTATGTGATCCAGGTTGGCCTCCAAACTCAGGATCCTCTCTAGAGCCCTGAGATGCCATCCATGTGTGAGTGAGGTGCCACTCTGTACCTCTCTGCTTTTACCAGGGTCATTTCCGGGTTTGCATCTTCTTCATCTGCAATCTGAACGTGTGTTCTTGATGGTTTCCATGGATGCCCTTCTACTCTCAGCTCCACAGGTGCCATGATCTTTTCTGTTGTCCCCAAGCTGCTGAGGGTGGAATGTTTTATACTCATGGGCATGTTGTATGGAAGCTACAGACTAGAGAGTGATCTTAAGGCTGGGGGTGGGCACCACTATTTTTGAAGGGCAGGGGTCCTACTGAAATGCCTTCTTCCTGGCCTTCCTCCTCAGCCTGGCTCTTCTCCTCTATCCCCTGTTTGGTAAAGTTATCTCTCTTATTGTCTCATATCGTGCTGTCCTCATTTTATAACAAGGCCCGTTGCACTGTTCCTGGTTACACAGAAAAGGGGCCTTTGGAAGGAGTGTGAACTTGAAATGATGTGGTTCATTTTTAAAAGATTTTCTCTTTTTTTTAAATTCATGTGTATGCGGGGGGAGTGTTGTTGTGCTCAGAGGCCAGAAGAGGGTATTAGATCCCCGGACCTACAGATGGTTGGTGAACTTTGTGGGTAGCAGGATCCAAACCCTGGTCCTCTGCAAGAGAAACAAGTGCTCTTAGTTGCTGAGCCATCTCTCGACACACATCTCTCGACACACATCTCTCGACACACATCCTTTCAAAAACAAAAACATTTTTTTATTTGTGTGTGCGCATGTTCGTGAGTCAGAGCAGGCATGTGAAGGTCAGAGAACAATCTGTGGGAGTCTGGTCTCTCCTTCCACCATGTGGGTCCTATGGCTCTAACTCAGGTCCTCAGGATGGATGGCAAGTATGTACCTTTAACTGAGCCATCTCCCTGACCCTCTTTTTTGGATAGCCTGTCCCCCATTATAAGTAGCTGAAACATAAGAAAAAGACTCTCAGGAAGTAGGGCTTGAGACCAGGTCTAGAAACACTAAGGAATCCCAACAGGCTATTAAGTTGGGAAGGCTCTATGACTGGAGAAGCCGTAACAGTGGGGTTGGGGGGAGTCCTCGTTTTGGACTTAGGAACTAGAAAACAGCACCTTAGGAAGGAGAGATCTCAAGTATGGCAGATGTAAAGGTGAGAAGGGTACCAAAGGACAATTTCTAAAGGCCATGTGGAGGTCTGAAAAGGTTTTAATTGAGAAAAGAGTGAAAGACCGTTTGAGCCTCAGACGAGACAGTATGTAAGGAGATCCCATTTGTAGATTAGCAGAACAGCAAACTTAAAATGACCTTGACAGGACTAGAGAGACGGCTCAGTGGATAAAAACCTTGCTGAGGATCCAAGTTCGGATTTCCAGAATCCATATAAGGGCCCGGGCAGGTGTGGCTGTTGTAGTTGCAGCATTTATGAAACAGAGACGAGGGTTCCCTGGGGTAAGTTGGTTAGCTGGACTAGCTGAGATTGGCGTGCTCGGGATTCACCTAGAGATCCCGCCTAAATAAATAAAATGGACAGTGACCAAGGTAGATACCCAACATCAAGTCTGAGTCTCTCCACACACACATATGTAACTGTACACAGAGGAACATGCATATGCGTGTGATCATAAGGCACATACACATGCAAACAATTTAAAATCAATAAAATAGCATCTAGAGGGGAAACCACAGTGTTCTGATGTGCTAATACAACTGGACTCGTTGCAGAGGGATGTCCGACATAGTTGAGAAAGAGATGGAGAGATAACAGAATTCTAGAGCCTAGAGCTACTGAAACTTAGACTTTCTGATTTGATAAAATTGGCAGAGGTTGGGAAATCTGTACCGATAGGGAGATAAAGAGGGTTCAGATTGACAAGAGCCAGTTCTCTTCCCAATCCTCTGTTCAATGGTGTCTTGTTTAGGGGTTTGATGTGCAGGTACACACTTGTGTGTGCACTTGGAGGCCAGGGAACAAAATAATGAGCATCATTTCTCACATGTTATCACTGTTTCTATTGAGACAGGGTCTGTCACTGGCCTGGAACTTACCAAGTACCTCAGGCTGGCTAGGGTTCTCAGTGAGCCCAGGAATCTGTTATCAATACATCTTTCGTACTGACTTTCCAAGAATGTACACACACCATCTCACCTAGCTTGTTAAGAATCTCTCAGGCTGGAGAGATGGCTCAGCAGTTAAGAACACTGACTGTTCTTCCAGAGGTCCTGAGTTCAATTCCCAGCAACCACACGGTGGCTCACAACCATCTGTAATGGGATCTGATGCTCTCTTCTGGTGTGTCTAAAGACAGAGGCAGGGTACTCATATAAATAAAAAGTAAATCTTAAAAAAAAAAAAAAAAGAATCTCTCTATGTAGTCCTAAATGTCCTGGAATTCACTTTGTAGACCAGGCTGCCCTCAAACTCAGAGGACTGCCTGCCCCTGCCTTCTGAGTGCTGGGAATAAAGACATATACCACCATACCTGGCTAGACAAACCTTTTCCACATAGAACCTAGGGCTTGAACTCAGGTCTCCAGGCTTGCATGGCAAGCTCTTTACTCCCTGAACTATCTCCCAGCTTGTATACCAGCTTCTGTAATCCAAGTCTGCTGCTTTGAATTAGACCTTGGGGTCTGCAGGACTTTTTAACTAAAGAAAGCTGAAACACACAGCTTCTGTCCCCTGTGCCAGTTCCTGCTTGGTTTTCTACAGAAATAAAGAACTGGAGATAGTAGCTCTTCCTAGTTGCATAAATGCAGAGAAAGTTGGACAAGAGCAGGGACATGCAGCTGAACCTCCTCAAATGCAGGAGCCAGAGGCCCCCATCTTAGCGCTGTGACAGTCATAGAGTCCCTGTGGACTCTGCTTAACCACTTCTGCATGGCCTCCCTTTGAAGTCACAGAACTCAAATGCAGGAGTAGAGGGAGAAGGAAAATTTGAGAGTCGCCCTTGGGTTTCAGGCTCAGATGCCTAGGTAGCCCATGTGAGATGCAGAAGATAGGAGGAGATAGTCCACAGGGCATCTGAGGATAATAGTTCTGCTTGGGACATGATCGGCTTGAAGTTCCAGGGAAGAAGATAGATGTTTAACAGTAACTGAGATTGATGAGGTCTCAGGAGCTACTAGTTTATAGAAAAGAGTAGAAAGCAGCAGTGTGATCACTCAGACAACACAGAGGGCTAAGAATGGACGCGTGGAGACAGCAAGACTTAAAAGAAAAAGCACAGGAGACTGTGGAGACAATGCTACAGCAGACAGACGGAAACCAAGAGAAGCTGCCATTGTGTACTAGAAGGAGGAGTACGGGCTGATGGCTGCAAACAGCTTTAGACCAAATGGAGTAGGATAAGGGACGCAACAAGGTTATCACGGCTGCTGGGAATGAAGGAGGAAGCAGAGGGAGGTGGAGTTCAAGGCCGCATGTGCCGATTCTGACAGGGCTTCATGGGCCACAAGGAAGCATTTGAGTTCTATTCTAAATGCTATGGGAAATTGTCCAGGGATTTTAGGGTGATGAAGACATAGCATAGGCATATTAAACATACCAGTGAGATGGAAAGAATATTGCCTTGAAAGCTTAGTGACCTGCTCTAAATGCCAGATCCCACAGGAGAAGGAGAGAACCAACTCTCAAAATGTGGATGCCTGGAGCCAACTATCAGACTGAGCTTAGGGAACCTGGTTGGGGAGCTGACAGAAGGCCTGGAGGAGTGGAGGGGGATTGCAACCCCATTGGAAGAACAACATAGGCCGGCCTGACCACCCAGTTCTCTCAGAGACTGGATCATCAACCAAGGAGTGCACCTGGAGGGATCCATGGCTCCAGAAACATGTGTAGCAGAGGATGGCCTTACCTGACAGCAATAGGAGGGGAGGCCTTTGGTCCTAGGAGGTTTGATGCCTCAGCGTTGGGGGGGGAAGGGGGGATGCTGGAGTGGTGGGGAGAGTGTGGGTGAGTTGGGGAACACCCTCATACAGGCAAAGGGAAGGGGGGAGAGGAACGTGGGTGGGGGGTGGGGGGGGGGAACCAGGAAGCAGGATATCATCTGAGATGTAAATGAGTGTGAAATGATTAATAAAAAGAAAAACAAAAGCTGTCCTCTGACCTCCACAAACATGCTGACATGTGTACCCTTCATAGTCACGTGCTGATAGTACATAGAATAAGACATAAATTACTTTTTAAAAACACATGTGCCTGCTGTGCAAGAATCAGGGGTGAGGGTAGAAAGATGGGGCTGAGGAGCTAAAGAAAGCCAGTGCAGTGACCTGACTGGAATGTAGGATAGAATGGGGGGGGGCGGGGCTGAAGGGGTTAAAGTGCAGACTCAGGCCATAGCATTTGCTGAGTAATTGGATGCAGGAAAGATGAGAGGAAGATAGCAGTTGAGGAGTACTAAGATTTAGAGTTGGAACACTGAATAGGAGGAGGTGCCATTTACAAATACAGCAAGATAGGAAACAAAGGGAACAGGGTTAGGAAACCAGAATGCAGAATCCATCCATCCTCTCTCTCTCTCTCTCTCTCTCTCTCTCTCTCTCTCTCTTTCTCTGTAGTCCCCCCTGGCCTGAAATTTGTTTGTAGAACAGGCTGGTCTTGAACTCTCTGTCTCCCAAGTTTTGGGATTAAAGGTGTGAGCTATACCAGGCCCTCTACCCTTAATAAGGGTTCTTTAACTGTGTTGCCAAGGCCAGTCTCAAATTCATGGGCTCAGGTGATCCTCCCTTTTCAGTCCCCCAAGTGGCTGGGATTATAGGAAAGCAAACACATGGAACCTGGACATTTGTTTTTGTGTTCAGCTTTTTGAGATAGGTTGTCCCTATGCAGCTGAGACTGGTCTGGAATTCCTTATGCAGTCTAGGCTGGCCTCGAACTCACAATCTTCCATGCTTCCACCTTCTGTGAGCTGGGCTCATAGGCATGCAGTGCAGCTTGGGAATCTTAAATATTAAGCATACAAGTAGAGAAGAGGCCAGGTAAGTAATTGGAGCCCAAGAGTGAAGTCATCAGCACCCACCTCATGCTAACACCCAGGAGTGTGAACACAGAAACTGTGTGTCCCCTCTCACTTGACTTGATTGAGGTTGGGTAGCTCTATATTTAGGAAGAGGATAGAGGACATTTAAAGTGTGACCTCTGGTCTTTGTTACCTGAGAGCTAGTAGGACTAAGGACCAGACTAGCTGACTCCCTACAACTGGCAAGGAAATTGAGCCAGAAAAAGACAAAGACTGCAGAAAAGGCCTAAAACATTTCCCTCTCCCCCATGCCCAGTTCCTGGAATTCTGAGTCAATTAAATCACAAAAAGGAAGAAAGGAGGGGGACACTGAGGCAATTTAGATTACAGAGCCACCACTGGGAACCCCAAGAAAGCTAAAGGGACAATTTTTTTTTTTTTTTTTTTTTTTTTTTTTTGGTTTTTCGAGACAGGGTTTCTCTGTATAGCCTTGGCTATCCTGGAACTCACTCTGTAGACCAGGCTGGCCTTAAACTCAGAAATCCGCCTGCCTCTGCCTCCCAAGTGCTGGGATTAAAAGGCGTGTGTCACCACCACCCAGCTAAAGGGACAAATTTAACATGGCCCCACATGCTCCTCCTCTCCAATCCACCTCTTCCCTCAGCCAAGAGTCAGAGCTTTCACCAGGCGGTGGTGGTGCGTGCCTTTTAATCCCAGCACTTGGGAGCCAGAGGCAGGCGGATTTCTGAGTTCGAGGCCAGCCTAGTCTACAGAGTTCCAGGACAGCCAGGACTACACAGAGAAACCCTGTCTCGAAAAACCAAAAAAAAAAAAAAAAAAAAAAAAAGTCAGAGCTTTCAGAACCAGTATAGGAACCACCCACTGGTCTAGCACAGCCAGGAGGAGGCCTGGCTCCCATGAAGAGATCATATACCTTCTCCCAACACGCACACACACGCACGCACGCACGCACACTATGACATGAAGCAGGCACAGCCAAAGAGCTGAGACCAAGGACTCCTCATTCTGAGCGAGCCATCTGAGTGATTTTGGTAAATCTCCAGATGTTTGTGTGAGTGGGTCTGGGAAGGGCCTGGGGTCCTGCGTTCTTCACGCAGTCTCCGTCTCTCTGCCACTGCTGAGAATGTCCCTATGATGAACAGAGCATTCCTATCTGGGAGCTTGTATTTGTTCATACCCAGAGCCCCAGAACCTGTTAAGCTGGAAGTAGCCACCATCAGGCACATCTGTGAGGGAGACAAGTGCTTCATGGCAGATCATTCCCGGGAGTGTGGCATGGCTGTTGAGCACTTGACTTCTGAAGCATGGTCTCCTGAGCCTTTCATCTTACTGGGCATGTGACCTTAAGCAACCTTTTAATTTCATCTTCCTAGTGGAAATACGACTACTGGACAGGCGTTTAGTCAACACATGTAGTGTGGTTAACACTGTTCTGAGAGTGATATGCTCTTCTACAGCAGTCCACACATCCACAGGGCGTCTCCATTTGATTCACAGGCAAATATACACCTCTATGTCCCTGCCAACAGAAGGCTCATGCCTTCTCTTTCGAATTCCTCTCCCCCTCGTGCCCACTCCCCCTCCTCTGGCCCCTGGCCCCAGTGTGGTCTGGATGGGCCCCAGAGGGGCAGAGACAGGGACAGGACGCGGGGCTGTATCTGACAGGAACCTGAGGGGCTGGCCTCGGGGGGAATTGGGGCCCAGCTTCCTGAAGGGAGGATGGGCTAGGGCAGGCACACAGTGCCGGAGAAGATGCCCTCTTGGGCCCTCTTCATGGTCACCTCCTGCCTCTTCTTGGCCCCTCCAAACCAGGCACAAGTCACCAGCCAAGGTGAGGTGGGAAGAGGGTGGATATTACCTATGCCCAGTCAAAAGGAGTCCTGGGAGAGGGTATAGGATAAGAGACTCTCACTGGTTCTCTTCTCTTACCCACAAACATGACTGGAAGATTCTAGAGCCCAACTCACCAACTCTGTTCTCAGATGTCTTCTTGCTGGCCTTGGGCACAGAGCCCCTGAATTGCTTTTCCCAAACATTTGAAGATCTCACCTGCTTCTGGGATGAAGAAGAGGCAGCACCCAGTGGGATATACCAGCTGCTGTATGCCTACCCAGGGTAGGTTCTGGACTGTACCCCAGTCCTCATTTATCTGTTTTTATATTTAGCTGAGTCACATTCTTAGCTTTCCTGTTTTGGGCCCTATCAGAGGATTACTGTAAATACATGCCCAATACATAGCCGCCCTATAAATGGCTCAGCTCAAGTCCCTACCTCCAGCAGTGAGAAGAAAACAGCAAGGATGGAGACAGAAATTGGGCGTGGGTTCAGCCTGGGTCCTTAGGGCTAACATGATGACTATGTAGGTAGAACTTCTCCTGTGCCAACAGAGAGAAGCCCCGTGCATGCCCCCTGCATTCCCAGAGTGTGCCCACCTTTGGAACCCGCTATGTGTGCCAGTTTCCAGCCCAGGATGAAGTGCGCCTCTTCTCTCCACTGCACCTCTGGGTGAAGAATGTGTTTCTCAACCAAACTTTGATCCAGCGAGTGCTGTTTGTGGATAGTGTGGGTAAGAGCATCTCTGCCACACTGCCTCTCTATTTGCTGCCTCCTCAAGCTCCCAGAATCAGACTTGCCTGTAGTCTTTCAGGACAATGTGGGTACCCTTCTCTATCAGATTCCCAGAGGCACCACAGAACCCAGCTTATCATTCCTCCTAGCCTTGGCACCCAGAACTAGACTTCTCCCCTAAATCATTCCACATCGAGGCTAACTTGCTCCACTCATTAACATATACATGTACTCACCCACCCAACAGTCAGGTCGCTGATGTGTGCCAGGCAACAAGGAGACAGAGATGAAAAGAGTGTCTGCATTAAGAAACACACAAACCATTACACAGAGTGAGCTCATTACACTTAAGAGGATAGGAGAACAGGACAGGCAGCCTTCCTCCCCTCCCC
>JANHMN010000004.1:32161158-32271719 GCA_030674055.1 Rhabdomys pumilio
CTCCCCTCTTCTCCCCCCTCCTCTCCCCTCCCCTCCATGGAAATGAGAACCGGCATCTTTGTGAGTTCAGAGTTGCTCCATCCAGCCTCCAGCACTTTCTCTGTAGCCCGTGGGTTGAACCATAGCCTGGCACTTCGGTGATTTGATGAACCTTGTCTTGCTCGCAGGACTGCCAGCCCCACCCAGTGTCATCAAGGCCAGGGGTGGGAGCCAACCAGGGGAACTTCAGCTCCAGTGGGAGGCCCCTGCTCCTGAAATCAGTGATTTCCTGAGGCATGAACTCCGCTACGGCCCCACAGACTCCAGCAATGCCACTGCACCCTTGGTCATTCCGCTGCTCTCCACAGAAACCTGCTGCCCCACTTTGTGGAAACCGAACCCAGGCCCTGTTCTTGACCAGCCTCTGTGTGTTCATCCTACAGCATCCCAAGAGCATGGACCAGTGAGGACCTCCCCAACTGGAGAAGTACCCTCACCTTCTACTCCTCCCCAATATGTCCCCTGGAAAAGAAAGGCCATACGTAGGGGATCTCAGACTGGGTTGGTCTCTGAAGAGTCAGTATAGACTCTGACTAGCTTTCAGGAGCCCCATTTAGGGATCTCGCACTTAGGACCATTCACACTAAGGTCATTGAAGGCCTTCAGGCCTCCAAGTTGAGACTTTGTAAGAACCCCTGAACACAACCTGAAACTTATCCACACAGGCTATCTGTCTATGTGCATATCTTTCCTGCAAGGAGCTGAGTTTTGCACAGTGGTTCAAACACTAGGTGTGTGGGCTATCCTAGCTGAGAAGCAAGCCTAGATTCTGGTGCTCGGAATTTTCTCCCCAGGCTCCATCTCTGACAGTGAAGGGTGGAAGCTGTCTTGTCTCAGGCCTCCAGGCTGGCAAGTCCTACTGGCTCCAGCTACGCAGCCAACCCGATGGGGTCTCCCTTCGTGGCTCCTGGGGACCCTGGTCCTTCCCTGTGACTGTGGACCTTCCAGGAGATGCAGGTGGGTCAGTAAAGGAATGAGAAAATTTTAAAAAGGGAAAAAGAGAAAAAAGGTCTCCATGGAGGCTTAGGAGAGATACAGAAGCTCTGGGGATTGTCATTTCTGATGACCTCAGACCTGTCATTGCACAGGACAGCTAGGTTCAGGAACAGAAAAAAGAATAGCTGAGGATAGTCTGCTGTGGAAGTAGAGATGGTTTAGGGACTCTCCTGAGTAAGAACGCATGGCCCTCTTCTTTGAGCACAGTGACAATTGGACTTCAGTGCTTTACCTTGGATCTAAAGAAGGTTATCTGCCAGTGGCAGCAACAAGACCGAACTAGCTCCCGAGGCTTCTTCCGCCACAGCAGGACACGGTGCTGCCCCACAGACAGGTAAGACTGGAACTGAGTCTGAACGTGCGGAAGGTCAGTATGGCTGTGGTTCCTCGTCACTTGCCTAGCCTGTCCTCTCCAGGCTCTAGCCTCTGGTCTCTCATGCTCTACTGTTTTCATTGCCACATACTCTTTGTTTCTGTTGGAGAAGGCTTGGTTTCATCGGACTTCATTGCTTTATCTGGACCTTTGAGAAAGCCTAGCCAGCATGTCCAACGTAGGGCTCAAAAGTCACATGTGGCCAAGAACGTCAATGACTGTGGCCCAACACAAAATTGGAAACTTAAAACATGCCAGTTAAAAACCAATTGTGTGGCTGGGTGGTGGTGGCGGCGGCGCACACCTTTAGTTCCAGCACTCCGGGTGGCAGAGGCAGGTGGATCTCTGCAAGTTCAAGCCTAGCCTGGTCTACAGAGTGAGTGCCACGACAGCTAGGCTGTTACGTAGAGAAATTCTGTCTCAAAATACAAAACCAAGCGGGGCGGTGGTGGCGTACGCTTTTAATCCCAGCACTTGGGAGGCAGAGGCAGGCGGATTTCTGAGTTCGAGGCCAGCCTGGTCTACAGAGTGAGTGCCAGGACAGCCAAGGCTATACAGAGAAACCCTGTCTCGAAAAACCAAAAAAAAAAAAAAAAAAAAAAAAAACCAAAAAAAAACCAAAAACCAAACCCCAAAACATTTACTTACTTTTCGCAGGCATCAATGGTGCAAATGTGCTGTGGAGGTCAGAAGACAACTTGAGGGGTTGGTTCTCCTTCCACCATGTGGGTTCTGGGGGTTGAACTTGGTCTGTCAAACTTGGCAGCAAGTACCCTTTCCAGCCGAGCCATCTGCTGCTTATACATGCTTCCTGTGCTATGTACCTCTCTGTTTTAAACACTAATCTCAGATTCAGTTTTAACATTTACACTCATGTGATTACTTAATTAGAAACCTTGAGTGTGGCACTACATGTTTATAGTCCCAGGACTAGGAAGGTAGAGGCAGGAGGAACCGAGGTCAACTCTAGCTACAGAATGAATCTTCAGCTGAGAAATATCATTTGTGACTCATGACGACAAAATCAGTCTTGTTTTTTGTTTTTTGGTTTTTTTTTTTGTTGGTGGTGGTGGTGGTATTTTTTTTTTTTTTTTTTTTTTTTTTTGGTTTTTCGAGACAGGGTTTCTCTGTGTAGCCCTGGCTGTCCTGGAACTCACTCACTCTGTAGACCAGGCTGTCCTCGAACTCAGAAATCTGCCTGCCTCTGCCTCCCAAGTGCTAGGATTAAAGGCGTGCGCCACCACTGCCCGGCCAGTCTTGTTTTTTAATCACCAAGACATTCTCTCCTATCATAGTAGGGGAAGAACCATGCAAATGAATCTTTAGAACCCACAAAAAGCCGGGCACAGTCAAACACATCTGTGGTCCCAGAATTATGGCAGCAGGACAGGAAGGAGAGACAGGAGTCTCCTTGGACTTCAAGGGCTTCCAGGCTGTCATCCTTAGCAGAGAAAATGGCCAAGAGATTCTGTCTCAAACAAGGTGGAAATTGAAGACCAACACCTGAGGATGTTCTCTGACCCCTGTGTGTGCACTCACACACATACAAATACACACACACACACACACACACACACACACACACACACACATCTACAAGGACATATATGCAAAAAAAGAGCCTCAGTGGAGTCCAGGTGGTGGTGGTGTACTCCTTTAATTCCCAAATTCAAGAGGCAGAGGCAGAGGCAAGTGAATATCTGTGAGTTCCAGTCCAGACTGGTTTACAAATCAAGTTCCAAGATAGCCAGGGCTGTTACACTGAGAAACCCTGTCTCAAAAAAAGCAAAAAACTAAAATGAAACCAAACAAAAACCATCCATGGATAAATAAAAAATAAGTCATTCTTGGGAGCTTGGTTATAGTCTTCAGATTTTTCAATGTATTTGCATATTTGTAAACAATATTTGTCTTAGTTAGGGTTTCCATTGCTGTGAAGAGACACCATGACAAGTCAAGTCTGATAAGGGACAACATTTAATTGAGGCTGGCTTAGAGGTTCAGAGGTTCAGTCCATTATCATCAAGGTGGGAGCATGGTAACATCCAGGCAGGCACAGTGCAGACAGAGCTGTATCTCTGTCTGAAGGCTGCTATTGGAAGACTAGCTTCCAGGCAGCTAGAATGAGGGTCTTGAAGCCCACACACAACAGTGACACACCTACTTCAACAGGGCCACACCTTCCAATAGTGCCACTCCCTGGGCTTAGCGTATATACATTATCACAATATTTAATCTTTTTTTTTGTTTTTTTGGGGTTTTTTTTGTTTTTTTGTTTGTTTGTTTGTTTGTTTGTTTTTTTTCCGAGACAGGGTTTCTCTGTGTAGCCCTGGCTGTCCTGGAACTTACTCTGTAGACCAGGCTGGCCTCGAACTCAGAAATCCACCTGTCTCTGCTTCCCAAGTGCTGGGATTAAAGGAGTGCGCCACCACCGCCCGACACAATATTTAATCTTTAAATATGTTATACCACACTATATAAGTCTGTGCATATAATTTATTTGTTTATCTATGTAATTTATTCATTTTGAGACCGAGTCTCACTAAATAACTCTGCTGGCCTAGAAGTTGCTATGTGGAATAGGCTAGCTTTAAACTCACGGAATCCACCTGCCTCTGTCTCTGGAGTGCTGGGATTAACTCTGTCCAGCTCTGTTCCTTTTGTGTCTGTGATGCTGAGGACAGAGCCACAGGCTGAGGGAATACTGTACGACCAAGCTATTCCCCACAAATCCTAACCGGTTTGGTGACTTATCTTTTTGCTTAATTATTTTTTTAGAACCCAATCCAAACAGAAGTAGTTCACTCTTTTAAATGTCTGAGCAGATTTTCATAGTGTGGAGATCTGACTTATGCCTGGATTTAAGGTGACAAAATCAATAGATAAGTTATTTTTTGTTTGTTTGTTTGTTTGTTTTTTGAGACAGTTTCTCTGTGTAACAGAGCCCTGGCTGTCCTGGACTTGCTTCGTAGAGCAGGCTAGCTTCAAACTCACAGAGATCCACTTGCCTCTGCCTCTGGAATGCTGAGATTAAAGGCATGTGCCACTACCCGACCACGTCTGGCTAAATCAGTTCTTTTATCCAGATTTTCTCTTGCTCTATTTTACTCTCACACAAGCTGCCCTGGACGTCTCTCCTTTCTGTACTTTCCAGGTATAAGACTATTCAGAATAATTAGAAATGCTCTTGTTTTTCTGCCTCTTCAGCATCTCTTGCTGGGTGTGGTGGCACATACCTGTGATTCCAGCGCACTGGAGGTAGAGGCAGGCAGTTCAGAGGCAGCCTGATCTACACCATGAGTTCTAAGCCAGCTAGGGTACAGAGCAGAGTGAAGAGTATATCCGGAAACCAAGCAGCACCTCTCATTCTGTCTCCACCATAGTCTTAGCTTTATTACTTTGTACATGAAAATCCTGGCAGTGTCCTGACAGCTTCCTCTCCTTCTTCCCTCCCCTCCCAAACCCTCTACAGACAACAATTAGAGGAGTCTTCTGAAGAACAATGTAATTGTGACCCTTCCCTGTTTAAGACACTTGTAAATTTTCCCAATTATGAGATTAAGTTCACGCTCCTGCTATAATCCCCATAGTTAGGAGGCTGAGGCAGGAGGATCACCTTTAGCTCCAGGCATGCCAGGGCTAGGTAATGTGGGACCCTCTTACCTTCTCCCTGCAAAAGGGTCAAGCTCCTTAGAGATGCTGTTCATGACAGTCTGGGGTCCAGTTTACCATTGACTACAGACCCTTGGTCCTAAAACCATTTGCCATTCTGAGCCCTTTAGAATTTTCCCCCAACCACAATACTCCCTTTTTGTTTGCTCAGCATGTGCCAGAAACAATGAATTGTCCCCCACCTAATTTATTTATAGTCTATAACACTTCCTCTCTCAGCCAGGAGGCATTCCTTGCCCCTCCCTCCTGGTTAGATGTTCTGCTGTGATCTTCCAGACAGTCCATGCACAACCCAGAAAAACATGGCAATGTTTGTGTGTGTGTGTGTGTGTGTGTGTGTGTGTGTGTGTGTGTGTGACTTGACCATTGATGTGGGGCCCCTTCAAGATGATTTTTTTCATCTATATCCTCTCCAGGCCTGACACAATGCTTGGTACATGCATCTTGACAGTTTGTTGGGTACGCGGGTAGATGTGTAAACACAAGAAGGATCGTTTTAGGCTTAGTAAATTACTCGGTCTTTCAAGAGGAGGCATTTTGAAACCAGTCTGAGCTACATGAGATCCAGCCTCAAAAGGGGGGATGGGGACATGATACTGGTACATACCTTTAATCCCAACCATCAGAGAGAGGCAAGTATATAGCTCAAATTCAAGGCCAGTCTGATCTACACAGCAAGTTCTAGGTCACCCAGAACTACACAATGAGTCACAGTTTTTTTTTTTCCTTTTTGGTTTTTCGAGACAAAGTTTCTCTGTGTAGTTCTGGTTATCCTGGAACTCACTCTGTAGACCAGGCTGGCCCTGGCCTCGAACTCAGAAATCCACCTGCCTCTGCCTCCCAAGTGCTGGGATTAAAGGCAAGGCGTGCGCCACCACTGCCCAGCCTGAGTCACAGTCTTTTAAGTGGGGGAAAAAGCAGCAACAATTCACAAATCAGAATTTACTTTAACCCAGGCAATACTGGTGGTTTCACTTTCTATAGCAATGGGAAAGAACAAAATTGTGTATATCACAATTCTGGATATTATCAGGTCAGTGTTCTTGGAAGTAATCAATGTAAGAGGGCTCCAGAATGAGAACAAATCTAAAACTATAAAGATGTCTGCATCTAAAAAGGTAAAGTCTCTTTCATCTGGGAAACAGTCTGCAAGAGGTGTCACACCACCTTCTCAGAGGAAGGGAACTAGAACAGAGATAAACCATTGAACCCAGGCAAGTACTGGTCGGCTGAGGTTGGAACTCTACAGGCTAATGTTCTTTTAGCTCTATGTCACCACCACTACCATCACCACCATCACCACCACCACCACCATCACCATCATCACCACCATCATCATCATCTAGTACACAGAGTAATGGGTTTCATCTTATAGCTGAGTTATTTCCCTGTATCATGCCTGCCCTTTCCTCAAGGGAAAGAATAGACCTCATACAGGCAGAGAAAGCCCTACAGGCCCAAGGCATGAGGGTAGGGGGAGGACTTCAGTCATGATCCTTGTAGAACACTGTAGCAGGATATTTATTCTGCTACACTGTATTCGCAGTGAAGCTTTGTGATTAGGCAGTAGAAGAGGAGGTGGAGCTGGGAAAGAAAGAGAGGAAGGAGAGGGGGAAAAAAGGAAGGGGAGTGGAGAAATAGAGAAAGGAGAGGAGAAAGAGGCTAGCAGCCATGGAGAACCATGGATGGGTCAAAAGCTGTCCTGGGTAGCAACTTCTATTAAAAGGTTAGATATTGGGTAACAACTCTAATTGTGTGGGCATCTTGTTGATTGAGCATTTCTAAATATATAAATCTTTAGATAATCATTAAGCTTTAAGAGTCTCACTTCTACTGGGTACTGGTGGCAGATATTGTCTGGGGTTCAGCCGAGCTTTGTGGATGCAGTGTGGGGGATTGACAGAGCCATCCCCCATGCTGGCATCTCATGGGTGCCAGAGCCTGCACATCTAGCTAGCCAGAGCCCCAGTCAGAGATGAGGAGCAGCGGGAACATGGTGGCTGCCCTGGAACAAGCTGAACCGAGCACCATTGTCTAAATATCACCCCACAGAACACAGTATCTAAAGTGAGCCTGATTCAGTGAGTCTCTCCGGTTGATTCTTAGGGACCCCACCTGGGAGAAATGTGAAGAGGAGGAGGAAGAGGAAGAGGAAGAGCTGGATCCCGGATCACAGCCCACTCTGTTCTCCCGCTGCCACTTCAAGTCACGAAATAACAGTGTTATTCACATCCTTGTAGAGGTGACCACAGCACAAGGTGCCATTCACAGCTACCTGGGATCTCCTTTCTGGATCCACCAGGCTGGTAAGAACCTTCCTTCCATATCCCCACATAATTCCCAACTTCACCAAATCTACCTAGTAGGCTGAATCTGCTCATGAATCGTCGTCACCACCACCACCACCACCACCACCACCACCATCACCATCACCATCACCACCACCATCATCACAATCATCATCTCTGACATTTCTGACCCATGTCCCTGGTGGCATGATGTCTAATTCACTGTGGTGCATAACATAGTCCCTGTTGAAATCCTCTGCAGTGCTCCTCCCCACCCCGAGCCTGCACTGGAGGGAGGTCTCAAGTGGAAGGCTGGAGTTGGAGTGGCAGCACCAGTCATCTTGGGCAGCTCAAGAGACCTGCTATCAGCTCCGGTACACGGGAGAAGGCCATGAGGACTGGAAGGTACTGTAGGGGAACAGGTGTCCATGGAAAACTGCACATGGCATTCCCAAGTTAACACTGCCTCTGCATCAGTATCTGGGCTTGTACATCTGTGCTCCTTTGCGCCCGCTGGGGCATGTGGCACCGCTGACTACTCCACCTACCCTGTCCTCTCATCATGCTGGAGGTGGAGCTCAGTGACACAGCACTCCCCTAGCACGCTAAGAGGCCCCGGAGATTCCACCTCAGAACCATTAAATCAAGTTTTCTTTCCCTTTGCCTAGGGGATGGTGGCCTCCCCATCTCCTTCCCACCTCTCAGATTGAGTTACCTCTTCCTCCCTGGCTCCTTCTTCTCTACTCTTTCATGAGGTGTTTTTCTTGCCAGCACCCCATCCAAAAACTGCCTAGGTAAGTGGCTCAACCCTACGGTCTTAGTGATTTTAACTATACACTAACAGCCCCAATGCTACCATTCTAGCCCCCACATAGGAAGGGCTTTAAGGACCACATGCAAATTACCTAAATTTTGAAGTCTCCTCATTGGAGAAATGGGGAGAAAGTTACCTGTCTTGGAATTAGAGAAAAATTAAATATAGGGGCTGGAAAAATGGTTCTGTGGTTAAGAGTACTTATTGCTTCTGCAGAGTACTCAGCTCTCAGCACCCACGTGATGGTTTATAGCCATCTATAACTCCAGGTTCGGGGATCTGAGGGCACCAAACACATACCTGATTCATATATGTGTATGCAGACAAAACATGCACATAATAAATAAATAAATATACATGCAGTATATAAATTCCTAGCCTATTTTCTGGCATATAGAAAGACACTAATTACACAATTAAACAATGTTTTTATTCTCAGTTAACACACATACACAAACACATACATCTTCCTGCCAGACAACTCAAACAAACAACTTCATCCCTAGACAGATCAGATACAATTATCCAAAGTAAATTTCCTCCTGAGTTATGCTTTTTTTTACTATATATAGCTCATATACAATAATATAAACAAGACTTAAATATAGTATTAATTTTTCACGTGTATACCATTCATGTAGCCAATTTGTCAATTACCCAGATGTACGTATAACATATACAAAATTCTATTCGCTCCTTATGCCCCTACAGTCTCCTTGCATAGTAACCAAAGATGACTGCTGTCTTAGCGTTACCATGAATCCATCCGACTGTAGCTAGACTTTATAAAGTAGACCCATCGGTATTTTCTTGGAGCTGACTTCTCAGCTCTGTCGTGGAGCCACCACTTACCCAAGACCCAAGCCTAGAAACATTCTTGCTACCTTCTTTCCCCTCTCCTCCTGTTTACCAATGAGTAATTTGAATGTGTTAACACTCCTCACTTCTAGTCTTCTCTTTGATCCTCTGTTCTCTTAGCCCACGAAACCAGGCGGTATTGTTTCACTGTGCTCCCTGGGTGCCTTGCACTAATTATGATTTTCTGCCTTATCTTTGTTTCTAGGACCTAGCTCAATGTTTGGCATATCCTAAGCAACTCAAATGTTTGCCAAGCATATAATAGTATCCCTGCTTGCGCAAAATAACGTTTATGGTTCTGGCACCTAGCACAAATCTGGTGTCCTCCGCAGTGTAGTATTTATGACACGGTTTGTGTGTCTCTGAGGATAAGAGCGTGTCTTTTAGAGTGTCCAAGGCTGGACTAGTGGGGATGGTTTGGGCTTGTAGTTGGTTCCCCACATCTTGTGGCAGAATGCACAGCTGTGTGAGCGCCAGGATGTGTTCCTTGCGCGATCTCGATCTCAGGCAGAGCTTTCGATCCTGCACGACTCTGCGGATGAGATTCTTTATGGAGATCCTGACGGCTCCAGGCCTGGAGCTGTCACTCCACCCACATTCCACGTTTCTCTTTTCAGGTGTTGGAGCCGGCTCTCGGAGCCCGGGGAGGGACCTTAGAGCTGCGCCCCCGAGCTCGCTACAGCTTGCAGCTGCGTGCCAGGCTCAATGGCCCCACCTACCAAGGCCCCTGGAGTGCCTGGTCTCCTCCAGCTAGGGTGTCCACGGGCTCCGAGACTGGTGAGGACAGGCAGGGCTGAAACCCGTCTACTGGACGTGGGGACCTGGTTACACTATATAGGTGGGGCTATGGGCAAGCCTTGGAACTCAGGGGAGCCCAGTGCAGGGTTGAATGCTCCGGATGCTGAGGGTGGAGCCAGGGCTGGAGCCAGCACGCCCCTGGGCGGGGCCGAGGGTCAGCCACGGTCAGATGCTTTTTGTTCCTTAGCTTGGATCACCTTGGTGACTGCTCTATTCCTGGTACTGAGCCTCAGTGCCCTTCTGGGCCTACTGCTGCTGAAGTGGCAATTTCCTGCGCACTACAGGTACCGCCCTTCCAAGAGGGTGATGGGGTGTGGTCTGTGAGGCCAGTGGCCTCCGAACAAGTATTCTAGGGTCACTTGATGACATGGCTTTCTGGACCACGGAACACCCACACCTACCTCTTCAGAGGCTTCCTGCACTCATCTGGGAGTGGAACCTTCTTATACTCTAACCTGCCCACTCTGGACACCTCCAACAACTCCACCTCCTGGCTGCCTACTTAGTGACAGGGCTACTGTCCAACCTTGGCCCAAATCAGAGTTCTTGCGTGTGCCTCTCCAACCCCAATTCATTCAGTTGGCTTTGAAATCTGGTCATTCCGCCTCCGGAAACCCGATCAAACAATGCTTTCTTTTTCTGGCCCCGAACACTACCTGACTCATTGAAACAGTGTCCCTTCTCTCTTCCTCACGGGCTTCTCCAAAGGCACATCATCCTATGGTGACCTGCCTCACTTCCCAGGGTAGAACCCAACAAGTGCCTACAAAATCTCAGCCTTGCCAAAGCCAAGATACTCCACAGTTAGGCTGTTTTGCTGCTCAATGCCTTTTTACACAATGCCCCTGCTGTCTGGAATATTCTCTTTGGCTCACTACCTATTCTTCTTTAAAAAATTTTCTTCACCAAGTCTTAACCTTTCCTGGCCTCCCCTCACTGACTGCTCCTTTGTGTTCCCGTGGTGTTTCCTGCATTAACGTATTTATTTGGTGCAGGGTGCTGTACCCAGGGCTCACACATGCTAAGCATGTGTTTTCCCTGTCCTATGCTCCCAGCCCAGTATTTATTCCTTTGGATGTCCCCACCATACCTTACTAGGTCATTTTTAAATCCTCAGCACAGTGTCTGCCAAGTCTAAGGCCCTTAAATAAATTCCCTAATGAATGACTCACTTATGTGAGGGCTGAGGAGAAATTATAAACCTGAGGATAGAATCCACACCACATCAGTCATTCACTTGGCACTATCTGCTGACTCTTGAGCTCAGGAATCAAAAGTGTAGAAGAGTATGTTTTGGTTAGAGGCTAGGCCAGGCACCAGGCGCCCCTCCCCTGGACTCCACTTCACACCTCATTTTGAATGTGCTTTAAAAAAAAAAAAAAAAAAAGACAGGATCTTGTAGCCCAGGCTGGCCTAGAAGTCACTGCATAGTCCTGAATGACTTCAAAAGTCATTGCAATCCTCATGCCTCAGCTCCGCCCCTCCTGCCCCACCCTGAGTCCTAGGATTACAGGCATGAGCCATCACCCTGATTTTCTTTGAACTTTTAATCTGCCTTTGCGTAAGAGCAGTCTAGAATTGAGACTCTATTCAAGGTAGCCATATCTGACCCCACCACACCCCAAAATGTTGACAGAGAAGACAGAAGTTACCGGTATTGCATACAGAATTCTTTTCCACAGTCAGAAAGGTCATGGAGGGGGCCAGTCACCTTTGGCTGAAGTCTTTCAACTTGGAAATCTGCAGCCCAAGAGTTGGATGTCTCCCTAATATGTCTTAATTTGTACTCTTCACAGACAACCCCCTGCAGTAGCATCCATAGCTAGACACTGCACTGGTTTTCTTCTTCACTCATGCAGTTTCCCAAGCACCTACTGTGGACTCAGTGCTAGGGTACCAGGAGTGGAACATCCTACTGTGGGCTCAATGCTAGGATAACAGGAGTGGAGAAACCTACTGTGGGCTCAGTGCTATGGTAACGAGTGGAACACCAGACAAGATTTCAAGCTCTCACAGAGCCTGTGTTTTTGTGGACTAGGGTAGAAACAAACGACTGTAACACGGTGAATGTATACAGTAAGTTAAGAAAAACTACGGAGCAGGGGTAGCTAGTGATGGGGAAGGATGACTACCGGTTTTGGCAGAGTGTTCAGGGAAGGCCAACATGTCTTGAGTACACCCGTCTCTTCAAACTTACTCGTCCTCACTGCCTCCCCTACTGCCCCATTTTAGGGCCCTCCCCATCATTCCCAACTCAATCCCGAGTCAGATTCCTCTCTCTTCCTTCTCTGATAGAAGGCTGAGGCATGCTTTGTGGCCCTCACTTCCAGACCTACACCGGGTCCTAGGCCAGTACCTTAGAGACACTGCAGCCCTAAGTCCTGTGAGTACACCCCAACCCTCTCCTCCTCCAATCACCCCACCACCAATGACTCTTGTTCCCACAATGCAACTTGTTCACAGCCTTTGACTAGATATTCACTCTCCCTAGGTGTTACTCTCTAACTCAATTCATAGTCTACAAAGCAGCCCACTCCATACCCCAAGATCCCTACCTCATTGTTTTGTTTTGTTTGTTTTTCGAGATAGGGTTTCTCTGTGTAGCCCTGGCTGTCTTGGAACTTGCTAAATAGACCAGGCTGGCCTGGAATTCACAGAGATCTCCTGCCTCTCCTTCCAAAGAGCTGGGCTTAAAGGCCTGAGCCATGCCTGGTTAATTTTATCTCCTTTTGCTCATCTCTCACAGTCGAAGGCCACAGCTACCGATAGCTGTGAAGAAGTGGAACCCAGCCTCCTGGAAATCCTACCTAAGTCCTCTGAGAGGACTCCTTTGCCCCTGTGTCCCTCCCAGCCTCAGATGGACTACAGAGGACTGCAACCTTGCCTACGGACTATGCCCCTGTCTGTGTGTCCACCCATGGCTGAGACAGGGTCTTGCTGCACCACACACATTGCTAACCACTCCTACCTACCACTAAGCTATTGGCAGCAGCCCTGAAGGCAGTCCCATGCTACTGCAGACCTACGGCTTCCTGCATACTACCTTATCCATTCTTAACACCAACAACCAACACCATCCATCCATTCTGTTTACCCGCCTCCTTGGGCTTTATGACACTGATCTCTCCAGACGGCTGCTCACGAATCCAGAGCTCTTTCTCCGCAGCCCCTAGGTTCCTCTGGCTCTTTATTTTTATTTTTATTTTTATTTTTTTATTTTTCAGACAGTGTTTTATTATATAACTCTGATGGCCTATAACTTGCTATGTAGAAAAGGCTGGCCTCGAACTCACAGAGATCTGCTTGCTGTGACTAAAGGTGCCACGCCCTGTATCTCCTCTTGAGGTCCAAATTCTTGGGGGGTGGGGAAAGTCTCTACTTTTCATACTAGCAGCAAAAGAGCCAACTCTGGAGCTAGAGTCAGGCTCTGGTCCTGTCATTCACTAGCTAGCTGTGCAAATTTAGGCAAATATCTGAAAGCTTTTGAACCTTTCCCCTCTCATCTACAAAGCACGGATAATAACAGAACCCTGTGAACAATTGAGAACACGTTGGCTAGGATAGAGTAACTGCTTAATATACCTCAGCTAGCATCCTAATTATTTCTTCTTTCCCTATTCTGGCCTTTATTATATAATGACCATCAGAAAGTTCTTATCTCCAGCCCTTGACTTCTATAGTGCCCATAGTGTTTTGTGTGGATTTGAACGTGTGTTTCTTGCTCCTGGATGGCGAGTTGAAAGGGCAAGAGTTAGGATGTGTCCTTTCCCGGAGCACCTTGAATACTATTTGGTGCATGATAGGCAGCAGACCGTCAATAAATATCGTCTGAATGAAACCTTTCTGGATGATGTCGCCTTAACCCCATGCTAGCTTCCTTGACCCTCATGCCACCCCTTTGCATTGGGAAATAAACTCAAACCACTCAGGTTACAGATCTCTCTGAGCTATTCAAAACTCTCAATCACATTAGCATGTTTGGGTCTCTGCTAGCTCCAAATATACCCACTTTGTTAGGCAGGGTCTTAGCAGAGGAGAATGGCACAAACTGGGTAAATTGACAAGCTTAATACAGGACACATTTACAAAGGTGTAAATGTGGGATTTTGGAAAGCCATCAAGGAACAGTATTGTGCCACAGAGCTAGTAACAAAGCTGGCATCAACTTAAGGACAACCCATCAGGCCTAGAGGGGATAACTACAAGACAGGTTCACCTTCAGTAGGAGAGGGCAGAAGAATAAATTATTCAAATGCTTAGTTGTGAGTCTCTTGGAATAGAGTTTTTTTTTTTTTAAATGGCAGAGGGATGAATTATGAATATGCCGTATGCTACCTGTTTGCTACCATCAGACCCACTTTGCCCTTCTCTCCTTTGATGGACAGGGTTGATTCAGAGTCTGTACCAGAGGATTCCTGAGAGCTTTGTTTCTGTTTGAATTCCATGAGAGGATATCCCGTCTCCAAAATGTAGACTTTGAAATCTTAAACTCAAGTACCTTAACTGTGATTTTTTTTGTTTTGTTTTTGGTTTTTGGAGACAAGGTTTCTCTGTGTAGCCCTGGCTGTCCTGGAACTCACTCTGTAGACCAGGTTGGTCTCGAACTCAGAAATCTGCCTGTCTCTGCCTCCCAAGTGCTGGGATTAAAGGCGTGTGCCACCACCGCCCTGCTTATTTTTTTTCCTTTTTAGTTAGTGTCTCAGGTAGCCTAGGCTAGCCTTGAACTTGCTATGAGGCAAAGGATGTCCTTAAGTTCTTTGTCCTTGTGTCTCATCTTTCCAAGTGATCACAAACATGTGTCATCACATCCAGCCTAATTTTTTCTAATGTTTTATCATGTTTAATTACTCATATGTCTAGGTAACTGTGATTTTTTTTTAAAGTAGGGTTATTACACACAAAACTAGTTAAAATGAGTCAGTATGGTTGATACTCGTAGAGGAAAGGGGGGATTTTAGACATAGATGGCGGAAGAAAGTCAGGTGAAGATGATCAGAATCCAAGAACCACCATCACCACCAGGAGCCCGAGAAGCATGGACCAGATTCCCCAAAAGAACCACCCTGCTACCATTTTTAGTCTGGCACTTGTAGCCTCAGAATTGTGAGGCAAAGGTATCTGTCCTGTAGGGTACCCAGTTTTTGGTACTTGGTTATGGCAGTTCTAGGACACTAGGGGCTCAGAGGCTGGACTCACGGCTTAGCTCCCAGACTCAAGTCTGGCTTGCTTTCCGAATGCCCTTTGAAACAAACCCCACGGGTTCATTGTGCTTATCCTTTCCGCAGAGTCTCCAGTGACTCAATTCTCAAGTGGCCAGATCCCTTGCCTATGTTATATCTTAATTGTGAGGTTCATTTTTTTTTTCTTTTAGAGACAAGGTCTCAACTCTACACACCTGGCTGACTGCTGGGGCTTCCGGCATGCACTCGTTCCACTGCACATGTCTCCTGTAGCTGCATTGTCTTAAATTCTCTTAGTCCAGAAGTTGAAAACCGCTTGACATGTTTCACAGGAACTTCCACTGTCCCCACAGTTCCTGGCAGATAAAAGCCAAACTCCATAGCTTAACATGCAAGCCTCACACTAGGCTACCCTTTTCTGTTTTCAGAGGTTCAGGAACTCGCTACTGAGGAACTGTACAACATTAAACCTCTAGTTTCCCAAGGTAATTAGAAATGAAAAAACAAGTGCTTCAGAGCTAGAAACAACAGTGAGTTTGGCTAACAGCTGAAGATTCTGCCATCACCAGAGGTGATCTTAGGCTAAGGACAGACCATCTTCCAAGTCCCTCCCCAGGCAGCATACTGTTGTGACCGCAATGGTGTGCCCAACTTCTCTTACCTCATTCAGACCCAATTTCTTTCTTTTTGTTTTTGTTTTTGTTTTGTTTTGACATGAGGTCTCTCTATTACATAGCCCTACCTGTCCTGGAACTCACCTGCTACTGCCTCCCAAGTGTTGGGATTAAAGGTTTGCATCACCATGCCAGGCTCTCTGACCTAATTCCTTTTTTTAAATGTAAAATTAAGGCAGTTTATTTATCTGCCTTTAGAGATTAGTAAACTTGCTAGGTGTGGTGACACACACCTTTAATCCCCCAGAGGCAGAGGCATCTGATTGTAGCAGAGTAAGTTAAGAGTTAGCCAGTGCTACAAAAAACCTTGTCTCAAAGGAAGAAAGAAAAAAAAAAGTTCAAGGTCATCCTGGAACTACATGGAGTTCAAGGCCACCCTGGGCTACATGAAGAGTGTGTTTCCAAAATATGTATGTTAACTGTTTTAATGTAGTAGTTAGCAGATGGTCAATTAGTAGCACTCATTATTATTTGTATTAATGCTGTTTTACCTTTTGAGCATATTCATGTAAACCACTAAAGCCCTGGACTGAAGGGGAGTCACACCTAGATTCTAGATTCTTCCTTTTTTGGGAGGGGAGTATGTTTTTCATTGCTATGGGAAAGAAGAGGTGCACTATGGGTGGGGAGATCAAAGGGCAACTTTTTAAAAATGTGTGTTTTGCCTACATCTATGTCTGTGTACCTCATGCATACCTGATGCTGGCAGAGGCCAAAGAGGGCATTGGCTCCCCTGTGACTAGAGTAATAGATGCTTGAGAACCTATATTGGGTGCTGGGAACTGAACCCTAGGTAATCTGAAAGAGCATCCGGTGATATTAGCTAAGTCATCTCTCTAGCCTCCCCTCCTCTTAAACAATTTTTATTTTTATTGGGGAGGAGGTGTGTGTTCCTATGGATCACAGAAGAGGACATCGATGCCCTGGAGGTGGACTTCCAGGTAATTGTGTGCTGCCTGAAAAAACATATCCTGGTCCTGTGCAAGAGCGAGAAGCCATTAACCACTGATATCTCTCCAGGCCCCAGACCTGGATTCTAACCAACCTCTTTTTATGACCTTAGGCAAATTCCTTGCATTGCGCATTAGTTTTTCTATCAGCATAACCCGGTGTGGTGGCGCACGCCTTAAATTCCACTGCATCTCTGAGATCCAGTCCGGCCTGCATAGTGAGACCCTTGTCTGAAACAAAATGGGAGTTGCTCTGGCAGGTTAGGTGCAACCCAGAATCTCTAGGACTCTGAAGAATCCAAAGCCCCACGAGAGTCTGCCACAGGATGTGATGTCCCCAAGAGCAGCCTAAGCTAATCTTCACAACAAGAGGCTGGAATTCTGATCATTGTTTTGACCCCCACTTCCTCTCACTTTGTGTTTGTTGAAGCCCACACTGGCCAGCCCACTTCCTTCCTAGCAGGGTTTCTGGTGCCCTCCCCATTCAGACCGCCACCTGCCCATCAATTGGGTCCTCCGTGTCAAGTTGACCTGTGTGTATATAACGTAAGTATCACCCACATATAGGCTTCGTGTGACCTTTCACAGGCTCCCAGATCCTCTAACTGCCAGGTCTAACTCAGAGAGAAGCCCAGCGAGGAGCGGATTCCGTGGACTGGCTAGCTGTGCAGGACACACCCCCGCTCTCCGATTCTGGCTCCGACTACAGTTCCCGGAGGTGGGTTCGGGATTTCGTTTCAAACGCTTGGTCGTCGCACTCTCGTGAGACTTGCTCCCGGAAGACCCGCCCCTCTTAAGTGTAGCAACCAATCGACAAGAGCGACGGTTAAGACAGTTGGGTTTTGAAGGAGCCAATGAACGCTAGCAGCGGAGAGTTTAAGAACAACAGTCCGGCGTGCCTTTAGTTGGTCCAGAAAAGTACGGGTTCGGCTGTTGCGCGGACGCCCTGTGAGGAGGACTTGTGTTTGGGAGAGCTGAATACAGGGAGGTGCCGGGCTGGTGCGAACTGTGGCAAGCGGAGCCCAGGAGCCCGACGAGGTCCGGAGCTTGGTCGCCTCTCGCCCCCCACTCCTCTCGTAGACGTGCCATGGCGCAGTTCGTGTTCGAGAGCGATTTGCACTCACTGCTTAAACTGGACGCCCCTATCCCCAATGCTCCGATTGCGCGCTGGCAGCGCAAAGCAAAGGAGGCCACAGGCCCAGCCCCCTCGCCCATGCGGGCTGCCAACAGATCGCACAGCGCCGGCCGGACCCCGAGCCGAACTCCTGGTGAGTGGGTGGCCGGTGGAGGGAGATGGAATCGCTTGAGAGTCGGCCTTCATGCTCCCTCCAGGAGCCTCGTCAGGGTGTCTGACTTCTCTCTCCCTCCCCCAGGCAAATCTAGTTCCAAGGTTCAGACCACCCCTAGCAAACCTGGAGGTGACCGCTATATCCCCCAACGCAGTGCTTCCCAAATGGAGGTGGCCAGCTTCCTCCTGAGCAAGGAGAACCAGCCGGAAGACGTAGGAACACCCACCAAGAAGGTATGATTCCACAGGGGTCATGAGACATGAGACTTGATGTGTTTGTCCCCTGGATGATACCAGTCTGCCTTACCTCACCACCGGTGTATTTCAGGAGCATCAGAAAGCCTGGGCTCTGAACTTGAACGGTTTTGATGTGGAGGAAGCCAAGATCCTCAGGCTCAGCGGAAAACCTCAGAATGCCCCAGAAGGTAAGAAGTGACATTCATGGAGGTCGGTTGTCAGTCCTTCCTAAGGGGAGACATGTGGCTTCTTTTCCATATGTGGGTGGGTATCAGTTTCCAAGTCTAGACCCACTCTCTTGCCACAGGCTACCAGAACAGACTGAAAGTACTCTATAGTCAGAAAGCTACGCCTGGCTCCAGCCGGAAGGCTTGCAGATACATTCCTTCCCTGCCAGACAGGATTCTTGATGCCCCTGAAATCCGGAATGACTACTGTAAGTGTACCATTGTCCTCATCTGTGGATGGAGAAAGATGGCCTGGGAATGGACCAGTCCAAGAGAGGACCTCATGTTTTCTCTCTTCCTCTGGCAGACCTGAATCTTGTGGATTGGAGCTCTGGAAACGTGCTGGCTGTGGCACTGGATAACAGTGTGTACTTATGGAATGCTGGTTCGGGTGACATCTTGCAGTTGTTGCAAATGGAGCAGCCTGGGGACTACATATCCTCAGTGGCCTGGATCAAAGAGGGCAACTACCTAGCAGTTGGCACCAGTAATGCTGAGGTGCAGGTGAGCCTGGTCCCTATATTGTGGCTCCATGGTCATTGGTCTCAGGGAGGAGCTTGCCCTGCTGGAAGGCTGTTGAGGCCTAGCTTTGCTTTTTTTTTTTTTTTGGTTTTTTTCAAGACAGGGTTTCTCTGTGTAGTCCTGGCTGTCCTGGAACTCACTCTGTAGACCAGGCTGGCCTCAGAAATCAGAAATCCGCCTGCCTCTGCCTCCCAAGTGCTGGGATTAAAGGTGTGCGCCACCACTGCCCGGCAAGGCCTAGCTTTAATCTGTGACCCTGCGGTCTTGCCTCTGCAGTTATGGGATGTGCAGCAGCAGAAACGACTTCGAAACATGACCAGTCACTCCGCTCGAGTAAGCTCCCTAAGTTGGAACAGCTATATCCTGTCCAGGTCAGTGGATTTGCTAGTCGACAGCAAAATCTTTCTGCTTTCAGCCATCCAGAACTAAATCTCTCTTCTTCTCTCAGTGGTTCACGGTCTGGCCACATCCACCACCATGATGTTCGGGTCGCAGAACACCATGTGGCCACACTGAGTGGCCATAGCCAGGAAGTATGTGGGCTGCGCTGGGCCCCAGATGGACGACATTTGGCAAGCGGTGGCAATGATAACATTGTCAACGTGTGGCCTAGTGGTCCTGGAGAAAGTGGCTGGGTTCCCCTGCAAACATTCACTCAACATCAAGGTGCTGTCAAGGTGAGAAAGCATTTGGGCTGAGGTCTGTACAGACTCTTCAGCTATAAACTACTAAGAGGAGAAGACAAGGTGGGATTGAGTTTAATTGTAGCACTTAGACATTGGGAGATGGTTTTATGCACTGTGTATTCAGAGGATGATTACTGTGCCCAGAGAGCTGGTTGCCTTCCAACATTGCCATTGTCATGATTATTGAAGCATCTCCTGTCTGTCTCCCTGTTGTGTGAAAATTATCACCTCTGATTGGCTAATAAAGAGCTGATCAGCCTATAGCTGGGGAAGAGAGTTTAAGGTGGGACACCAGTGAGCAGGTGCAGGTGGAAAGAGGAAGAGGGGTCTTCAGGAGGCTGATGGGAGCAGGAGCAGCCAGGGCAAGACTGAGCTGTCAGGTAACAGGGCAGGCGCTGAGTGGTAGGCATCAAAGCTAGACTAGATGAGAACCCTGCCCAGTTATAGTGCAAACAGCTCTTTAATACATATACCAGGTTTCTGTGTCATTTCAGGTATAAGGAGGGCATGGAAAAGCTCAGTACTTTTTACACATAGAGCTTCTACTGTATCTGCTGACCTGACTGACCCGGCCTTTATCCATTCCACCAGGCTGTTGCGTGGTGTCCCTGGCAGTCCAATATCCTGGCAACAGGAGGAGGTACCAGTGACCGACACATTCGCATTTGGAACGTCTGCTCTGGGGCCTGTCTGAGTGCTGTGGATGTGCATTCCCAGGTAGTTCTGTTGTGATTGCTACTGATGGTTCATGGTTTAACCTATCCCAGGCAGAGGTGTGTTCCTCTGTGTGACATCTCTGAACAGCCAATTCTACTCCAACTCTACCTGATCATTTCTAAATTTCTCATTGGCATTCCCATTTCCTAGTCGGCTTGTCTCCAGCCCTCAAGCACCACCTCCATATGTCCCAATTAAGCTTGTCACTTCACCATGCCTCCCTCAAAGACCGTGTTCCTCTTGTCCTGTTTCAGATAGCAGAACCTGCTTAGAAATCTGAAAAGCCACCTAATCTTTCATCCTCAAGTCATTTCATTTCAGTGTTACCTTGCAATACCATTTACATCTGTCCCTTCCTCGGCACGGAGTCCTCATTCATTCAGTGAGACAGGGTTTTGTCCTGGCTGGCCTCAGATTTGTAATGATCCGCCTGTTTAGCATCCAAGTGCTGAGATTACATGCACGCCCATGCCCAGGCTCTCACATATTCTCTCTTGCAGTCTTGTATACTTCACAATCTGAGTGGTCCTTAATCTTACTGTCCTTAAGCCTGTGATGACTCCCACAAGCTACAGCATAAACTCAAATACATGAGAGCATTTGAGGCGCCTGCTGCTCATGTGCCTTGCTGTAAATACTCCAGCTTTCCCTGTCCATCCCCTCGCTCAGCCTTCATTGCAGGCATGGGCTCTGAAGGCAGATGGTTGGAGTTACACAGGGAGTCATCGATGGTATTACGTTGGGTAACTGGTGGATTTGTCTTAACACAGATTTTTGTCTTGGGGCTTCAGTAAGGACTGTGACCATTAAGCTTAAATCTGTAGCCCTGATAGGGTTTCTAATACTAGAATGGACTCAGTTCTGAGAAGCCCTGGCTTAATACCGTGCCCATGATGCTCCCTTTCCACAGGTATGCTCCATCCTCTGGTCTCCTCACTATAAGGAGCTTATCTCAGGTCATGGCTTTGCCCAGAACCAGCTGGTTATTTGGAAGTACCCAACCATGGCCAAGGTGGCTGAGCTCAAAGGTAGGTGGCAAAAGGAAGCCAGGTAGAAAAGCCACATAGTATATGTTTCCATTAATAAGAAATATTGAGAATCAACAGACTAATATGGCTTGCCCGCCCCGGGCTTTGGCGAGGATGATGGAAGTATGACTCCATTTATGGGAACAGATAGAGAACAGGTAGATATAGAGTTTAACAGGCTAATGGCTTGCCCCAGGCTTTGGCAAGGATGGCAGGTGGTGTGATTTAGAATGCCATGCTACTGGTTGTAACAATGTACAACCTAAGTCTGCAAACATAATACCTCTGAATTATAGAAGGGCGAGTGTCTGGTTGGAGGGAGGACGTGTGTATACTCAAATGAACTACTGTTCTCGCCCTAGGTCACACTGCCCGGGTCCTGAGTCTCACGATGAGTCCGGATGGGGCCACAGTGGCATCAGCAGCAGCCGATGAGACTCTACGGTTGTGGCGCTGCTTTGAGCTGGATCCTGCCCTTCGGCGGGAGCGGGAAAAAGCCAGTGTAGCTAAAAGTAGCCTTATCCACCAAGGCATCCGTTGAAACCAAACCCATTTCATTTCCCCTCTTGATTTCTTTTATTTTTTTTTCTAATAAAATTCATGTCTTTCTTTGTGTCCCAGCATCCTTCCTACAGGCTGTCCCTACTCTGACTAGAGCTACAAGTCTTATGGGAACTTTTGGCCACTTGTTCCTCCACCCCCTTTTTTGTGTTTTGGGGGACTAAACCCAGAGCCTTGCCTACTGAGCTTCATTTCTATTTTGAGACAGGATCCAAGCTAACCTTGAACTTGTGAGCGTCCTGCTTTGTTCCCTCCCAGTAGCTGGAATCACTGCCTGCACTACCATCCATCCCTTTTGTTTGTAACCAAGCCAGAGCTGAAGCTGTGTTCCCCACCCCATTCACACACAGTCTCAGTGGTTTCCTGTCACTTTAATTAAGACACAAGTGAGTGCAGAGCCTGCACTGCCAGGCCTCCTGCCTGCCCATCTTGACCTTTGGCCCAGAAGCTCATGCTTCAATGTGGAGTGAAAAGGGAGCCTGAGTCCACAGTGACAGATTATTGCTGACCTCTTCAGTGTGAGGAAAAAGGCCACAAGACCCGGTGCGGGCCAGCCCTGAGTGTTCCTCTCCCGAGTTTAAGGCAGGGAGGGGGAAGTAAGTGTCCAGCCCTTTCAGCCTCCAGTTCTGGTGGCAGACAGCAGTGAGGCCACATCCCTGGAGCTGGCTGGGAGAAGGAATGGGAACAGTGGTCCCTTGTAGACCCGCTGTAGGGAGGGGAGAGCCAGTCCGCCTACTCAGTCCTGACCACAAGAGCCCTGGTCATGGGTGTAGGTAGACAGAACACTTGTGGATGCTGCCCAAGGTGCAGTCCTGAGGCACTTAGGTGGGCAATGTCTAGGCCATGCTTCTCAGTTGGCCTTGACCTTGGCGGTAGCTCCATTTTGCTGAACTGCACGGGGCAGCCGCTTCCCCTTGGTGTAGGAATGATACCAGAAATTGGAGAACAGGATGAAGAAGATGGTGCCATACATCCAGATGAGGTGGATGATGAGAGGGTACTGGTAGTTGCAGCTGGGCATGAAGTAGTACTGGCTGATGTGCAGTGAGACTAGGACAAACTGGATCTGGGATAGAAAAAGACAAGGGTCAGAAATAGGTTCAGGAGGAGTGGAAATAGACAAAAGCTTTGAGTGGGGAAGGCAGGGGTCAGAGGTGAGACTGGATGGATAGAAGAACTAAGAAATACTGGGGTTTGGTTTTAGGCCCAATAGGCTCCTCACCAGCTGAATGGCTGTCATATGTTTTTTCCACCAAAGGTAGGGCTGAGCCACAGGGCCAAGGGCAGACAATCCGTAGTAGAGGTACATGACAACATGTACAGAGGAATTTATCATGGCATGGAAAGAACCCATTCCTCCTAAGATGGGAAAGAAGCTGGTCAGATGGGCCTCTACTCCCAGTGGCCACCCTCTGCTCCTGTGGCCGTCACTTCTCACCTGGAGCAACCTTTATCCCCCACCACCAACTCCATGGAAGCACTGAGTGATGGAAGACATGCAGGAAGGTCACTTGCCCATCCTTCTTCCGGAGAATAAATATCACCTGAGGGAAGGAGGAGAGGTTGAGTGCCAGGGCCCTTCATTCCACTCCCAAGTTCTAGCAGCTGTAAGTACTCACTGTGTCCATCAGCTCAATGACCTTGGAAAGCATGAAGAGCCAGGCCACTCGAACCATCTGTGAGAAGTTAGATCAGCCTTAATACTTAACACAGTAACCAAAGAGCCTCTGCTAACTGGCCAAGTGACTCTCATCTAGGTTGCTTATAATTATGGTTACCTAAGGCTCTACTTACCCGAAGTGCTTCAGGGCTATTGGAAAAGTCTACAGGGTCACAGCGCCAGGTGTAGGTACTCAGCCAACCAGACATCAGAAACTAAGAAAAAGAGTGGATCAGACCCCCACAATCCCCTCCCAGCAGCCCCTCCTCGTCGCTAACAACCTCTGGAATAGATACTGCCATGCTCTTGCCCATGCCCAGTACCCTAACTCTCAGCCTGCAGACAAACTACAGCCTCGGCATTCCAGCCTACCTCATAGACAATGTAGAGGGAGAGTAACACCAGTGAGAAATTGTAGACAATCATGAAGCCTCGAAGTTGGAAGGGCTTCCGATTAGCCATGATTCGAGGCCCAAGTGATAGGACGAAGTACACATAAGTCAGAAGGATGGATGTGATTAGCAAGGGGGACCCCATTAGAGGGTAGCTTTGGATCCGGGGATCTGTGAATAGGATGTCAAAAGAGTAAGGGTCACAAGGCTTAAGAGCCTTCCCAGGTCTAGACATGAGGTCAGGTCACAAGTAGTTCATAAAGACTTCCCTAGGACACAACTCTAGATCCTGGGATCCTAGGGAAGAAGAGAAGGCAGGGCTATTGATAGCGGCTTACCTGCAAGCTTCATCAATTCCTGGTACAAGTTCACAACAGCCTCCATCCTGGCTAAGATCTCTAAGGAGGGATGGAGAGTGGGCATCAGACAGGGACCATTGCATGGCACCCCCATGACACACTTGGCCCACAGGGACAAGACACAGAATCAGACAACTGATGCCTCACTGGCAAAAGGATAGGGCAGAGTCCAGCTCGGTGGTAAAGTATTTTCCTAGCATGCACAAGGCCCCAGGTTCAATCCTGACCATGGTGAGCAGGGGCATACTGGGAGAAAAGGCAGTTTAGATGGAGCATTGGCTCCCCAAGTATCCTGCCTGCCTGGATAGAGCTGTCCCACCCTTCCCCTCCACACCTTCCCCTCCCCTCTGCTCAAGAGTTTCCTTCCCTGCCTCCCTGCCTCCCTTCGTCTTTGAGAGAACTCTGCCGTCCACATCTCCTTCTGGAGCCTTTCTCCTCACAAGACAGGTCTTTTCAGTGAACTTCCTCACTTACCCTTACTGGCCATCTCATTTCTCAGCTTTGAGAGACATGCTTCTCTCCAGAGACTCTCGCCTTCAGCCACTCCTCTCACAACCCCCTTCTCCCAGGTAAAGTCCCTCTGGTCCTTTCTCAAGATTCCCATCTCCCCTCTGTCCCCTGCCGGGACATCCACCTCCATGGTCCCCTCCTCTGTCCCTTCTAGTACCCAAACAAACCTAGGGTTCCACTTTTCCCATGGTCAACACCAGTGCCCCAGGCTTCCCCCCTGCCTCCCAGGCTCTCACCTCCAGCCTCCTGCCTTCTTCCAGTGCTTCACCTCCAGCCCCTCTCCTCCCCGGCAAGTTCTGCCTCTCTCTCTGTCTCTCTCTCTCTCTTCCACTCCAGGAGCCTGGCTCTTTGAGACTCCTGCCCTGGCGGCTCCACCTGTCTGACTAGATCTTGCAGCAGCCCCGCCCTCCTCCCGCCCCCGCTACATTGGGCTTGGGGTGGAGGGTGGGTCCAGGCCACAGGTCAATGCCTAGAGGAGCAGGACCCACCAGAATTGAGAAAGTCAAGTAAGGCCCCAGACTCACTACCTTTGATCAGCCAGATAAGCTAAATTTGTAGAGTCTCTAGAAACTTCTGGCCAGGACATCTGGCCAAAGCCAGAAAAGTTGCTAAAAATCCACACCCAGCATTCTCTCTCAAACCAGCCATGAATTCTCAGTTTGTCCTACTTCAGAATGGGTATCACCCTTCCCTACCAGGGAGGGGTAAGGATACCAGTGGTATGTGAGGAGGTGGGGGAGTGGAGGAGGTCTCAGGAATCTCTCCCTCCTCTGGGAGGGAGCCTCATGGGCTAGATTCCCTCCTCCTCAGAGTTGGAAGGAATGTCAAGGGAAAGCTTCCAGGGATACAAAAACTTAGCCTAGACCCAGGAAAGCCTAGGACTTTGTCCCAGAGGGATCCAGCAATTGCCCAACAAGCTGAGTGCTCCAGGTGCTCTCCATCTATCACTCTCCTGCCTTGGGGCTCAAGTTCTACCATCCACATCTGCACTATCACACATTAATATGTATCTTCATCACACAGCTCTCAACCACTCCAGAGACATGCAGGCCATACCAGGAGCTAGCCAGCATACATCCACACCGTCCATGCATATCTTACTGACCACACCACCAAAACAAACCTCCCTACTGGACTCTGACATGCCAGGATCCTAAACTTCACACCTGTCAGGGATTGCATTAACTGTGGCACCTACAGCTGACCAGGCATGGGTACATCTCACCCACACCTCCCTCCTTCACACAGAGCTCTTGGTGAGTGACACTCATTTCTTCCTACAGTCACACTTTTGGTGGTGACTTATGTTGGAGTGGGGCCTAGCACTTAAGCATGTGCTCACACACAGTTCCTTTCTGACACTTGTGAGCTTGCCAGCTCCTTATCTCCTTCAACCACCTCCTCCAATTCACTCGCCCTTCACCACCACTTACACCAGTAGATACACACTGACCCCGGGGACAGAAGGGAGTCCAGACTTCTGAGAAGGATCTCTCCCTAAGCTTGAGGGAAACCCGGGTGTGCACCACCACTCCCGCGGTGGAACACAGCCAGTTCCCTTAAGATGGATGGAAAGGAAAAAGGGCACCGGCAAGGGGCAGGAAGGGGAAAGAGAGGAGGGGGCAAAGAGAGGAAGGCCAGGAGGTGCTGGAAAAGAACTAGGTGTGAGCAAATGGGGGTCAGGGGCCAAAGTGCCGGGGAGGGATAGTGCTGGGCAGGCCCAGCCCAGTAGCTGGGACCTCCCACCCACTCGCCCCAGGAACAGCCTCGCCCACAGCCTGGGCAGGGCAGGGCAGGGCGGGCAGGGCAGGGCTAGCCTGGCCAGCCAGGTAGGGGGCGCTGGCACGTGGGGAGCCATGGAAGGTACACACTCACCAGTGGGAGCCAGGCGGGCAGCAGTGAAGGGCTCAAAGGGATCAGGGCCGGAGAGAAGTCCCCAAGGCCGCCTGCCGGCCACTTCCTCATCTGCTGGGCCGACTTTCTGTCACCAGAGGGGGAGGGGGCGGGCCGGGTGGGGGGCGCCTGCTGATTGGGCGGCTGGCCGAGGCAGGAGGGGCCGTCCAGCGCTTGCCTGGCCGCCAGGGCGGGAGCAAGGGCGGGTCGCTAGATCCCGGGGCAGGAAGCACACCCAGCCCCAGCTCTCCACCCCTTCCTTCGCATCTCTCAGCCTGTCCCGCCGATGACTATGGCTTGGCCGGCACCCAGCTTCTTCTTGACATTCAGCCTGCATGGCCCCATTCGTGGTCCTCTGTCTAGTCCAGCATGAGGACCCACTGATCTCCTGTTTGCTTTGTGACAGTCGCGGCTTATTACGGGAAATTTCCAGGGTTCAACCATTCCCTCAAGACTTTTCCAGCAAGAGGAGGGCCAGTTGTGCCTACTAAGAACTGATTGGGGTGGCAGGAGGATTTAGCAGGAGGCAGCAGCCAGCCACCATGCTTCTCAGAGTCTATAAACTTGGATGAGTCCTAGCTTTAAGAGCAGCGGAGAGGATTTCCTGGAACGGAGATGGGAGAATACAAGTGGCCCCAGGCAAGAAATGTGAATCACTGTCTAAACTGGCCTTCAAGGTAGTGAAAGGGGGTGGGGGTAGCAAGTGAAATTGGCTGCGGTTTAGTGTAGTAGATCTTGGAGGCCAAATGAGGCAGTCTGACTTTTATTCTAGAAGAAGAAAACAAGAATTTTGAAGCTGCTCATGTCATTTGGCAGACATTTACTGGCCATCTACAGTGTGCAAAACCACATTAAGCTCTGCTCCCCGCACTTACATAACTTATAGCCCAGGTACAAGGTACTGGAGAGATCAGGTGAGAGAAAACAGCTGGGTCTGAAGAGGTAACAGATGGGGTTGGGAAAGCCAGACAACGCTGCAGGGGAGAGGAGTAGTTAACTGTCAATTCACCACCACCCCCAGCACCAGAGAGTCCAACTATTGGATGACATGAAATCTGTCTTTCCTATGATGATTCAACCACAGCTTGGACAACAGGATGGTGTAAGTATGCAGAGAGCTGAGACTTTAGAAGAGGCAGTGGCTAGGAAGGATACTAGGTTCATCATTGATGGATGTGGCTACCGAGGCATTGGTAAGAGATGAAATCCAGAGTACCGTTTTGAGCATTCCTTAGATTACCTGTTAGCAACTACTCTTGACAAGACACAGCAAAGAATTTACTTCCAAACCAGGCTTCTGTATCACTGTACACTAGGCCCCTAATGTCCCTGATCTACCTGTCATTCTCAAGCCATGGCCCTAACTTTAGCCATCAAATGCCAGCATCTGTCTCCAGTGAACGTCTGGGATGCATCCAAAAGCTCTCAGTAGAGCGTCTGGAATGGTGTTTTGCATGTGATTAAGACTTGTTAGATGAATGTTCACAAATTTACATACAAACATATCCATCTATGGGGCTGCCTCTGACTCTCAAGCCTTGCCCTTGGCTCAACATAAGATACAGTCATATCTCCACGATGTAAACCAGTCCTGCTTCTGCCTATCACATTTTCTGCACCTTTCCCAACTTCGCGATCCTTCGGCAGGAAAAGTTCATATTTTAATCTTATCTCTTAACTCCATAATTGGGTCCATTATCTGTCATTCAGTTGACCCTACACATGTTTGCTGATTTGATGTTAAAAATAAACAGGACAGTGGAAGGAAAGGAGAAACTAAGACCTGGAGTCAAGCAGGGAGAACAGTACATCTTTATATTTCCCTTGAGAATAGTGTTTACTGAGTTAACCAATATTTATCAGGTTCTGATGTCTTTCATGTGTATTCGAACAGCTCTAAGGCCACACCTGACTCTGAAGTTCTGAGCTTAAACGTTCCAGTTACTATGTGTGTGATCATACATATTATGATGAGAACTATATGAGAACAAACAGTCCGTAGCTTATAGAATCATTGTGAAGGTTAAAGGCAATAACCCATGAAAGTGCTCAGCAGTCTCTGTCTCAATATTAACAATCAAGGGGAGAATCAGGCCATCACACAAAGGACTTGTTTGTATATGATTGAAATCTTTCCCAAGCAATGAGCACATATCTAAACGGCTCTGAAAACCCTACAGAGAGACTTGGGCATACATAGCCCTTGTAAAAGCACACTGGGAAGATGACACTGTCCTAAAGTCAAACAGGAAGTGTCAAGTATGTGCATATTCATCTGAGCCACACTGAGAGATGACTGTGGCAAGGCCTTAATAAATGTTGGCTGACTACGTGAGTGAACAAACCCAAAGATTATTCTTAACTTGGTTCTGACAGAAAGCATCTTCCAATATCTGATACAGCTCAAGTCTGCCAAATGGCATCTCCACAGCTATGGATTCTTCAAAGCACTCAGCCCAGGAGAGCAGACATACACATAAATGGACACACAGTCGCATGTGGGTGAATTTCCCTATGAAAGCTCTGGGGAATGGGGAGTTTATTCAGAGGTGGGGGTTTGCTCTTAAAGGCTTCTCAGAAATGATACCTGACACTCAGAAACACTTTCTAGCCGCCAGGGAGAGGCCTTTGAGACACAGAGGCAATGTAATGGCCTAGAATCAAAAGATGAGACAGGTGTTGGAAACTCTTAAGTAGTTTGGTGTGGCTCCAGCTCAGAGAGCTACCCCAACCTCCCACAACCCTCCTTGCTGTATGCTCATCCACGTGTGTGTGTGTGGGGGGGGGTTGGGGTGTGTGGGTGTGTGTGGGTGTGTGTGGGTGGGCATTTTGAAACAAGATCTCACTATTGCAGCCCAGGCTACTCTCAAATTCCAGATCCTCCTGCCTCTATCTCTTCAGTGTTTAGATTACAGGCATGTGTGACCATACCCAGCCTCTTTATAATTTTTGGCCCTGAATGCACACAGGAATCACCTGGGGGAGCTTTTAGACTCAATGCCTGCCTCTCACTTCTAAATTGCTACTAATGGTTGTTTTTAACAGGAAAGGGCTGGGACTTGTTTATAGGCTGTATGGAAAGACAGTGGGACCCACCAGAAACACACACACACACACACACACACACACATTGGCTTTGGCTAAGGAAAACACCTCACAGGCTGAGATGTGTAGAAATGAAGTTTGTCAGTAGTTGGGATGACATTTAGGGAGTTGATAAGGAGACTATTTCTCTTCAGCAGCAGTGGAGGCACTCCCTGAGCATGAGCGGAGGCAAGATGAGAGGTTTAGGAACTGATAAAAGTCTGGTAAACTGATGGCAGGCATCAGGCAGGCTTCCTGAACACAGAAGATGACTCCACACCCTAGGAACCAAGCAAGGTAGTGGTATTCATCAGAGAGTTGGGTTTAGGGTTTTCGTTTTATTTTGTTTCTTTTATAAAGGAGAGAGAGGGGTAGGGGGAGGTGGAGGGAGAAAATGTGGAAATTGGCAGCACCTATCTTTCCCATTGGTGCTAGGAATCAACCCCAAGTTCTGTTTGAGCAGTAACTACTTTACCAACTGAGGCATCTTAATAGTGATGCCCCCCTCCTTAAAGGCAGGATCTCACTTTATAGCTCAGACTAGCCTGGAATTCTCTCTTTTCCTGCCTCAGCATCCTGAGTGCTAAAACTATGGGTATATATGAACACTCTTGAGTCCTAGTGATGCTTAGGCTTGGAGAGTGGACATAATGGATGGTTTGGGATCTACAGGGAAGCTACGTGGAAGGCCTTGACGGTGAGAGGGAAAGAAAACCAGACCAGAGCAGGCTGACAAATTGAGGAACTGAACCCACAAGCTGGGTAAGAGTGAAATTCCCTTAGAGCAGGGAGGTCTGCCCAGGTCAGCAGTGAGAACCGAGGCTCTCTGTAACATGGGTGAAGGATGAAGAACATGAATGCAGTTTGGGAAGTTCCAAGGCCGAGGAGAGAAGGCACACATCTCAGGCAGTCTGAATCCAGAAACTGAGTGCTGTAAATTCAGAAGGATGAGGCCCGAGGATCTGTAGAGGTGGCACTGCACAAAGCATGCAGTGGCAGCTCTAGTCTGGGGCTGTCCCTGCTTTCACTTCTCTCAAGGCATTCCTCCCCAACTGTTCCTATTCCTTCTCCCACACACACCCCAAATCCAAGCTCCTAATAGCATTTAATTCAGCAAACCCAGAGTTCTTCATGGGATGAATCCTAGTGAAGCAGAATGGAACACAAAGAGTACAAACTTGGAGGCCCTAAGGCATCTAAGAACTACATACAGCCCAAAGACAGATGGGTCTCCTTTCTTTTCTTTTGTGGGTTTGTGTGTGTACACATGTATGCACATGTGTCAGAACATGGTCCTACAGGTGCACACGTGGAAGCAAGAGGTTAATGTCTGAGGTCTTCTCCTATGGCTTTTAAAATTTTTAAAAAAATTTTTTGACTCTCTCTCTCTCTCTCTCTCTCTCTCTCTCTCTCTCTCTCTCTGTGTGTGTGTGTATGAGTGTTTTGCTTCCACATGTATGTGCACCTCCTAGGACTAGAGTTAGTTGTGAGATGCTATGTGGGTACCAGGAATCCATCCCAGCTCCTCTGCAAAAGCAATAAGTGCTCTTAACCACCAAGCCCTCTACCTTACTTTTTGAGAAGGGTTTTTCATCCCACTGAACCTGGAGCTCACTGAATGATTAAACTGCCCGGTTAGCAAGATCCAGGAACCTTCCTGTGTCTGCCCCTCAACCTTGATATGACAGGTAGCTGTGGATGTTAGAAATCCAACTCAGATCCTCCTGCATGCACAGCTAGCATCTGCCCACTTTATCACTGAGCTACGTCTCCCATCCTTCTCCTCTCTCTTAAACTAGCTTAGTTACAATGTTGCAACCAAAACGGTCTAATTAGGTAAACTGACTTCTTAGGAGACAGGAGAATAACAGCACAGTGCTATTTGCCTTAAGGACCTTGTGTGTACTTGTAAGAAACTTGAACTGTATCCTATAGAAAGTTCTATCTACTTAAAGGGTTAAACTTACATGTGTTTGGCTGAAATTATCCTTTGAAATAAGCTTCTTATTATGGAGGTGGCAAGTGAGGTGCTTGACAGTGAAATAATGTGTCTAAGGTTACAAAGGGAAGTGTCTAGGCTACAATTTGAACTTAAAAAGAATAAACTCCAATAAAAACAAAAATTGCCCTAATGGAATTGTGTCAAGTGTCCAGGGAGGACACACTAAAACTTTTTCAGGACCAGCAACACTTGGACTGCAAAGATGAATTGTTCATTAAGTGAACAAAAACTAGAGGCGGGAAGGAGGATGATGTTCTGAATGGACATAGCACCACGTAAGTCATGGGGCAGCACCTACCCAATGGCCTGACGGCTGCAACTGACAGCATTTACAGCGAAGTGCGGAGATTGGTTGAGGATGCAGGAACCAATGTCTGAATGAACTATGAAGAAAGAGGCAAACACCTGACTACAGAGCTTTGGTTCTGATACACAGTAATTCACTCCAGCCCAACTTGTGCTTTCTAAGCACAGACTACTGAGGCAAGGGTTTATCACAGCTGCTGGAAGGGAATCCGAGGGGTGGGGAGCCCTCTTTAGGGGTAGAAGACTATGAAGTTTAGTTGTTAATTGGTTCAGGCAAAGAAGAGACACCATTTAGAAACAATGAAAAAGAAACTCTTAGGTGAAGGAGCCTATTCCTGATACAATTTAAGACCAAACTGTGGTTTAAGAGAGTGCATAGGCAACAGCTAAGAGGGAAACACGCCACAAAACTAGATACAAAACTAACTCACAGTATCCCTAGCTCTGTACTGTTGCTAGGGAGGTTCTGGGAATAAAACCCATACACAGGGCGCCTCTAAGGGCAGCTCTGAGGCATAAGCACAGGGGAGTGGCAGGAGGAGGAAGAGTTTATGGCCTCTTTGAGGAAATGGTCAATCATTATTCAAGTAACTACTGGGAACAGATTTCTAGCTGGGGATAGCTAAGATGGATCGAGGTTCCCCTGTTGTCAGGCACTGGTTTGAACAACCCTCTAGAATATCAACAGGAAAAAGGAAATGGGACACAAATATTTTGATGTTCCAACATCATATAGCTAGTAAGCAGCTAGGCTAGGATTTAAATCCATGCAGGGTGACACTGTGTGTGTGTGTGTATGTGTGTCTGTGTGTGTGTGTGTGTGTGTGTGTGTGTGTGTGTGTGTGTTTGTAGTTCTTATTTGTTTGTTTAAGTTCTTATCTTGTTTGTTTGTTTGTGTAGCCCTGGCTGCCAAGAACTTGCAGCAATCCTCCTGCCTCTGCCTCCTGTGTGCTATAATTATTGACATGGACTACTAAGCAACTCAGTTACTTCATACTACCACTACAAAAATGAAATCATAATAGAAATAATAACAACACGTTCCGTGGGTGGTGTTTATGACAGCCACATGCTATGGGATACCAAAGACCACAGAGCTCAAACTCTGACAGTTCAAGGTGCTTGAGCTGGAAGGACAATAAAGTGCAGGAGGAGCTAGAAGACATTTGTACACAGTAGAGGTGGAGCATAAGGGAGGAGGTAACTGACCTTTCTAGATGGCAGTGGCGTTGAGTTGTGAACAGGCTGGGATACTGGAAGGCCTTACAGAGAAGTGACAGGGGAGCCCAGTTTTAAAAGTTGATTTGGAGGCTGGAGAGATGGCTCAATGGTTAAGAGCACCGACTGCTCTTGCAGAGGTCCTGAGTTCAATTCCCAGCAACCACATGGTGGCTCAGAACCATCTGTAACAGGGTCCGATGCCCTCTGTGCATGATGATGGTGCAGCCAGAGCACTCATATACATAAATAAATCTTTTTTAAAAAGTTGACTGGGAGTTTGGCCTGATGATTAGGAGGCTCAGGCAGGAGGATTGCCAAGAGTTCTAGACTGGTTTAATCCTCTCTCCCAAAAGAATTATGGTTAACTATCAGACAGAATAAGACATAGTAGGAAAAATGGAGGCTCAAAAGAACTGGTCACACTACAAAGTTTATATGGCTTTTGGAATTAGGTAGGTAGCAAATCAATATGTAGTAGATAAGCCAGAAGGCAGGCAGCTAGGTCAAAGGATCTCACTTACTTTCCCACAAAATGAGAGCTACTTTTAAAATAGCCCCAGTGAGTCTGCCAGCTGAGTCTGAAGCCCTTCAGTCCATATGTCCTTGAAATTTTTTTCCTCCTAATAATAGCTATGTACCTGGACCTGCTAGCACAGATTGGTAATCCCAGGTTATTGGGAGGTTGAGGCAGGAGAATCCCAAGTTCAAAGCTGGAGCCTGAGCTGTAAATTGAACCCGGGCAACTTAGTGTGACCCTGCCTCAAAATGAAAGTGAAAAGCAAAATGGAACTGGAGCTCCATACTGAACGCCTGCCTATCACAAATAGAGGCTCTGAGCTCCATAGAAAACACCTGCCTATCATCACGTATAGAAGCTCTGGACTCAATTCCTGCTGCGTCTGTCTCAGTTCTTAGCCCCCTTCTCTTACATACATGCACTTACATACACTTACACACACACACACGCTGGATTTGCATGACCTCTTAAATTACCCTCAAGTAAAATGAAAATCCCAGAATGATTTTATCCTATAGCTTTTATATCTGGAATACTGTCCCTACCAACCTCCCAGAAATACAGGGAGTGATTTTGAGCAAGAGAGTAATTGGATAAGTTCTGTCGTCTAGAAAGATATAGCAGACTTTTGGTAGAGAAGCTGCAGTTTCCAAGTGTAGAGGCAGGGAATCTGTGTGAATAATACTGTCACTTGAGAGCAAGCTCAGAAGTTCAGCTGAGTGCAGACAGATTCCGGGTTGGGGAGACAAACTGGCAGAACTTAGTGTTACACTGGTTAGAGGGGAGGAATATTCCCCCACACCTTAAACTACAGGGCTTAGGTAATTAATGCCCAGGAAAACAAGAGGAAGAACAAGTGTGAAGAGAGAACAACTGGATTTGGACAGCTGGAACCTGTAGTAACTGTGAGTCAAACGAAACAGAGATATCCGAACAACAACCTATAATTCAGTAGAGATCTGGGTTGAAAACAAAACATGCTTGAGTTGTACACACACACAAAAGAATGGTGGTCATAGAGAAGGCAGGTAGCTTAAGACAGGAAAATACACAAGCTAAGAGTCGAGGGTAACAGCTACCAAGGTGGCATGAGTTCAGAAGTCCAAAAGGAGCTGAGAAGAAATAGCCAGTGAGGTGGGAGAGCAGGAAGGTTGCTGTAGAAGTCAATGCAGGGCAAGAGACTTGACAGATGGCTAGTGTTGCTGAGTGCTATGGATAGGATAAGTAACGAGAACAGAGCCAGAGAAAGGACATAAGAGCCAAGAAAGGTTTCTACTATGAAAGACTCTTAAAACATCATTAACCAGGCTATGAAGACAGTGTATTCCAGAAAAATTAGCATAAAGAATAAAAGATGCCCACCTCCCTCCCCCGCCCATGAGGGGTGTGAGGAAAACAGCAATCTGAAGGACCAGACACTAGGGACTTATGGGGAGAGCAACAGTAGCAGCAGAGAGGGAGGAAGTAAAGAGGGAGCCACTCGGGGGCTTTGTGTTTAGTTCAGTATGTAAAGCTACTCTAACCCGGGGCAGGGCTGTAGCTGGGAACACATAAGAGAAATAGTTCAGGATGCTTTCATATGCCTAGCCTAGATTAGTCCCAGGGAGACTAGAAAATACGTATGTAGGGAAGAAATGACTGGGTCTGGACATCCAAAACTATATGGGCATGACATCCTACCTATATGGGCCAAATAGGTAGGGATATCAGAATTATACAAGGAGTAATTTTTCTGGACTGAAAACAATCTTTCCATACTGTCTAGAGAATTTTGTCCAGAGGAGACAGATGTTTGTGAGTAGGTTTTGACGTCTAGTCAATCCAAAGCCACCTCAGCACCTCTTTGCTTTATCACGAGGATGACATGAAAGATAGCACACAGTGCTAGGGACATGGTCCAGATGAAGCTCATGACCGAGGAGGTTAGGAGGAGCTCTTAGGGGTTTCAGGTATTTAGGAGACCTACCCTATTCAAGTAATAGAGCTATGCAGTAAAGAAAACAGGAAAGAAAGCCTCAGAGTCAGTGTTAGACTTCCCAGTAGAAAGATCACTGGGGTCATTCAGATGTAAGGGAGGACTAAGGAATTCAGGAGCTGTGGTCCACGCCATGCCTCCTGGGAAGCATATGTACCCAGGTCACATTCTGAAGGCAGGTGACTCTAAACAAGAGACCACATTAGAAGGACCCAGGCTCTGCCTCAGGGAGTCAGGAACAAGAGAGGCATATTGCTAACGAGAGAAGTTTGTCCAGTGGAGCAGAGTACACATTGATGTCCACTTGACATGATAGAGCACCATGGCTTGCCAGATAAGTCACTTCCCGCTCCTACCATTTTCCAAGCACTAGCCCCTGTAGACTTTGAGGAAAGAATCCCATCAAACTGCAAGCTGGTGCTTAAGTCCTCGGGGCAGAGCAGAAAAGGAACTACAGCTCCTGCTCATCCAACTGGCCAGGGCTAAACCACAAAAGGCTCTCCTGTCACTCAGATCTGGAGCACATAGGAAAAAATGTCCAACCCCTAGTAGCTGCACTGGACATTCATCAGGAGCTGACCAGGGTGGGCGTTTGGAAGGACTCAGCCTCCGTCCTGCCTAGTGCTGGGATCGGCTCACACGGCTCCTGTGTCCACAGGACACAGAGAATACATTGTCCAGAAGGAGGATTATTCTGTACAAGAAACTCAGACAAAGGGGGAGGTTGTTTCCAGCTGCTTGGGGGAGGTGTGAAGGGGGTGGAAACGGGCTCAGCCTCACATTGGGGCATTCCTGCAGAGTTTAGCTTCTTCCTTTTAGCAGCAGAGTAAGAGGTGAGCAATCACATCCTCTCTAGCCTGGACTCAGTGCTGGCACTCCACAGAGCTTCAAGGAACATTTGGCGACAGCCTACCTATCTTAGCTGTTGTCCCCAAAAGGTACAGTTAAGTGTTGTGAGCCAGCTAAGTAGGGCAGCAATTCACAGTGGGAGAAGAAAAAGAACAAGGTGACCAGGGCAATCAGTAATGACTGAATCCCAGCCTCAGGACAGCACTAGAGGGAAGGTCTTGGGCAACCTCCGTTGGATTGACAGTGATTCCATAAGCTTCCTCCTTCAGTGGGATGAACCACTGTGGGAAGCACTCAAAGTTTCACATCTGCTGCTTTCTCCATGCCAGAAACAAGCCTGGGAGACAATTGAAAAGACCTTTGTCCATCCAACCCCCTTTTCCAAGGGTCCTGAATGTAATAGAAAGTACCGTCCCCCAGGAGAAGATGGTCAGAAACAGGGGTGCTGGAGCAGTGCAAGTCACCTTACAAACCTCAGGGCTGAGCAAGTAAGCAGCTCTCTTTTTCACAGGCACCTACCTCCACATACAACTCCACCACATACTCTAAGCAGTAGGGGTTCCAGATTTTCTTTCCATTGTGGGGCCAACTGGTATACAGGGCCCCAAAGTGGGAGACGACAGATTTGTATGCTAAAGTTCTAGAGGGAGGAGGTGGCAGAAATGACAACTACCAGAGCGACTGAGAGGTGTGGGTGCCTCCCACCACTGCAGTGTTTGCTTACAGGCACAGGATGTAGGTAAGGGCCTGAATGTGCTCCTCCTGCAGCAGGAAGATATTCCTGTTCTTGGAGGACAGGAAGCCCATTTCAATAGTATGGTAGGAATGAAGTCAATTCAGCTGGGACAGCAAAGACTCTTGGGATTGGTAACAGGTGGAGTCAAGAGCAGTCACCTGACGATATGGAACGTCTGAAGAAGTCCGGCTAGAGCTCTATGTAATACCCCAGGTAGCTTTGACATTTAGTGGGAAGGAAAGAGATGAGAAGATAAACACCTGGATGGCCTGATGGGCTAGCCTAGTGAAGTGGGGGAAAGGTTTGGCATTGCCTCAGAGCACGACAGGAGTCCCCTGGTGCGGTGTGCTGTGGTCAATTAGCTCTGTCAGCACCATTCATGTCTTCACAGACCAGCACCAGAGGACCACTTTGCCAGGCCTTTGCTGCCACAGCCTGGTAGAATGCTGTCTGACAGACCAAAGACCAAAGCTCTAGTGTGTAACACAAGAGAACACAAACAGTGCAGCTGGAGTCTCAGGGTTTTTAAATTAAAATTAAAGCTTAGGGAATACTTTAAGGAGAACAAATTAGAACTGCCTTGTAGATAGCTTATAAACTTCAGTCAGACAACCCTGAGCCAGTGAACATAATTTAAATATCTTTATTGAACAAAGAAACCCTTTGGCCCACTTCTGCTGACTCAATCCCTGCCCTTGCCCTTGCCCAGAAAAGAACGCTGAGAAAGGCAACATGGCTGGCTGTCCAAAAATCCACTGTTCGTCAACTCTACAAAAGCAGGCAAAATGAATGGGGCTGCTGCCCTTCCCACTTTCAATCCAGATCTTATCTGAGCCACAGCTTAGTGAGATGGAAGAGGACAGAAAGAGGGAGTAGTTACTGTGTGGACAAATGAACCCCAACCCATGTCAGTGTGAAACACAACTGCCCTCAAAGGAGGAAGATGATTTTATTTGTGCTGTTGCCTGACAGGGACCCTTCTTAAGAGATCTCCCACCTACTGGTCTCTGGACATCTTCAGAAGCACAGAAGGGTAAAAGATGGGCACTTTTACCTATTTCCCAGGTAAAAGCTGAGCTGGCTTCATCAGACCTGGAAGTGGACAGTGTCCCCCCAGAAACCTCCTCCCTCACCTGTAGCTTTTAGGGCCAGCAGGATGGAACCTGGACAGGAGGGCCTGCGGAGACACTATGTCCCAAAGACATACAGGCCACCATGGTTCCTGAATTACTTGATCCTGTGCCCATCAGATCACCATTGTCATGGAGTTGAACCAAATCACGGTAAGTTCTGCGTGTAGGACAAGGAATGGCAGGGTCAAAAGGTAGGAAACTATCATTTATTCAAGACCCAGTATTTTGTATACTGTGCTAAGTGTTTTACACTCATCTTCTCGTTTTAATCCTCACAACAACCCTATGAGGTAGGTATTATCACCATTTACAAATGAGAAACATTAGGTCACTTTCTCAAGTTCTCATGGCTAGTCACAGTGGAGCTGAGGTCTGTCTCTTGCTGAAAGCCTGTGTTCCTTTTATTGTACCCATCTAAATAAGCCTTGAGCAAAAGATAATTTCATTGCTCAACTCAGCACAGATCACCTGAGAGTGGAGGCTGCCGTCCACACTCACCGCTGGTAGGGGTGCATTGAAGCTGACTTGATGTTGGTTTTTATTCCACTTGGCATTTTCCCTAAAAATGACAGAAAGAAAGATATCTGAAGCAAGGTAAAATTTCACAATAAGTCAGAAATGCAGCCTCAGATTCCTTCTTGTTGTCTCTTCTATCTCAGAACCTCTGTGGCTTCTGACTCTGGATGACAGAGATTCCAGGTTATGGCTCTTCAGTCAGTTCCCTGACTAAAGATATCTAGGGAGAAGGGGATTATCTGAAAGAAAAGAGGAGGGGTCTGAATAGCCCTCTCCCCTGGAATGGTCTTCTGCTCATCTACTTCCAGAAAAGACAGGTAAATCATGTAGCCCCTGTTTAAAGTCACAGGGAAGGAGTTTTGTGTTCTCAGTTGTCCCTCTCCCTAGATAGCCTGCTCACAGAGCTTTGCCGCTGCTTCTGTGAATCCCATCAGATTGCTCTCACAGTAAATAAAATGAGCATGAGAGAAGGCAGGAAGCCAAGGCCAGGGGACAGAGTGCAGGGAAGGATCCATGAAGGACTGGAGAACTGCTAGCTTGTTAATTCGTGATTATCTGCCAAATGGTCTTGGTTAAGGGCCGGTCACTCGACTCTCTAACCTAAGAGACACATGCTAACACCCAGAATAAACAGGACAGGTGAAACAATAGTCTGAGATGACAGTAAACGGTAACCCAGCTCTGCTACTCAAGGTCCTTCTTGACGCTCTGGTACCTGCTGCAGAGCTTTGAACTGTTTGGGGGTGACAATGCAAAGGCGGCACATTTCCAGGTCTTAGGGGAGGGGGAGGGTGAAGGAGGCTTAGATGGTCTAGCTCATCCCACACTCCTGTGCAGTCAGTCCATGTCAGCTTACCTGGTTGACCTGCCTGAGCCATCTGGACTCCACTGAGCATTGGCTGCTGCTGGTTTGGAGCACCTGGCATCTGAACTTGCTGTAATCCTGAGGCCCCTGCAAGGATTGTACCAGCTCCTGGTTGGCCGGGTTGGCCAGGACCACTGCTACCTGAAGGTCGCCAATTAGACAGCCCCTTCCCAAAGGCAACAGCTGCCACTAAGGCATTGGTGTCTGCAGGGTTGAAAGTCTGCTTGTTTGGCCGGAGACCTGGAAAAAAAAAAAAAGCAAGAACCCTCAAGTGTATGTCCAGCTCTGAACTAAACCCACTACAGTTCTGACTGCAGCAACATCTAGACTCCCCCAGCCCCATCCAAGAGCTAATAGTCCCCAAACCTATCTAAAACTTTCACTTTGTCTATTTCCTCTATGTGCTTTAGGGATAATCTTAAACATGCAATACTAAAAGGATACAGACCCTTTTCTTACCAGTTCACTCTTCCCCTACCCTGCTCCACTCCCCCCAAGTGCGGCTCAGACCCCAAGGGGGAGCACAAGCACCACGAGAGCCTATACAAGTCATGGCACCAATGTGTTATGAGTCTGAGAGGAAAGGTATCCTAGTGGTTAAAAGCCAAGGAATACCACAAAGTCACATGGCACAACAAACCTCACACCAGAGATTTACTGGGAAAGGCACAAGAGCGTGGCTACCTCTGCTCAGAAGAGGAGCAGACTCTTCTTTTTAAAAATCCCTTTTACTTATTTTGTGTTGGTGGTCAGAAGACAACTTATTGGTTCTCCCCGTTCACCATGTAGGTCCGTCCCTGGGATCAGACTTAGGCCAGACAAGTGCCTTTGCCCACTGAGCCATCTTGCCAGTCCCAGCAGTTCATTCTTATGCCCTTACTTCACTATTTGCCACATCCCCTTACCTCCACTCTCTGATTCTCGTTCTTCTTTGCTGATTTTCTCTAAAAGGTTTGAGCACATTTTATTCAAGCTCTGGATCTGCTTCTGTAACATACATGAATTAATGTAGTGATTAGTAATGATTCTGGGGAAGCATCTTCCTTGTGCGCTTCCAGAGGCAGCCTAGCTGTGAGCAACCCCACACCCCTACTACAGAGCCTTGGTAAAGTCTTGCTTCTTAGGGAGGATGAGGATGAGGTAGCAGAGCAGTGACTCAGTCCAACCTGAGCTGCATCAGCACCAATTCTGGCAGCATCTGTGGTCAGCTGCTTTTCCTGCTCTTCAACTTCAGGGTCAGGCTTGGTCCTCAAATGGTCAGGGACAACTTCATGGCTGAAAACAGGCACTCGTCCTTCAGTTTGACGCTGTAACAAAGATCGGAGTGATTGGATCGATCCTGTTGTGCTATCCAGGTAAGCAGATTCTAACCCCACTTCCCTTCCATCAGAAAATGCATTTTCAGAGACAACACAACCCGAGGCAGAGATGTAGCTCTCTGTGACACTCTCTTCACTCTACCAGAACTAGGGCAAACTAAATTCCACCCTCCACTACCACACTGAAACTGTCTTTTTGTAGCTGTTTGGTTTTGGTCTTTTGTGAATCTCCACCTCCACCCCTATTCTGGGGTCCCAGGACTTTGTGTTTGTTCTACCACTGAGCTAGATTCCCAACCCCGTATTTTTTTTGTTTGTTTGTTTTTTTTGTTTTTTTTGTTTTTTTTGTTTTTTCGAGACAGGGTTTCTCTGTGTAGCCCTGGCTGTCCCGGAGCTCACTCTGTAGACCAGGCTTTCCTCGAACTCAGAAATCCGCCTGCCTCTGCCTCCCAAGTGCTGGGGATTAAAGGCGTGCGCCACCACCGCCCGGCCCAACCCCATATTTTAAAGACTGGAACAGACAAAGTCACAGGGAAGCAGGGCAGACTTTTTCTTTTTGCCTGACACCGATGTTAGAAAAGAAAGGTCATGGACTTAGTGGCAATAGGCCTTGGTTTTCACTTCCTGTCTCCAGATGGATAAAATAGCAAGTCTTCCAGCCAGCAGCCCTCACTTTTCATCGCCACACAGAGGATCCAGTCAACAACTGCATCTTACCATGAGGTCTTCATCTCGGTCTGGGGACAGCACCAGAGGGATGATGACCTGGTTACGGAACAGTGGTGTCTTCTCATGCTTTAAGACCTTGTTCAGAGTGTTCAACTGCCCAGACAGCAATGCAAAGCTGTCCAGGACAGAGGGCCTGGAGGTGGGAAGAAGTCATCAGAATTACTTTTCCCTACAAAGTAATCTCTGAAGTTTCCCATGTTGCAGCACTCAGACTCACCCCAGAAGACTAGCAGCCCTATGACTAGCAGAGGCAAGAACCAGATTTGCCAACAGAGATGAAATTGGGAAAGAGAAACACACTTTAAACTTTTGACATAGACATAGACAAAAAGGCAACCCATTGTTTGAATGGGTTTGGGAGCAGTGGAGACAGGAACTGTGGTCACAGTGGGGTAAGTGTGGAAAGTCTCCTTCCTAATGTAGTAACAGACTCTATCATTCCAGAAGGTTGGACCTCAGATTCAGCCATGTGTGAAAGCATAAATGTAGCTATAATGGCCTTCCATTGGGGAAATGCCTCCTCACCAAAGAAGTCAAAGTGTAAGAATTAAAACCTAGAAACAGCCTAGGTTGGGGATCTGGCCATTTTTTAGTTCCTTGCCATAGAGGCCTTAAGCCAAACTACACTTTTCAATGTTGGGCAACCTAGTTCTTTCCAAATCAAAAGGGATATTTGCACACTGATAAATAGTTATATCGTTGGAGATATCCTGTCAGCCAGGGGGCTTGGCCCCACCACCCGTGGATCCCTCCCCAGCTTGTCCTGGCACTCCTTACCAGGTCAGCCTGTCATACTCGTTTTCCAGCTTGTAAATGAAACTCCCCAGTGAATTCTTCAGATCGGCCACTTGATTCAGCAGGGCATCTAATGATGCCTCAAGCTGCTTCTCCTCCCTCTGCATCAATAGTATGTTTGGTTACTCAGATACAAGTGAGTGTGACACATACAGAAAAGCTAAATTGTTTTCTATCTCACTATTTGGGTTACAGATAGCATCAACCCTTAGACCTTTCAACCTGTTCACCTGGCCTCAAGTCCTCCTACTAATTGATTCCTCTATAATCCTCCTACACCGTAGTCGTTCAAGAAGAACATTGCACCAGACCTAATTTCCTTTGGCTTGTGACCTCATGATTTTATTGTCTTTGTAACAAAATTGGCTTAGAACTCACTTAGCACTTTATTTTTTCAATTCCATTCTCTTCTCCTCCCGGCTCAAAACCCCTTGCCTCTCCCAATAGGTAACATTCTCTTAGATCTGCAGTAGGGTTAACAAAAACATGCTCAAGCTTCAGCACAATCTCCTTTGTAGGGCCCTTTTCTGGAAAATAGACATAGTCTGCCTACCATACTACTGCTTACTGTTATTGTGCTGTTCTCCTTGGGTGGATGAAGAAACCCTCTTGTGTCACTCTGTGATGTTGGCACTGCCACATTTTTTTCAGGAAGTTCAGTACACCATGACAGTAGGGGTGCTATCTACACACAAAGCCATAAATAATTCTCGAAGTCCATTATATCATGGGTGCCTCTGGTCATCCTCTGACTTTTGAGTGTAGCTACTGTCAACAACACCATCTGGAGACTCTCACACATTGCCTCTGTGTAAGGCTTTCTCTGCATCCCAGCTCTGCAATCCCCTCCCCGGTCCCCCAACTAGCTGTTTATCCACAGCATTTTGTGCTTTAGAGAGTCAACGTGCACTCGTGTATCTCTGTGCCAATATTCCAGTGTCTCTTTTGTAAACTCAGGTGACCCATAAACAGTGTAGGATTGTCAGGTGCAACAAACCAAGTGAGTAATGAAAGACAAAGGCGAGGAAACCGGCACATTGTTGCTGAGTGCTAGGCAATTTTGGACACTGAGCTGGCAGAGTTTCCGTTTGACTATCTGTGGACTATTTACTCCACTTCTCCGCCCTTAGCAACTGGGTACAAGCAGGCAAGAATGATGCAAAGCTGATTTGCAAACCCGACTATGTGACTGAGGGGGCTGGACACTGGGTTCCACCCACAGCTTCGGATTACAAACAGCTTAGCTTTTATCCTTGGAGGCCCACAATCCCTTCAGCCTTCTGAAGGGTTATTACACCTGTGTCCAACAGCCTAGATCGAGGTGTGGGGAAGCCCACTACTTTCTCGAGCCTTCCCAAATGCCAACTCGATTCTTTCCAACATTCAATCAAGTCCGCCTTTCCTCCCTGGGCCTCTGACCTTCTCACGTCAGCAGCCTCAATCCCCGCGCCTTCCTTCGCTCTCTCTTGCTCCACTGCCTTTCCTCAAACAGCCGAGGCCTCTGCCCTCGGCTCACAGCCCCAACTCCCCGGTGTCCTCAGCCCGCCCACCCTCCGGCCAGCGGCTAAAAGGCCCAACCCGCTTCTCACCTGCATTGCCGCGGCCCGGGTGGCGCAACCACTTCCTCTTCCGTTTTCTCGCCAGCTGCGCTCACCAATCAGAAAACTCAAAACGGGACCATCCCAACGACTTCCGGTTCCTGCCGGGTACCGAGCTAGCTGGGTCAGAGGTCAGGAGTGGAGCAACCTCTCTGGCCCGGGCCGGCGCGGGAGGGCTGTGTGATGGCCTCGGAGCGCCCCGAGCCAGAGGTGAGGGATGGGTGGGCGCGGGGCCGAGGCCGAGGCCGGAGGGGAGGCATGTGGCAGCCTTCACCCTCCGGAGCCTCGAGGAGGCCGTTGCTGTTTTGTTTACTCAGATGCCATCCTGATCCTCGTCGCCCACCCACAGACTTAGAGATAGTGTTGCTGATAAAACTCGTGTTTTGGTTATTAGTTGGGATTTTCATTGCGCCAAGCCAAAGCTGACGGACATTGCGGGGGTTTTTGTATCCCATCAACTTGAATGCAATCAGTAGAATGAGTTGATTTCGCTCTAGCGTTCGTGATTTCGCTCTAGCGTTCGTGCTTTTGGCAAAGCCCTGCAACCCTCTGAACAGTCTTAACTCTGGGCAGGCCCTGTTTCCTTCTTTATAAAAATATTTGTTCTGTGATGTGGCTTGGGGATCACAAGTTAAGTCAGAAAAGGCAGATGAGGCACCTGCCCCCCTTAGATGCAAAGAACCCTAGAATGTATGTTTTGACACTCAGACTCCAGCAGGGAATCTGCCAGTATTTGTTCTTATATACAGAGCAGACAATTGAAGTCAAGAGCAGGTGAGGTGTCATGCCAGGCAAAGATACCTTCGGACTCCTCATTCTAACTGAACTAGAGGATCCGAAGAGGAACCAAAACCTTGAATTTGGCTGGACTATCCAGGACCCCAGTGGAATACCCCTGTAGGAGGGAAGGGTGATGGGTGTGTGTAATGATACAAATAGTAATGGCTGCTTGTTGAATTCTTACTGCATGCCGGCCACCATTGTGAGCTCTTTACTGTTACCAGTTCTTTCAACCCTGTAAGGTAAACCCCATTATCATCCATCCCCCTTTTCAGGAAACTGAGGTGCAAATTTAAAAGAAGCCTAGTTGTGCAGCTGGTGTTAGGACTTGAACTCCCAAGTAGGTGATCTAGCTCTGGAGCTACAAGTTGTCCTCTGACCTGCACATGTGCACTGTGATGTGTGTGTGTGCGTGTGTGTGTACACACACAAAGTGCGTATATATGTATCATGTATGGGTACACACACCTGTGTGTAGGGGAGATGTGGTAAACCACACACATTCTACGCTATGAATAAATCGGGTATATTAAGAAATACCAAGAAGAAAAAGTGATGTTTAGAGACGTTGGGCTCCCAAAAGAGAGAAGGAAGTGCTACTCTGGAGCCAGAGTTGTGCTGAGGGTTAGGGTGGAGGCAGAAGGTAAGACGCAGACTCCTTAGCTCTGTGGACTAAATGAACATCAGCTTATAATAGGTGTTGCAGAGAAGCAAGTGAGGACGTGTGACATTCAATGGGACATTTAACCTTCTTCCGTGAGCAGTTAGGTGGAACGCAGGAAGTTTAAGTTCTCTAAGTCTCTTAATACAGGTTCGATCCTCAGAAAATAGTCACTCTTGTTATCCCTGCTCAGGAATGAAGAAACTCGAAGAGCCAGTATTTCACCCAAGCTGCCTTTAATGCTTGTGTGCCTGCTTTTACCATAGTGGTGGGTGAGGAGGTTAAGACTGGGAGAGAGAAGACTCAGCTCGAGGTTCTGCCAGAGGTTAAGGTTCCTATTAGTGAGAGGCTTCAGATAGTTGGGGGAGGGAGGTATTGACACTATTTTGTGGGAAGACAGCACATAGTTTAGAAAAAGCTCAGAGAATAATTAGGTCCTTGGTCTTAAAGAAGCAGGAACAAACTTGGGGGTGGAGGTGGGGGAGGGAAGCAACACAGTGCCTGGCAATCTCTTTATCCATCCTGATGTAAATGTATGTAGGCCTCGGTGACTATTATAACCAGTGATGATAGCCTTCCTGCACCGCTGCACTTTTTCACCTCTTTAATTGCAGTGTCCTTACCGAGATATCCTTATCTTGCTATCACAGTAAAGAGATTGAAGCCTGGAAAACAATTTGTTAACCTGCAAGATTACATGCATAGCATATACTAGAACACATCAGAACCCAGGCCTCTGACTCCAAAAACCTGCTTTGTCTTGTTTATCAGACTGCTTCAAAAGGTAGGCATATCAGACTCAAGAGAGGTTGGAATCAAAGACTGGAAGCTCCATGTGAATGCCATGAAACACAACTAATTAAAACATTTCTCAATCAGTAATATGGAACAGTCCCCAGGGGGGCTAGTTAAAATGTAGATTCTTGGGCTCTCTCAGCTCTTAGTTGGACTCTGATGGTACCCAGGAGTCAAATATGCATTTTAATAAACAGCTTAGGTGATTCTGATGCAGCTGGTGCTTGGAACCCTCTTTTAAAAAACATTCTACCTGCTTAAATTATATTAAACCAGCCTTCTGGATCCAATGAAGTGCGTCTTAAATGTAAGACAACTTAGGAGGTTTTGGAAATGGTCCCATCCAAGAATCAGATAAAAGGAAGTCTTACAAGAAAGCTAGGCAAACATTCCTGGTTTCAAGATGGATTCCATAAGAACTGACAGGTGAACCAGACTTCAGTGGGGCCTTGGAAAAGGCAGTCATTCCTACCTTAGGGAGCTTGTGGTTTGCAGGAGAAGCTCACATAGTGTTTGTGGAAACATGCTGTAAGAGGTAAGTTCCCTTCGTCTACATGAGGGTCTGTGATGGGAACGCTTTCCATAACAGCAAGGGTAGACTTCCCCTCTGCTGCCTTTTCCCTCACTGTGGGCTCCATGGCAGCTTCCTTGTATGGGATGTGTGTATACCGGGAACTCAGAACTCTTTTTTTTTTCTTTTGTCTCTCTCATCAGGTGGAAGAAGCTGGGCAGGTGTTTCTGTTAATGAAGAAAGATTACCGAATCTCTCGAAATGTTCGCCTGGCTTGGTTCCTTAATCATCTGCATCAAACTGTTCAGGCCACACCCCAAGAGCTTCTGGTATGTCCTAGTGACTGTGACTTCTCTTTTAAGGCTCTAAGTCTGGGAGGAGTAATGGGTTTGCTTGCAAAGTATTTCCTTAAGGAAAGTTTATTCATTCTTTTTATTACTATTATCTTTTATTATTTTAATTATGTGTGTGCGTGGAAGGGAGGAGGCATATGTGCACACGAATGTGTCAATTCTCCCTGCGGCTGGGGTTACAGGCAGTTATAAGCTGTCTTATGTGGGTGCTGGGAATTGAACTCAGGTCCTCAGGAAGAGCAGTATGTGCCCTTAACCACTCAGCCATCTCTCCAGCCCTTGTTCATTCTTTTTCTAGCTAGTGAGGCAAAGGGTGTGTGGTTGGTTGATTGAAAGTGGGGCTAGTGGGTCATTTTGGATGTAGAAGGCAGTTCTAGGGAGTATTTCATTTGCAGGATCCACTTGGACTGCATAGCAGCACTTTAGGTAGCTACTGGGATTGTGTTCATTTTACAGATGAGGACAATGAGGCTTAAAGAGTTTAAGTGCTTTCTCTGCAGTCACAGCTACTACATGGCCAAATTGGGATTCAGAGAAGAAAGAGACCTCTGCTCAACTTTCTTCTTTTAACTTTTTCTTACTGTGTCTGCGTGAGTGTATATCACACGTGTGTGGGTGTGTGTTGTGGTCAGAAGAGGGCATGGATGGCCTGGAGCTGGAGTGAAAGGTGGCTGTGAGCCTCCTGACACTGGGGCCTCTTTGAGAGCTCAAGCTTGCTTTCTTGCTTGCTTTCTCCTTTTCTAATTTTTAAAAAATTTATTCTTATATTACATCTTGACTGCAATTTCTCCTCCTTCCTCTCCTCCTAGTTCCTCCCCCAAGCCTCCCTTCTCACCCAGAGCCATTCCTCCTCTGTTTGCCTTCAGAAAAAAAGCAGGCCTCCCAGGGATATGAACCAAACATGGCCTAACAAGTTACAATAAGACTAGGCACAAACCCTCATATTAAGGCTGGACAAGGCAACCTTGTAGGAAGAAAAGGGTCCCAAGAGCAGCAACAAGAGTCAGAGACAGCCCCTGCTCCCACTTAGAAGACCCACCAGAAGACCAAGCTACACACCTATAACATATATACAAAGAGCTTAACTCAGACCCATACAGGCTTCCTGATTGTTGGTTCAGTCTCTGGGAGCCCAGGTTAGTCGATTCTGAGAATTTTCTGAGAGCACAAGCTTTCTAAACTACTGAACCATCATCTCCCCTGCCCACGGCCCTTTCTTTCTCTTCTATCTTGTCAGCTTCAGTCCGAGCAGGAATTGGAAGTCCTTAGTGTTTTGCCCCCTGGATGGCAGCCAGATGAGCCAGTGGTCCCAAGGCCATTTCTTCTTGTGCCATCCACTCGAGTTACCTTCCTGGCTTGGCAGTATCGTTTTGTTATTGAGCTGGACCTCAGCCCATCTACTGGCATTGTGGTAAGTGGTTTGAGGGAAATAATCACAACAATGGGATGGGGGTGAGAAGGAGAGAGATCTGGGAGACGTGGGAATGATCTCAGCCTTGTGGGGGAAAAGACACGCCTGTGAGTGGATGGTGAACATTCAAAGACAGATCCTGTTCCATGTCTGTGGGGCACAGGCAGAGGTCCTGATGACCCTGGAAACCTGCTTGTTCTGTTCTCTGCTTATAGCTGCATTGGACACCCTTGTGAGAGCTCTCTCTTCATTCCCCTCAGGATGATTCTACAGGGGAGATCTTGTTTGATGAAGTTTTCCATGCTCTGTCCCGTTGTCTGGGTGGGCTGCTTCGGCCCTTTCGAGTGCCCGGATCCTGTATCGACTTCCAGCCTGAGATCTACGTAACAATCCAGGCCTATTCCTCCATCATTGGCCTGCAGTCTCACCAGGTAGTGCATCTTCTCCCAAAGTTTGAACCTGCAGACTGAATTTCTGATAGCCTGTTGACACAAAGCCCTTATCCTGTCTCCAATGTTTGTCCACAGGAAGCAGGTCATTGGTTTTGCTGCTAGCTGTCTAGCTGTCTGTTCCCCCACCCTACCTTCCCTTTATCCCCTCACAGAGACCCATGTAGCTCTGGCTGACTTTGAGTTTGCTGTGTAGACAAAGATGGCTTTGAACTTCTGATCCCACTGCTTCTACTTCTTGAAGGCTTGCATTGCAGGTGTGCACCTCCCAGGGTTTCAAGAATGCTCACATTATCAATCTTATCAATTGAGCTCCAGCCAGGCCTCTGCCATCATCTTGGGCATTTATCATATTTACTCCTGCAAGTCTCTCCTTGAAAAGGGCTTGCTCCTCAGGTCTTAGAAGACCTCTGGGTAGCTGACATTAGTTAAAACACATGCTTTTCTGCTCATCCTGTAAATGCCTTCGGTGTCTGACCCTTGACTGTCTTCTTTGCTTTCACTTCCCCACCTCTCTCCCTACCCTCACTCTCACTCTCACCCCAGCACAGCTCCATTAGTTCTGTAAAGTGCTGTCTGTTATGGTGACTCCTGACTGTAGTCCAGGACACAGTCTATTTGGATACTTTTATGACATTTGAGCTGTTTCAATCACCAGAAGCATAATTTCTGTTAAAGACAGAGAAGGGTCATTTTCTGAGGGCCCTGTACACTGTCAGGTGTAATGCTGACTGAATAAGTAATTAAAAGCTTTCTCTCCTGGCAGGGTAGCCTATCACAAAGTACTCCCTTTGGAAAATGTTCAAGTCTGTTACTGAAATACTTGTTTTTGGCTTAGATAAGCATTGGCCCAGTTTCTCCATATCTGCTCTTAAGCACCCTAAATCCGTTGAAACTGTCCCTCGTGGCTATGGTGCTAGCCTCAACAGTCTGGCTTTCTTTGAGAGCTAGATACCAAGAACAGAACAGTTGGTACTTGCCAGGTCTCCAGACAGGACTGTCAGCCCTCTGCCCAAGTTTTAGGTGTCTCCCAACACAGTCACTCACTGGTAGTTGTAGGCGGTTATCTCCAGAAAGAGGACTGGCTTTGCAGAAATCCATAGCCATGCAGAAATCCATAGCCAAGTCAGGAAGAACATAGCAGTTAGGTAATTACTCAATAGTATTCCTCTTGGTAAACACTGACAAGAGCCCAGGCTAAGTCCTTGGGGCACAGATAAATCAGGTACAGTCTCTGTCCGGATTGAGTTTTTATGAGCTTAGGAGGGGAGACAGATATTTAAGGAGATCATTTCAACTGAGCAGAGTAAGGGCACAGATGGTCCTGACACAGATACTGAGCCCACCAATAGGGAACATCTAATAAAACCCACCAGTGACAAAACCCACCAGTGACAGGAACCTTTTAGACAAAGACACATCTAAACTGAATCTTCTGTTGCTGCTGCTGTTGTTGGTGTTGTTTTGGTTTTCATTTTTTGAGGCAGGATCTTGCTAAACAGACCTGGCTGGCCTGGCACTCTTATTTTCTGCCTCTGGCTCAGCTTTCCAAAAGCTAAGATTAGATGCACGTGCCGTCCTACCTGGCTCGCTTATTTCTTCTTTAGTACTAAAGACTGAGCTCAGCTTCATACCCGCTGAACAAATGCTCTATCCTTGTGTTGTATCCCCAGCTCTCTTTTTATACTTTGTGTTTTGAAATAAGAGTCTGGCCATACTGGCTGTGAGGTCACTCTGTGCCTTTGACCTTAAGATTTCTTCTGCCTCAGTCTTCCAAAAGGCGTTGTTAATATTTTGTAGAGTTCCTTTGTTGTCTAGTAAGTGGCTTAATCTCCCTTTCTTCAAAAGAACAGGAAGCATCAGGTCCATTCCAAATAGGTGCTCATGTCCTATGTTTTTGTAAAGTGAGGATTGTTCTATGTCAAAAATAGGATTTTTAATGACAGCTTCCTTTTTTGTGGAGTTGTCTTTTGAATAAGGCCTCAGCCCAAGGTGACCCAGTACTCCATATGTTAGCCCAGGCTAGCCTCAAACTCTTGCTCATCTTGCCTTTGTCTTTCTGCTGGGATTATAGGTGTGCACCCCAGCTTTCAGCTGTCAAAACTTACTGTTTTATCCTGATGCATTTCAGTCTCCCATTGTCCTAAACGATAGGAGTACATTCTTATATTTCTGTGGTTATAATACCTGACATTTCTCCTTCTCTGCCATGTCAGAGACCTGGAGAATGGTCGTCCCTAATCCCTTATCCAGTCGAGAACAGGGAGCGAAGAAACAGAAGGTCAGGGAAGGGTGAAGGCAAAAGGGATCCTGAGGGCCACCATGGGGGCTACAGGCCCATATGCAGAAGAGTTCATGGTTGAAGAAGGAAAGGGCCCTCAGAGAATGAGTGAGACATAAAAGGTTCAAAGTGGAAAGATTGCCCTGGGAAAAAGGACAGGAAAGATCTAGAGGAAGAGAGAACAAGTGTACGAGGGTGTGCGCCTGGAGCAGCCTTCAAGTGTGATGACGTCAGAGGCGTGGACAGTAGCTATTCTTTGGGTTAGTGGGGGTTCCTAGTGGCTGGCTAACTTTCTCCCTAAGGAAGAGTGGGAGTTATCTACTAAGGGTAAAGGAAGGAATATAGCTTCATGGGAAATAGCTGGTATGTGAAGCACATTTAGGAAGAAAACATTGATTGGAATAAGAAAGGCTTTGCCAGGCAGGGGAGTAGAAGCTCACAGATAGCATTCCAACATGGAAGGCACCAGGAGATCCTATCACTGCCTTAGGGGCGAGGAAACCCAGGCAGGAGGACTACAGACATAGGGATATTGTGATTCTGGATTAAGGTGGCAGGGCTCCTGAGCAGGGCTGCAGTGCTCCTGGGCTGAATGAAGCAGCCGACTCCCCAAGTAGGTGAAACTGGACGTGGGGTTAAACATTGGGTGCCTGTTGGATGAGAAGTCAGGATTCCCTAGCGTAGAGAATGTGCAGAACAGAGGTATAATGTCCAGTGCTCTGCCTACCTCATCTCAGCCTTTCCCGTTGCCGCTCAGGTTTTGGTGCAAGGCTGCCTTTTGGACCCTTCCCAGCGAGAGGCGTTCCTGCAGCAGGTATATGAACAGCTCTGCCTATTCGAGGATAAGGTGGCTACCATGTTGCAACAGCAGTACGAGCCCCAGAGCCAGGTAAGTGGGAAAGAGGGCAGAGACCATTCAGATGACAGCTAAGAGCAGGTGGCAAAGTGAACCCAGGACGGATTGCTATGCACAGTCAAGACATGCTCCCTACTGGACAGGGGCGGCTCAGATCCAAGCCCTACACCCCAGATTCACGCTGGGAGAAAGTATGAAGGCATTTGCCTGTGAGGTTTTTTGGTTTGTCTTTTCTTTTTTACTCCTCCAGTCCTGGATCTGAAAGTGAACATGGGCAGTTTTGATCTCTGTTTAGCATTTTTAAAGCTGTTTGGCTCGCTGGAGTGTCCTGCCTCATTACTTGGGAGACCATCAAAGTGGCTGTGCAAATAGTGTGTGGTGACAGCCTTGTGTTTGGCTGGTTAAGAAGTGCTTCAGAGCACTGATGCAGAGATGTGGAGAGGCTGCCTCTGCATAGCCCAATACTTCCTCTGGTGCGTGGCTCCCTTCCCATCTGCGGCTCAACATCTTAACACATGCTGGGCATGAGGACACAACAGAACTCAGCTGCAGTATAGGGAACTGGGACACTGAGGCTTACACACCTGTCTGACCTGGCTGTACCGGGCTCTAAGTTGCAGTTTGAGGGCTGAGTAAAGACTCAATGGCAGACCATGTGCTTGGTACATGTGTGGCCCTAGGTTCAGTCTCCTGCTCCAAACAAGAAAGACAGAAGGAAAGCTGACTTTGCTGTAGATGGGGCAACATTACTCTCTGTCCTATTCTTTTCTGTAATTTTGGGCCAGGCAGAAGACCAGTCCCCAGAATCAGGGGAGTCCTTGGGCCGGAAGGTAGGAGTCTCCATGGTGACAGCTGATCTTGGGCTGGTCAGTATGATTCGTCAGGGCATCTTGGCGCTGCAGTTACTGCCCTCAAATTCTAGTGCAGGTCAGTAGAAGATATATTGGTATAAGTGGGGAAATGGGTTAGGTTAGGGTAGATGGTTGTTGGCAAAGATTGAAGTTTCCCCAGGACTAGTGGGCCCCAGGGAAGAAGTTCTGTTTTCTTGTTGGCAACTTGTAAGTCCTTACTCCTGTGTACTCCCCGTACACTCAGCACCGTCTACCCTCAGAGACCCTGACGGGAAGGACCTCATCTAGGAAATCTGCTGTAGGAACACCTAGGGGAGAGGCAGGAAGAAAGGGGAAGGTGTCTGAGAAGTGTGCAGAGGACAGACACTGAGGTCTTTGGGGCACTGTGAGTTGGGCCTCCCTGTGACTTCGGTGGAGCCCTTGTCTCCAGGGCTGTCTATCTTATTTCCTGTCTCAGGTATCATCGTGATCACAGACGGGGTGACCAGTGTCCCTGATGTTGCTGTGTGTGAGACACTACTGAACCAGCTCCGCAGTGGCACCGTGGCGTGCTCTTTTGTGCAGGTGAGGACTTTGTAGGAAGGAGGAGTGGGAATGGGGCAGCTTACAAAGTCAGGAATGGCTGGTTACTTTCTTACAGGCGAGAGTGAAGATGGTGACATGGTTTCCTGGGGAGAAGGTGCCAGGTCTAGAGCAGGGTAGGTGACAGCTATGAGAGAGGACTCTCGTTTTGTCCCCTTTTCTTAACACGTCATTGGGGAAAGAATGGAAATGCTGAAATCTGAGTCAGTTCTCATCCCGTCTGCCCACTTGGTTACTGTTTTATTTGCAAGGGTCAGAAAACCCAGCTCAGATTAGTTTAACCAAAGTAGGAAAGGAAAGCCTGTTCAGGTAACCATCACTCTAATTCAGATGGATGGTCTGCAGGGCAGGGAGCAAGAGCTTTGGGACTTAGGCATAAGCATAACCAGGGCACGAAAACCCAATCCTGTGTAAATAAGTTTAAGTATTAATCCACTGGATGATGAACTTGTGTGGAAGGAGAGCTGGGAGATGACAAATTCAGATTTCCGCATGTGTTAGAATGACCTATGGTTCAGTATTGCATAGCAGTGAAATATGTCACCTTTAGAATTAGGCCTGCCAGGTCTGAACCTTGGCACTGCTTTTAGCTCTGTGACATTGGGCACGCCACTTTTTTTCCAGGTGGGATTCATCTGTCAAAGGAGACAGTGCCCACCTGACAGGCAAGATGGTGCATTTAAAGTGCATTGGGTACGCATTCTTGGGTGATAAATGGCTGCTCTTTGTGGTAGCCAGCAGTTAGATCTCAGTACTCTGGAAGTAGCAGTATTCGAATGGTAGACATCTTAGATATGTCAGGCTGCACATGCTAACTGAGGTGAGAGGAATGTCTCAGAAGACCAGCAAGGATGAGGGTCTGGTCTAGAGAGTGCAATGTCAGAAAAGTCGGAAGTTTGGAAGGAAGGGATAGACCTTAGTGAGAAGCAGCAGAAAGAGCAGGATGGGGAATGAAAAGTGTCCTTTGGACTTGTTGGTCAGGAAGTCTCGAAGAAATGCTTTAGAGCTGTTTCAGTGAAGAGGCAGCATGGGAAATGCGCATTATAGCTCAGATGCAGGGAGAGAACTGTGGACAAGTGTTGACATGAGAGATTTGGCTGACGTGAGGAACAAGAGAGGAGAGTGGCCAGACAGAACTAAAAGTGGAAGAAAGGATGTTTTTTCTGTTTGGTTTAGTTTGCTTTTTAAGGTAGACACTTAAACATGGTTTTTAAAATGTATTATTTGGAGTACGTTCATCTCACAGTGATGGGTTTCATAGACATTGTCATACAAGTGTGTAACCTGGCTTTTGTGATATGTCTGTTGTAAACAGATAAACAAGTGTCTCTGTGGCATGTTGACTTAGAGTCTTTTGGGTACATATCCAGAAGTTACCTAGCTGGGTCATATGGAAGTTACTCTTTAGTTTTGCGAAGACCTTCCACACTGACCGTCATAGTGGTAGAAGTTCTTTATATTCCTGCCAGCAGTGTGAAAGGCCCCTTCTCCCGGCATCCTTACTGACATTTGAGTTTTTCCTGAACAACAGCCATTCTAACTGGGAGAGATGGAATCTCTGTGTAGTTCTGATTGACTTTCTGTTTGCTTGTTCATAGTTCTCAGAGGTCATAGTGGTTAAAAAGGGCTTAAAAATCAGAGGAAAAATATAAAAAAAGGCTCTGATAGTGTAAAGTCCCTAACGTGACAAGAAACATTGGCTTTAGAAACATGTTGGATTGTTCTTTATGAACAAGCGTCAGTTTTTCTTTGAGACTGAAAGTTAGAAATTCAAGTGCAGGTAAGTTCTGCCAAAGGACTCTGTTCCTCTCAGAAGTGGCAGGTGACAGTGAATGCGTCAGTATGTGGTGAGGCAGGAGCTGCTCTGAGCACGGGCAGCCTACATAGTTCCCTCACTAAGCCACCAGTGTAGACATTGTCATCCTGGTTGAGATTTGAGGTAAGGACAGAGGAAAATAGAAGGTCAGATATTTGACTCTGGTGCTTTGAGGCTTGCTTGATGGTAAGGTCCAGGCCAGGCTGGGAAACGAGTGTCAGGATAGTGCGGATAAAGCCCAGAGGCTGAAGACCTGGCAGACCTTGTCGGTGAGGTCGAAGCAAAGCAGGAAGAGGGTGGGAGGAAGCTAAAGGGGTATTGTACTGTGGGTGGTGGCAATTTGGAGATGTGGCAGATTGCAGAGATGGATTGATTCCAAGTGAAGCCAAGGGCCAGTGTGTAGACAGCTGCAGGTGTGTGGGGTAGGGATGAAGGTAAGGAGCTGACTGACCAGGAAACTAGATGAGTCTCTGGAGCAAGTCTGCGGTCATTGTCTGCGGAGGTCAGGAAGTGTGGAAGCTTTCCAGGCCCTTAGTCTCGCAGCCGTGTGGCTCTGCTGTAGTGGTAAGACAGCAGCCACAGACAAGATGCAAAACAAATACAGGTGGCTGTCCCATAAACCCCACTGACAGAAAGTTAGGTCTGCGCTGATTTGGGCTGTAGACTAGAAGTGGTTGGGTCTACAGCCTTGGTGTTGGTATTACCAGATGCTTCTTTTCAGTGCAGGCTCTCAGGCCCCACATCAGACATGTGCGTTAACAAAATCCCAAAGGGTTTTATATGTTCCTTAGAGTTTAAGAAGCACTTTGTTAGACCTATAGTGACTAGAAGCCAGTGGACTCCTTAACAAAATCCAGTGAGGAGGCTAAAGAGTGTTTTAACCTAGAGGAAGGAGGGCTGAGGGGGATGTGGCCAGCTGGCATGGGTCTTAGAAAGGCTGAAGGATAGGTACAGGGTGGTGGTCTATCCTGGGAGCACCGTGGCCCATGTCTCCTCCGTGGTCTGGAAATTGGAAGCAGTAGATCCCTCTCCTGTTCTTCTTTCCTGGCCCTCTGGTAAAACAGGGTCTTCACTTGCTCACCCTCTCCAGGTGGGAGGAGTTTACTCTTACGATTGTAGCTTTGGTCATGTGCCTAACGTGGAATTGATGAAGTTCATTGCAATGGCGACATTTGGCTCCTACCTGTCCACTTGTCCTGAGCCTGAGCCAGGCAACCTGGGTCTGACTGTGTACCACCGGGCGTTTCTGCTCTACTCCTTCCTGCGCAGTGGGGAAGCCCTGAACCCTGAGTACTACTGTGGTAAGGCCAGGCTCTGTGGGCTGGGGGAAGGGTGGATACCGAATGCCCTTGGAGATGGCATTGGCTTTGGGAGGACTGGTGGTCTAATTGGACTGGCTTCTCCGGTTGTCTCTCTCCTAGTGATTTCAGTGTAGTCCCTTTCCTGTCCATTCATCAGCTGACACATCTCCTTCTCCTTCCCTATCCTCACGGGTCCTCTAGGCTCCCAACACCGCTTGTTTAACGAGCACCTGGTCTCTGCAAGCAGCAACCCTGCCCTGGCCTTGCGCAGAAAGAAGCACACTGAGAAGGAGGTGCCGGCTGACTTGGTTAGCACTGTGTCTGTCCGCCTGCGAGAGGGCTACAGTGTCCGAGAGGTCACCCTAGCCAAAGGTAAGGGTCACTAGACCCTGCAATTTCACAGATTGCTGGTAACTTATGTGTGTACAGACCTGCCAGATATATGGGGGCGGGTGGGGGGGACACCCACCTCCCACACGTTAAAGAGTGTTCCCATGAGAGTCTCTGCTTGTCATTGAAGACAAATGAGCTTTGAGGTACTTTAAAGGCTGAGCTCTCTTAGCATATAGCTCCCAGTCCCTTCTGCTTGAGTAGACAGTATGGGGTGTGGTGTCCTGGGCTGTGCTTCTGAAATGTGTGGGACTGTGTTTAGAAGTTTGGCCGGGCTCGAGTTCCATGATACAGGTGAGGCTCTGAGTAGGACTTGGGCCTGAAGTCCTGCTTCTTCTAAGCCTTCCTTGCCCTCCTGCTCTCCTGAAGGGGGGTCCCAGCTGGAAGTGAAACTGGTGTTGCTGTGGAAACACAATATGCGTATTGAGTATGTGGCTGTGGCACCCTGGCCCCTGGAGCCTGAGGGCCCTCGAGGGACAAGGGTGGAAGTGACAATGGAAGGCGGCTATGACATTTTACATGACGTGTCCTGTGCACTACGACAACCTATTCGCTCGCTGTATCGCACTCACGTTATCCGCCGTTTCTGGAACACACTACAGAGGTAAGGCCACCATTTAATGAGCAGTACCCAACTTGTGTAGGACAGATTTGTGAATCTGGGAGCTGGGGGAAGTGATCCAGTGTACCAGGCTCATGTCCAGGGTTCTCTGTACCCCTGAGGTTCCCTTCATCTGTCCTGGCAGTCTGCTGTAGCTCAAGCTTGGCCCTTGTTCTACAGCATTAACCAGACAGATCAGATGCTTGCCCACCTGCAGTCCTTCTCCTCGGTGCCAGAGCATTTCACGCTTCCAGACAGCACCAAGAGTGGAGTGCCCCTCTTCTACATCCCTCCTGGCTCCAGCACCCCGGTGAGTGGGCCTAGCCTGGAGGCCAAATCCACCACTATTTCTTCTCAAGTCTGAGGCACCCAAATCAGCTTTAGCCTTGAAAGTATCTCTTCTTCCTGCATCCTAAGGCCCTGGGGAAACTGTTAATAGAAAAAGGCCACCCGAGCAGACCACACTAAGATCGACATTTTGCAAGATGTCAGGTGATGGTATCCTAGCAGGCTGCCGTTGCCCTTGCCTGTCTCCGTGTGGTGTACTTGGGCCTCCTCCTTCTAACCAGTACCTGTTTTTCAACTCCCACTTTCCATGTGAAATGGATACTTCCTGAAGACTACAACTTCCAAGTTCTGTGTTCTCTTCCCTCAGTTTGCAGCTGATAATGTGGTACAGTGTGCATGTGGCCCACAGCAGTATACAGTGGCCTCATCATTAGATCTTGCCAGCTCTCAGCCACTTTTCTGTAAAGTCAGCAATATAAGCTGGGCAGGTTCCATCCTCCTGCTCGGTCAGCTCTAAAGAACTATACAGTCCGTCCTGGCTCAGTCATCCTAACATATCCTTTCTGCTGAAAAACAGTTTGTGCCTTTGTCCCAGACTGGCCTGACCCCTGAACTGAATCTGCCAGAGCTATTTACTGTTTTCCACAAATGTTTTTAGTGGGCTGGCCTTCTGTCCCCAGGTGCTTTCCCTTCAGCACAGTGGCTCCGACTCATCCCATGCCCAGTTTGCTGCCTACTGGAAGCCGGTGCTGTCCATGGATGCTAATTCATGGCAGAGATGGCTGCACATGCATCGCCTGGTGCTAATCCTGGAGCATGACACGTGGGTACCCTCAGGTCCAGGGCCATGGCTCTGATGGAGAAGCATGCTGGGGATCGGGACTGATGGGGAGAGTACCAACTGTGGCTAAGCCAGCTCCCATGACCTCAGGGTCTAGAAGCCATTGGGGCTAATGTCATTCTCCCTCCCACCCTGTCCTAGACCACTCCCTAAGCACTTGCACAGCCCGGGCAGCAATGGGCGCTATAGCACTATCCAGTGCAGGATCTCACACTCTTCACTGACCTCTCTGCTTCGAGACTGGAGCAGCTTCGTGCTGGTTGAGGGCTATTCCTATGTCAAGCTGCTCTCCAGGTGGGCAAAGTGGTCTCCTTACCTGTCTCACACCTCATCCCAATCTCTCTTCCTAACCCCAGACCATATCCCTACTTCTGAAGCCCATTTACTCTCAACCCAGGACAACTCACTTGCTTCCGTTTCTCCCCAGTGCCCCAGACCAGCCCCCATCCTCCTTCTACATGGTCCGCATTATTTCCAAGACCCCTTGCATGGTTCTTCGCCTGGGGTTTCCAATTGGCACACCAGCCCAGGCCCGGCATAAGGTAAGCCCTGACTGCCTGGATGAGGAGTTCTGGGGTGTAGGTGAACTGTTTCCTCAGCCCTCCTGGCTCAGAGAGGAGAGGCGACCCCAGAGGTACATGAGAGGGAGAGTTGTTTCCTTGACTGTGGATCTCTTCTCCCAGACATGGATAAGTTGGGAGTGGGGAAGTCTTACTATATTTTCCCCCAGATTGTGTCAGGCTTGAAGGAAGAGATCCTGCGCCTTCGTTTCCCACATCGGGTGCAAAGTAAGGAGCCGACGCCCAAAGTGAAACGAAAAGGGTTAGGGGGCGTTGGGGGCAGTTCGCCCTCCAAATCACCCCCCACACTGGGGCCACAGCAGGCCTTGTCTGACCGGCCTTGTCTTGTGGTTCTTCATAAGCCGCTGGACAAGCTCCTCATCAGGTTGGTAAAAAAGATGGGGAGCAGACCTCAGAGCATGAGAGGCTGTGAGCAGAAGTCAACTGGGAGCTGCCTTGTTTCCCAGGTATGAGAAGCTGCCCCTGGACTACCGCGCACCCTTCTTGCTGACACTGGAGCCACCAGGACCACTGCCCCTGGTGTCAGGCCGCTCGGCCTCATCCAGCCTTGCCTCCCTGTCACGTTACCTCTACCATCAGCGCTGGCTGTGGAGTGTCCCATCAGGCCTCGCTCCAACGCTGCCACTCAGCGCCATCGCTCAACTCCTCTCTGTTCTCACTGAGTACGTCTCCAAGCCTGCAGGGCAGCTCAGCGAGGGCAGGGAGAGAACATGTGTAGGCTCTGGGGTTGGACAGCGGCCAAAGGCGGACAATTCCCTTCTCCAAGCACTGTTGTCAGTACAGAGGTCATGGGTCATGCTGTTGCCTCCCACTCCATACTGCCCCAGCTCTGCTAATTTTGGCCTCTGGTCCTATTTAGACCCAGTACTCTCTAGGGAACTGCTAATTTGAGCTTGCCTCCAGCGGGCCAGGTTGCATGATGGATTCTGGGAGGTGGGCAGTTGGTGCACTTAACTAATTTCTCTTTCCTCATCTTTCTGGTTCTGCCCTGTCTTTCGGGGGCTTCAGAGTCCGACTCTCTGAGGGGTTCCACTTCGCCTGTAGTGGGGAAGGAATCATCAACATGGTTTTGGAACTTCCAGTTCAGGTGTGTACCATCTTTCTGAAACTTACCCCAGGGACTATCAGAACCTTGGGACATTTGCGTCTCAGCTGAGTGTAACTGTTAGAAACTACCTCACCTGATCAAGGGACCAAGACCGCAGGCCAGAGTGAGAAGCTGTCCAGGCCTCTTCACTGCCTAGGTTTTGCCCAGGATCTCCCATTTATTCACAGAATGAACCACTGGGGCAGGCTGCGGCTGAAGAGAAGCATACATGTGTTGTCCAGTACATCCTCTTTCCCCCACACTCTACCTCTACTAAAGACAGGTGAGGCTGTGAACTCTGCATAGTCCCCTCTCCCAGGGTCACCTAAATGTCTGGCTACCATATTACTATGGCCTCTATCCCAAACCAGAGCAGGGAGCTGCTGGCTTTAGATGATCCATGTTGAGTAGATGCTGGTCTGCACAGGCCATGTGGCTATCCTGGATACCTGCCTTCCCATCCTCCCTGCTACCAGCTATCACTGGACTTCTAGGCTTAAAACCCCTCCTCTTCTAGCTTCTCAACAGATGATGACAATGATGTGGAGGTAGAGGCCTTAGAGGGGGACTCAGAGCTCAATCTAGTCACCGAGGTGTGGGTGGAGCCTCAGTATGGACGAGTGGGACCTGGCCCTGAAAGCTGGAAACACCTGCAGGATTTGACCTACTCTGAGATTCCTCAAGCTGTAAGTGACCTCAAAACGGTCCCCTGCCTCATCAGGTTATCCCTTGCTTGGAGGCTGTCACCTGTGCATGTCCTTTGAGACCAGAGGTAGGACCTAGGATATAATGACTCCTGTCATCTGGTGTTTCTTCCCAGCTCCACCCACGGGATGCTGCCTGCATAGGCTCCCTGCTGACCTTCGAATACCTGATACAGCTGTGCCAGAGCAAGGAGTGGGGTCCTCTGCCCCCAGAGCCACGGCTCTCAGATGGTCAGTGGCAAGGGTGTATGTAGCAGGGCAGTAAGGTGGGAGAAAGCAGCTACGGGTAGGTAATCCGGGTCTCACTGTGTCCTAGTCTTTCCTCCTAGGGCTGGACCAACGAGGAGATACCTGTGTCCATGAGATCCCTTTCAACTTTGACCTACTAGGGTTGTTGCCACAGTGCCAGCAGCTGCAGATGTTTTTCCTCCTGCTCTCCAGAGGTGGGTATACTTGGAAGCTGCTCACCCACACCTAAGGGGCCAGCAAACCTGGGTATCTCAGAAGGTAGGAAGGTCAGCCAGGACAGTGAGTGAGAGAGGGCGGGTGGAGGTTGAGGCTGAAGGAAGGGCTTTGCCAGCCAGGGTGGAGCCGGGGGCACTGCGCAGCAGGAGACACGTTGCTGAGACAGAGTGTGTGTCGGGCAGAGCCAGAGGGTGTGCCTCTCGCCGAGGGGCCCTGTCCCACCAACGACATGGTGCTGTGCCTGCTGCACAGCTGCCTGGGACAGGAGCTAAGTGACCGGGAGATCCCACTGACCCCCGCTGACCAGGCTGCCTTCTTGAATGAGGTCGTGCGACGGAGCTGCCGTGACCCAGGTGAGTTCCCCACCACTTTCCTAATACTAGTCTTCAGCCCTTCCCTACCCCAAGGTGGTGTCTGTCTTTGAGTTCTGGCCTGCTGCCTGCCCTGTCACTCAGAGTCCTGCCTCTCTGCTGGTTCTGCTCCTTTCCACCATCTCTGCCCCGCTGCAGGTCCAGAAGGTCCTCTAGTTGGGGGCCATGCGGTTTCTAAGGATCAAGCAGGCAGCAGCACCCAGGCCTCTGGAGACTACACCCTTCCTAGCCAGGTCAGCACTGCTGCATTTCCCTGAGCACTTACGGTGCATACATCCTTCTGTCAGCACACACCTGTACCCAGGTCTCCATTGCCCTGACAGTGCTGTCTTTTCCCTTTGCCCTGACCTCTCATACTTAGCCTAAGAGGAACGTGGTCAGGGTGGAAGAAGGGAACAGGACTTGGAATGTTCTTTGTGGATTGTTCTTGTTCTCTGTTCATCTCTTACAGACTGTAGGGATTCCTGGAATTATCAGGTCTTCCATTTCTGCCCAGCCCCCTCAGTGGCACTGCTATGCAAGGCTTCTGGGCCCTCAGCATGTGTTTCTGACTTTTCTCCCGGCTACCTTCTCAGGTATCAGTAGCTGACCTTCCTCACTAACCCCTCTGACACAAACCCTTGGGCTCCTCCCCTAGTCCACCAGAGAGCCCTGATAGGCAGGTGCCCCTCTTTTCTTCCTCAGATGTCCAACATCTGACTGCTTATGGCCTGGAGGGTTCCTTTCAAGAAGAAGTAAAACCTAAGCTTGGGGATTGGAGTGGAGCTCCAAGCCTGAAAGACCTGGGAGGAACAGGGAATAAGGCTACAAAGTCCCAAGTGCCCATCCTCAGTGTGACCCTTGCTAGTGGTAAGGCTGCTGCCTAAAGTCATTTAAGTACAGGGTGAGGTTGGGAAGCCTCTGAGAATGTGAGGACATAAACATCTTTCCTCACAGACAGTGCCCAGGATCCAGGAGAGCCAAGCACACCCTCCTGCCGAGACTTAGCATCTAACAGTGGGCGCCAGGCTCCCCAGACAGAAGCTGCTGATGGGCCCCGGACCCGGTGTCCTGTCTACGTCTATAGCTGTTCCCTGGAAGCACTGAGGGAACAAATGGTTGGCTTGCAGCCTCCACAAGCACCACGAGATCTCATATTTCGGTGGGTATGCCTCATTTCAACTCTTGGCTCCTCCCATCCAAGGCTTGGGTGCACACTCAGGTCAATCAGGAACTCAGCTTTCTAGCTGTGTCCCCCTAGCAAGCCATCAGACATCCTTAATTATGAGTATATTTGCTAAGAGTCTGGACACTCCTCTGGAGTTTGAATGCCTGATGAGGCCAAGGTATTGTTTAGGGAAGTCCACCAAGACCTGTTTTTCTTCACATTCCTAGAGCTCAGGACCTGGACCACCCCTCCTCATCCTCATCCTGGATCGAGCCCAGATACAAGGAGGCAGCCACGCATTGTGCCTTGCTGCAGGAACATGCACAGCGGTGCTTCGTCCGCGGTGAGCAGGAGTGCCATGGAAGGAGGGAGTGTGACTCTAGGGTGACAGTGTTGGGAACTGGAAGGACAGTTATAGAGGTGATCCTCATGGCCCATTCTGCTCCCATTAGGACTGTTCCGAAGTTTGCAGCAAGCACAGAGCGTGACCTGCCAGGATCTGCTGACAGCCGTAGATGCCTGTGAGGAGCTACTACAAGAAGTAGACATCACCTCTTTCCTGCTTGCACTATGTGGCCATACTTGGGGTTTGCCTCATGCACCCCCAAGCCCTGGGCCTCTCAGTCCAGGGCCCTTCAGCAGTAGTATCGAAGAAGGACCAGAACCCCGGGAACGAGCTATCCTAGTTTCTGAGTCCAGGTTAGGATTGTTCTTGAAGGCTGTTGAGCAGGGTTGTAAGAGACACATGAACCAAGTCCCTACAAGCAAGACTTTTCAGTCCAGAGGAAGTACACCGAGAGGTGGTGGTACCTTGTCACTGGCTTTGTTTCTGGTCTTGTCCCATTTGGCTTTGGTAGCAGTCTCCCTCCCAGGCATACCCCACCTCTCCTAATTTAGTATGTCTAATGAGCTGAGTTAGGGCTAGCCCATTCCCAGGAGTGAACACAGAAATTTTTCTGTTGTCTTCCATATTAATTATAACAATGTCCCCAACTGATGTGAGTGTATTGTTCATCACTGAGTCCCCACAGTGAGTCTCCACAGCTCCTGCTGAAGGAAGAGAAAGGCTAGAGGAAGGACAAAGACAGGATGGGAGATGCTGTTAGCTTCTCTGGTGTTGTAGTTGAAGAAATGGCAGCCAGAAAGCAAGGATGCCAGGTCTCCACCCTAGTGACTGCTCTGGAGGCCCAGATCTCCCACACCCTCCACGCCCCCTCCAAGTGAACACACGTTTCCTCCAACAAGCTTTGCTTCTTTTATGCTGAGTGGTACCACCCTCCACCCAGTGACACAAGTTGGAAAGGGGGCCACCCTTTCTGTAAGAAGTGTGTAGGTCAGAGCCCGAAGGGAGAGGGCTGCTCCATGGTCACCTCCCAGGCTCTGTTCCAGCTCCTTGTAGACAACAGACCGGTGCTGCTCTGGTATGTGGTGGTTCTTAACCCTGAGGTGCTCCTTCCAACCCCAGTATAGAGACTGAGGACCTAAGTGAGCCGGAGTTTCAGAGCACCCGTGTCCCTGGGAATCCAGACCCTGGTCCGGAGATTTCTCTGACAGATGTCTGCCAGTTCAGAGGAGAGGCACATGATGCCCTTCACAGCCTCATCCAGGTGGGAACTTGGAGGGGAGTGGAAGCAGGTAGAGTCCTGCTCATGCAGCCCACAAATTCTTCCCTGGGTTGAGGATGGTCACGTGTCCTGGTCTAGTGAAGAGAGCAGTGTCCTTTCAGGGATGGCTGACCTCATAGCCTCTTCCTGAACAGGAGAAGTTCCTGGAGATCAGCCGTCTGCACTTCCGCACCGTGCCCTCCAATCCACACTACTTCTTCTATTGCCCTCCGTCCAGTAGGCGAGAGGTGAGAAGCTTCTCCTTTCTGCGTGCCCAACCCAGAGCCTGTTGGAATCCTTTTGAGTCTTGGTTCTCTGATGCCTGGATTGCCTGCTTTGATCACCTGTCTCCTCCTCTTCCCCCTCAGGATGAGGGGCCCCGAGACACTGTGGACAGAAAAATCAGTGACCTGGAGTTTTCAGAGGCCGAGCTCGTGGGAGAGGAAGGTAAACTTGGGAGAGTGGGTAAACTTGAGATGGCTGTTCCCAGCCAGGATTCAGTGGTCCTTGCTGCTGCCCTCTCTTGTTAATCACGTCTTACACCTCTAGGGGACACATCTGCCTGCTGTGTGGTTACCGAAAGTGATCCAGAGCTGGAGGTGGAATACCGCGAGAGCCGAGAACCAGACCTGGGGCCTGCTGGACTAGACTCTGCATCATTGTCAGATGCAGACACTGTGAACCCCGATGAGGACTCCTTCAGTATCTTAGGGGGTGACTCCCCTACTGGGCCCGACAGCCTCATGCATGACCTGCCACCTCTCTTCCTACACCTCACATGCTCCGTGCGGTTGCGTGGACAACACAGCTCAGTGCCTGTGTGCAGCCTGCCCACCTGTCTGGGTGAGTTTAGAGGAGCCAAGAGGAAGGTCAAAGGACAGGGGAGATGGGAGAACCTAGGAGAATGACTTGGTATCATTTAGAACTTGGGAAGGTATACTTTTTCCAGGGTCCTCAGAAACCCCTAATTTTACCTCTCTCACAGGTCAAGTGCTTTCCAGTCTGGAGGGACCCCCAATTGGAGGCCGAGTCCCACTGAGGGATCTCAGCATCACTCTTGATGTCTTTGTGTTGACCTTACCCCTGGAAGTGGAACTACCCCCAGCCTCGGGCCCTCAGCACCATCGGTATGGCAGCAAGCTTGGCAGGTTCTGGGGCTTTGGGGAACACGAGACCTTAGGAGACCCTAGGAGGATAGTAGCTCCCGATCTTTGACTTTTGTTTCTGCCCTGTTTAGGTCAACATCCGAGAGCAGTGCTTCATTCCCACGGTCCCCAGGGCAGCCCTCATCTTTAAGGTCAGATGATGGCCTAGGACCCCCACTACCACCCTCAGAAGAAGAGAGGTACATCCTTTGTGCGTGTGCGTGTGTGTGATTTTTTAAATTAATTATTTTATTTTACATTCCAAATGTTATCTCTTTGTCCTCCCCTCCATGAGCCCCCTAACTAATCCCCCATCCCCTTCACCTCTAAGAGGGTGCTCCCCCACCCACCCATCCTTACCTCCTTCTCAGTTTCTCCACTCCCCCTCAGTTTTCATTCTTGAGAAACTAGTTTATAAACCTTTCATCCACTTAGGCACCCAGGACTGTCCAGTTTGGCCACACCTCACAGACTGGCTATTGAGAGCACAATGAACGAGGTGAGCCTTCTCTCCTTCAGTAAAAGCAGTAGCCCCCCAGTGCTATAGCTGACACCCGCTTAGCCAGGTACATGAGAAGACTGATGTAGGCCTCTTGCAGTCTGTAAGGCAGACTGTCTTCTAATGCCTTATGGTTTGGGTTGGGGTGATACCCAATAAGCAAGGGCTCACACCTGAACTCTGCTTGTAGATCCGCTGGCTGTTAGAAGACGAGATGGTAGGGGCACTCAGAAGAGGGGGCATCCCCCAGAGCCCTGCCCTGCACCGAGCGGCTGCCCACATTCATAGCTCTTCTGGACGCTCTACCTGCCTCCGCCAAGCTCCCCCTCTGAGTTTTGTGTTTGGGCCAGAGCGCTCCCTCACACAGTTCAAAGAGGTCAGCTGCCCTTAGGACACTCCGTGGTTCCCTGGGACTCTATCCTTTCTTGGAGCCCAGAAAGAAAAGCCCTCTTTTAATCTGAATTCATAAGAATTTTCCCTCCTGTATGTCCTTGCCGTCTCTGCCCCTCCCCCAGTTTGCCTGGAAGCGGGGGTGGGGGGGGTGGGGGGGGCTCTGTGGACAGTAGCCCTACTTCCCACCTTGTTACTGGGCCTGCTGAACTTTGGCAAAGCCACTCAAGCTTTTCTGTTTCGTGGACTCCCATCGCTTCTGTAGTGAGGCAGTGTCAAAGGAGAAACCCCACCTGACCTATGCTCTCGGCTCCTTCCCTAGGAGTTCCGACGCCTCCACCTCCCTGGCCATGTTCTCCTCGAGGACCCTGACAGTGGCTTCTTCTTTGTGGCAACTGGCCAACAGCCAGGTGGACTCCATGGGGAGCCCCCTTCAGCAGCCTGGGCTTGGCACAACCATGAAGACAGGGCTGAAGATGCTGAAGGGGAGGTAAGTCTGACCTGGGGACCAAGAGGTGTGGCAGGTGTCATATGGCTGTATCTCAGTTCTGATTACTGTTTTTCAGGTCTTGACAGCCAGCCCCCAGGTCCCTGGCTCCCTGGAGGATTCTGAAGGCACCCCCGTCGTCAGCCTTCCCAGCCTGTCACAGGGAGGTAAGACAAGATGGGCAGCATAGTCTGGGGGCATAGCTGTCTCTCCCTGCTCCCCTTTCTACTGGCAGACCCTACGCAGGATCCAGAGACAAACCAGGCATTCCCTTCTCTATATAGGAAGTCAGCCTAGTCGGGGACTAAGTCTCATGTCCAGTCAAGGCAGCGTGGACTCAGACCACCTCGGTAAGCTCATGGTGAGGGTGGAGTACCTCACATTGATGACAGCTGGGCTTAGGACTGCATAGGGAAAGGTCTAGGTAGGGGGTCGGGGGGACCTACTTAAAGGAGTCTGTCAAGATTAATGCCCTTGTGATTCAGATAATTCGGGCTCAGCTAAGGGTGGGATTGAATGTCAGCACATTTGACACAGGTTATGATGGTGGCAGCAGTGGCTCAGACAGTGAGGGTCCCGGTGAGACTCTTGGTGAGAAAGCCCTCTTCACACTGCGGACTCCACCTGGACCAGCACCTCCACAGCCTTCACTCTCTGTTCTTCCTGGGCCCTCCCTGCCTGATTTCTGGCTCATTGTCAGGATACTGCAGGATCGTGTGGAAGTGTATGCACATGCACGGTATGTAGAGGCCATTCTGTACCCCAGCGCTATCAGCTTCTGGTGCATAGTCACACAGCACCTCTCAAGGATTACTGAAAATACCTAAAGCCTGGCATGATGACATGTATGTACTTTTAACGCTACACGGGGAAGGCACAGGTAGGAGGAACTCTAAAGTTTGAGATCAACTTGGTCTACATTGTATGTTCCAGGTCACCAGGGCTACAGTGAAACCCTGTCCCAGAGAGAAAGAGAAAAGAGAGAAACTTAAGAGCTTTGTTAGGGGTCTTCTAAGGTCTGGGACCCCTGATCTCTTCTAGGAAAAGCACATCACTCTTGGTTTTGGTTTGTTTGTTTGTTTATTTGTTTGTTTGTTTTGTGGCACAGGGCTAGCCTGGAACTCATTATGTAGACCAGTTTGGCTTTGAACTCATAGAGATCCGCCTGCCTTTGCCTTACGAATGCTGAGAGTGAAGGTGTATGCCTTCATACCCAGCTCTCTGGACTTTCTTAGTGGCGATGAAAGGCTAATGGGGATTGTGACTTCTACCTGAGCCTTAAGACAGTCAGGTTCATAAAAACTTGGAGGTCTTAAGTTCATAAAAGCTTCAGGAGTTGACATTTAGGAAAATACGAGTGGTAGCTGATATTTGACAAGTACACGTAGCATTGAGGTGCCTGTCCAGTGTGTACAAGCATCAGCTTGTCTAACTGACCTGGCATTGCCTGTCACATCATATCAGCTCCACATAGTAGTGCCCTAATAGTGTAAGTGAAGAAACTCTGCAAAGAATTGAATACTTGCCCAAGGTCACAGTAAGTGACAGAACAAGGGCTCACAAGTGGGCATCTGCTTAAATAACCTGTTTTTAGAGGTGGCACAAGGGAAGGCCACCATCTTGACTGAGCTTTAAGAATAATCGAGGTGTGGGAGCCTCTGTAGTTCCATGAGGGAGCTGGCAAGGCAACTGTGCAGCCTAGGCTTCCAAAACCACTGGAAATCTTGTTTCCCTTTCCCATAGGCTTACTTCCTTTGTACATTTTTTACCTCCTTTATATGATAGTTTCCTTTGGCCCCCAGCTCCATGACCTTCCTCCAACTTAGGACACCTAAGACTGCCTGCCTCTGCAGTTCTCTGTCATCTCTGTCCTTTCTGTCTAGGAGCCTGAGTCGTGAGGATGGTGGCCCGGGCACTGAGTGTCGCCACCTGCAGCAACTCCTGGTGAGGCGTGTTGGGGAAATCTGCAGAGAGGTCAACCAGGTCAGTCAGCCTGGAGTGGGGCTGGGGCACTGAGACTGTGAGGAAGAGGAGGAAGGAGTCTCTAAGAACCAAAATTTTAGAATTGGGTGGTCTGTCTCAGACTTAACAATGACAGAGACCTTTTCTACGACACCCCAGTTCTGAAAGCTGTTATTCCCACAGCTCCTTACAAACTGAAGGGGTCTCATTCCCTGCCAGTGACCCTTGAGATGTTTCTTGTCCTTACACCGGGAAGTCAGTGAGAGCCAGACACAGGGAACAGCTAAAGTACATGGATGATTTCAGTGTCAGCCATGAAGAATTCTGTAGTGGAGAAGAGGCTGCTGGCGGAGCACGTGGCAGGGCTCTGACCTGGACTGGCTGGGAACACTTTTTGGTTAAAGCACTTTTAAGTTGAGAACTGAAGGCTAGATTCTGAGAAGCAAAGGCTTGCTGGGTTTGCCCTGAGCTCTGCTAAGTAAGATGCTGTTCCCTCGTGACCCACCCTGTGCTTGCTAGTGTCCTTCCAGATTGGTGGTGGGTGTTTTGTTTTGTATTTTCCCTTTTACAAATTCAGAATTTCTCACTCCCCAAGCTACCTGTCCCTGCCTGGCCCATTTATTTTCTGTGCCAACCTCCCCTGTCCAGTCCAAACACCTGCATTACCTTTTTCCCAGTGCAGACTGAACAGTGTCTGAAGCCAGGCACTCTGGGTCCCCTTCACAAGAAACCTGTTTCTTGGCTTTCACTTGATAGTGCCTAGGAGTAACCCCTTCATACTAGCAGGGTAGGCCGTTCTCCCCAGTCATAGCAGGCAAGGCTGATGCAGTATCAAAGCAGACTGCCTTTGACTGCCTCCCAGTCCTCGGTACAGCCATGTATTTTCATTTCTGACACACTGTACTTTAGGTAGTCCAGGCTCCTGATGTTCTTGTTTTGTTTTGTTTTGTTTTGTTTTGTTTTGTTTCGAGTCAGGGTTTCTCTGTGTAGCCCTGGCTGTCCTGGAACTCACTCTGTAGACCAGGCTGGCCTCGAACTCAGAAATCCGCCTGCCTCTGCCTCCCAAGTGCTGGGATTAAAGGCGTGCACCACCACCGCCCAGCCCTGATGTTCTGTTTGACCTCAGACCTCAGTAATGGTGGCCATTCTTTGTTTTCTGACCATCACCCCTATATTAGAAAGTGTTTCCGTTTTCTGACACCTTGTTCCTTCTCCCAGCGACTGCTTCTTCAGGACCTTCACGACAGTCACGTGTGTAACTCCCTTCTGGTGGCAGAAAGCGAAGAAGATCTGTGGCGCAGTGAGACACCTTTCCATTGCCGTCAGCGGGCAGTCCTGCCCAGTGACGGTATGGTCATAGCCATGAGCATCCCTCACCAGGCAGCCTCGCTCTCTGTCCTCTGTCCATTCCTCATGTGAGACTGGAAAGATAAGGGACCCTGCCCTTGGCTGCTGCTAGGTCATCACTGACTTTAAAGAGAGCAGTTTCAGTGGAGGGGAGGATCAGAAGCCAGATGACAAGGCAGAGTGAAGACAGAGTTGGAGCAGACAGAACTGCTCTTTCAACTAGGTCAGCAGAGAAAATGGATACAGTGACTGAAGGAAGGTAGAGGCGAGGGAAGCCCTCAAAATAAGGACAGAACTGAGCGTGCCACTGTGAGGAAAGCCTGTAAAGGAAGAGAGGTTGAAGAATACTGCAGAAAAGAGATGGTTAGCTCTAGGCTGTGACCAGGCTTCCTACTGGCTGGCCTTTGCCTGGCCTTGCCTTGATACCTAAAACATTGACGTTAACCCAGCAGCAGAGTAGACAGCAAGTAGTGTGAGGGAGTGGGAAGTTGGCAGCCTGTTCCACAGGAAGGAGCCAGAGGGGAGGAGCCCGAGACACTGTAGCGAGGTTGGTCTTCTGAGCACCCCTCCAGACAGCCACACATAGGGCCCCTTTGGGATTCCTAGGGTTTCTGGTCATGACAAGGAAACATACTAATCTAATGGTGGCAGTAATTGAAGTCTCAACCCTTGGGCTTCCTTCTTTTGTACCTGATGACTGTGGCTCATGCTACAGTGGTCAAAGGAAAGCGTAAAACCAGAGACTCCCTATTTTTAATAGTCTCATACATTTTTACCAGTGTTAGAGGATTATTTCTCTCAGCACATCCTAGGATGTTTCCCTGTATAAAAGGAGAAACCCCATAATTATCAGCCTGCTGTGGTTTTGAAGGTAGTTTCTGCACATTGAGAATGAGCCAAGATAATCAAGTGCTGCCACATCAGGACTCACAGCATCCTGGCATGTGTGGCTGGTCAGAGCCTAGGCACAGCTCTTCCTGGTTTTAGTCTCCATAGTCTCTGAAGCCCATAGGAGCTGCACTTGGAGCCAGAGTGTAGGTAGCGTCTCTTAGGCAGCCTGTATGTAGTGTTTGTGGGAAGTCAAACTGCTCCCTCACCCTTCAGAAGGTTCCTCATTCACTAGGAAGCATGACAAGGATCAGACGAGGCTTTGGACTGTGTCCATTCCAGCCTTTGGGGCATCTTTTCCTTCAAAGCACAGGAGTGCTGCCCCCACTCTGCAGCTAGTGTTTACAGACACCCATAGCCTGTTTCTTTTAATGAGCTACTGCTATGGCTTTGGTGAAGACGGTAGCTAACGGGGCCACCGGCATGTGTTGTGATAAGCCAGAACCCCTAAGCATTGTCTTCAGGATTACGTTTCTTTTTTTTTTTTTTTTTTTTTTGGTTTTTCGAGACAGGGTTTCTCTGTGTAGCCCTGGCTGTCCTGGAACTCACTCTGTAGACCAGGCTGGCCTCGAACTCAGAAATCCACCTGCCTCTGCCTCCTCCCAAGTGCTGGGATTAAAGGCGTGTGCCACCACCGCCCGGCTAGGATTACGTTTCTTGATACCTCTCCTTAACTCCTCAAGGCCTCCTTAAGATAGTCCCAAAAACCTTTGTACCAACCTGGCTCTCAGAATGTACCTGAGCCTAGCTCATCCTTACTTCCTAATACGTTCATCTCTCCTTTGGAGATGGATAGTCAGGGATGAGAAATCAGGAGTGGGAAGTCTGGGGTACAGAGGCAGATACCTGGATATCCTGTTTGTTACCCATGCTGCCCCTCTGCAGATTACGCTGCTGATGAGAGCTGTGCTCCCCGAGGATACCTAGCAGCCACCATGCAGTTTGTCCCAGGCCATTTCTCCTGTGATGTTGTATGGGGAACTGTGATCCGAGTCCATTCACGTCTCAAGATGGGTCCCAGCATGGGGGTCTCTCGGGGTATGTGACTGGCATAAGAGGGCAGGTGGGAATGGGAGATCTAGGGAAAGAAATTTTCTTATTCATGTTACTTCGGCAGCTATCCAGGCCCTTCGCTCTGTGCTCAATGCCTTCTCTGTAGTGAACCGGAAAAATATGTTTGTTTATCAAGAGCGAGCAACAAAGGCCGTATACTACCTTCGGTATGTGGACCCTGAGAAGATGGGTTAAAACTTTAGTCAGGGATGGCATGGGAGGAGACATATCCAATGACCTCACCTTTCTTTTCTAGGCTTCTGGAGACTTCTTGCAGTGACCGACCATGGGAAGGGGATACCCTGGCCCCATCCCTAGCTCTGTCCCGAAGCCAAGAACCCATCAACTCTGAGGATTCCGTGGCACGTATCACCGTTCCACCACATGTTACTCCCATGCACCCTGCATGTTTTGCTTCTTGGCACTAGACCCTGACCATCATTGTCCCTCTAGGCTCCTCGTTCTCCCCTGGACACGACTTCCAGCCGCAGTTCAGATGCTGTTCGCCCTGTGGGCCAAGTGGACAGACATATCCAGCTGCTGGTACATGGTGTAGGCCAAGCAGGTAAGGATTCTGAGATCTGCTTCTCTTGCAGCCATCTAGTCTGCCCTGGCTTCCTCCTCCAGTGCTGGCTGTGTTCTGGACTTGGCTTAAACAGGAGCTGGGTGAGACAAGACAGCCCACTTGAGGTGCTGACCTGGCCCCACAAGTCAGTCAAAGGGGTCTGCAAGAGAGAGGGAGGATGGAGGGGCAAGAGACACGAAGAATGGAGCCAAGACAGAGTGTCTGATCAAGTCTGGTTTATTGAAAGAAAATCGTGGGTATATAAGCACAAGCAGGGGAGTGCAGCTGGAGACACTAAACAACAAAACAAAATATGTCTGAGAAAAACAAGATGCTTATCAGAGTGTGCTCAGCTGTTGTAGGCTGTTGAAAACCAAGCCTCTCGTCAGGGTATATGGCCTGAGATGGTTGCAAAGATGATAGCCGCTTTCTGCTAGGAGTCGGCTCCCAACAAGGTGCAGTGTAGGAAGAAGAGCCAGACAGCCGAAGCACAGCTGCTTGGTCCTGACCTAAGACCAGAGTTGTACTGGGTGAAGTGGCTAGGATCAGTTAAGGGGCTACACTGAGGTACCCTGAGGTATTCAGGTAATATGTACCACAGCTCAGGCTAAATCTATAGTAATTGTCAGAGTTTCATTCTGTTACTGTGATAAAACACTAACCAAAAGCAACATAGTAAAGTCTGTTTCCACGTTATCTCATCAATAGAAGTCAGGGCAGGAGCTCGTCAGTAACTTAAAGCAGAAAGCATGGAGGAACACTGGTGCTGGTTCATACAGGTTCCTGCTTAGCTAACATTCTTACACAGCCCTTCATCACCTTCCCACTGTGCTGCCCACAGTGTCCTGGGTCCTCCTGTATCAACTACTAATCAAGCCAAACCTCCCACAGATATGTTCACACAGCAGTCTGACCTGGGCAATCCCTCAACTGAGACTTCATTCTCAGATGACTCCAGGCTGAATTAAGTAGACAGTTAAAGCTGGTAGGACACATATCTTCTCTTTTAGTAGTTGTAACACAACTCTGAGGTTGGAGATATAAAGATCACCATCTTTTAGATAAGGACTTTGAGGATTTTAGGTAATATGTCTAAAATCGTGTCGAGTAGCCTGACAAAGCCAGAGCTCTGTGCCAATTTCCTTTCATCTGGAATGCATAGCTATATCCAGTTCTGTAGTTGTGGACAGGGGTTTCAGGCCAGGACTGAAGACGGCTGAATCCTCTGACAGTCTCCCCTACCTCTCTAACACGGCTCTATCAAGGTCCTGAAATCACGGATGAGTTAGTGCGCGTTCTGCGCCGGCGGCTGGATGAGGCCACCCTGGACATCATCACCGTCATGCTGGTTCGGAATTGCAAGCTGACCCCGGCTGATGTAGAGGTCAGCTGCCTGCCTGACACCAGCATCCCTTTCAGACTCAGCCACAGGTGCTGAGGAATCTAGGATAGAATCCATGGCTTCAGCTCTGTCTCTTGTAACTGCAGTTCATCCAGCCTCCTGGGAGTCTCCCCTCAGAGGTGCTACATCTGGTCCTGCCTCCGTCCTGCAGACCCTGGCTTCCTGCCCTGGCCTGGTACCTCCGTCAGAACTTACTCACCTTCCTGCACTCCCCTAAGTACACAGACAGCAATAGCCGGAACCACTTCCAAGTGAGATTGCTGTTTCCTACCTGCACTCATGTGTCCCCTTCCCCCGCACACCCAGACTGTGACTTTTCTCTGGATCCTTGCATCTGTGGCCGTGTTCATGAGCCCGTGTACACCCTTGCCCGTGTCTTCTGAGCCCCCTGTACATCTGTACCCTCCTACCTGTCGCCCTCTGTCTTGGTGCTCATGGCTGTTCTCTCTCCAGCATCCACTCCCAGCACAGGGTGGCCTCCCCGACTTGGACATCTACTTGTATAATAAACCTGGTGGACAGGGCACTGGCGGCAAAGGTAAATTGCAGAGCTTAGGCCTGTGGCACTGCACCGGGTGCAACAAAGCCTTCTTTTTACCTTCGGGTTAGAGAGCCTTGTTGGTGAGGAGGGTCTAGGAGAGGGGCTGTGTGCAAGTGCTAAGTCTGAGCCTTCCTATGGATTTCTACACAGGGGTTGCCTGCATCACTCTAGCCTTTGTAGAAGAAGGAGGAGCCCCCATCTCACTGGCATCGTGGCCCCCCTCTTCTCTGGGGCCCCCAGACCCACTACGAGAGGAAGAGTTTGAGCAACTGACTCAGGTCATTCGCTGCCCAAACACATTGGACAGTTCTTCAGGTAAGACAGCCTGTTGGGTTGGAGAGTTCCATCAGTGCTATGAATGCAAAGGTGCCAGTTAGGGTAGAGGGCCACAGGTGACCTCCATTTTCCCCTCCAGCTCAGGATGGGTCCCCACGGCTCCGACTGGACGTATGGGAAAAGGGGAACATTAGCATAGTACAACTGGAGGAGAAGCTCCGGGCCGCTGCTCGCCAGGCCCTGGCTGATGCAATCATGGAGCTGCGGCTGCTACCAGCCTCACTGTGTACAGAAGACATCCCTCCAGGTATGCAAACCAAGAGCCCAGCTCCTATACTGGGTCCAGTGAAAGTCAGCAATCAAGGCAGGATTGTGCTGGGCAAGGGTGCACACATGAGGTTCGTGGGTAGAAGCATCAGAAATATTCATTCAGCTGCCCATCACCTTACATCAAGAGGAGGCAGTAACAGACATGTACACATTCAGGTGCCCCTCCCCCTCCGCAGCACATACACCTGAGTGAGGAGGGGATAGCCTCAGAACTCATCTGACAAGCATGTGCAGCTATGCACGGTCAAGTTTCATACACCCACTAGCAGAGTAGGTGTTGACACTTGTGCCAGGTTTGGGGTGAGCTTTTCTATAAAGGGAATCCATGATGGGAGCCTGCAATGTTTGGTGTCCACAGGAAGTCTTAAGAGTGGGCCATTGGAAACCAAGAGCCCTGCCTGCCGAGCCAGCACCTTTCCCTCTACCCATGGCTCTGGGGAGCCTGTGACTCCACCTAGCAAAGCTGGCCGCCGCAGCTTCTGGGATATGCTGGTAATGGAAGGAAGTGGTGAAGTGGCTTCTGTCTACCTGCCTGCCTCCCAGCCCTCTCCCCCTACAGCCTTTTCATGTGTCTTTTCAGTTAAAACCGCTCTGTCCTTTTGTCCTTTGGGTAGAGATTCATAAAATTTAGCAAGCTCTCCTTGCTGTAAAGCAGTGGTTCTCAACCTAACTAGTGCTATGACCTTTATAGTTCTTCATGCTCTGATGACCCTTGACCATACAGTTAATTCTGTTGCTACTTTATAACTGTAATTGTGCTACTGTTATGAATCACAGTGTAAATGTCTGTGTTTTCCAATGGTCTTTAGGTGACCCCTGTGAAGGGTTATTTGATCCCCCCCCAACGGGTCGAGACCACAAGTTGACAACTGCTGATATAGAGAGTCCCAGCTTGCCAACTGCCTTACTTCGTGTTTCTAAATGAGAGTCCTCTAAACAATAGCACTTCACCCATGAGGAAGATGAGGATCAGGAAATTTAGTAACCTGCCTGGAGCTGGGTAGTTAGCCTCCAGGACTGAGTTATCAGTCTCTAACCCCTCGAGGCTCACTTCTGCTCCCCAGAGCTTCCATCCCTCCTCTCCTCTTTCTAATAGCCCTTTCTCACTTCCTGCATTGTTGCTAGAGCAAAACAGAAGCTGGAGATCTGGGTTCCCCCAAAACAACTGATGATATTGTCCTGGATCGGCCAGAAGATACCCGGGGTCGAAGACGTCATAAAACCGAGAATGTTCGGACCCCAGGTGGATCTGAGCGGGCACCAGGCCCAGATTCTGGAGCCCAGAGACAAAGGTATACATGTGGTATGGTGTCGTGTTGGAGGGCATGTCCACGTGTAAGTCCCTGGTAGGTCCTTGCTAGCTGTGTCCTGTGGATGTAGAATTCTAACTCCTACTCTGTCTTTAGACGCCGGACAACACAGCTAGAGGAGGGTGAGGTGGGGACTCTGCACCCTGTGTTTGCTCGTGTCATTCAGCGCTGGACGGGATTCATGGTTCAGCTTGGTGAGAGCCTTGATGCTTACCCTCCTCAGTCTGTGCCTGCTTTCCACGCTGTGGCCCTGCAGTGACTTCTCTTGTCTTCCAGGTTGTGCCTCAGTGTCCAGGAGCTCCACCCACATGGTATCCCGGTTCCTCCTTCCATCCATTCTGTCAGAGTTCACCACTCTGGTCATCTCAATGGCTGGAGACACCAGTGTCCGTGTCTTTGAGCAGCATTTGTGAGTTTGAGATCCTGGCGGATTGAAAGACCCTGGCCTTCCAGAGTCTTAAAAGCTGGCAACTACAGGAAGCTAAGCCAGTAGGGGCTAGGCTAGGAGAGGTGGGCATAAGGCTCAGGAGGTGCAGGAAGGGCCTGAAAATGGGGCCAGGAATTGTTGCCTTCTTAGCCATGCCTTCCGCTCAACAGAGGTTCCGAGCCAGATGTTTTCAACCCTTGTTCCCCGGGGCAGCTGGGCCCAGCCCCCCGCCCAGCAGCTGAGCGGCACCTTCTTCTTCTGGGAAGGAACTTCGCACAGTGGAGGAGACCAACCCAGCAGGGTGAGGAGATGGTGGACTTCAGTGACCACTGGGTAGTCGCTGACTCTGCAGGGAGAAGGTGGGATCTGGGTCTCTGCCCACAGCCCCGCAATGTCCCATTTCCCTCCCTGTAGCTGCCAAAGCTGTGCAGCGCTTTGAGTCAGGAGGCGACGGAACCCCAGGGAGAAGTGCTCCCCGGCAAAGGCTCTTGCTGTTAGAGGTTACAGACAAGAAGGTAAGTGTGGGGACAAGGGTGGGCCGGGGAGGAGTTCTGTGACCTCCCTGACCCTGAGCCCTGATCTCTAGCTACAACTGCTGACTTATAACTGGGCTCCAGACCTGGGTGCAGCATTGGGCCGAGCTCTGATCCGCCTTGTCCAGTGGCAGAATGCACGAGCCCACCTCATCTCCTGCCTGCTCAGCCAGAAGCTCGGCCTCTTCCACCACTGTGGCCAGTTGGACTTTCCTGTGCGAGATGGAAAGGTACCTATTGCTTAGCTCATAGTTCTGCCCACTGAGTGACCAGGTAAAGAGACAAGGAAAGGGAGACAGGCTCAGAACAGAGATGGTAGGAGAGGAAGCCCCGATGTGGGACGAAGGGTTCAAGGTCAAAGGGCTTGAGCCTGGCATGATCCTCCATCCCTCTCAGGAGCCAAACCCATTCCTGCTGCCAACCATGGAAGTAGAGACCCTCATCCGGAATGCAAGCCCTCCACTGAGTCGCGAACAGGGCCGGCTGAGTGGGTCCTCTCGTGGTGGAGGTCCCCTCTCCTTGGACACATTTCCCTTTGATGAAGCCCTGAGGGACATCACAGCTGCCCGCCCCAGCTCCACAGGTGGTCCCGCACCCAGACCTCCAGATCCTGTGACCTACCATGGGCAGCAGTTCTTAGAAATCAAGATGACAGAGCGAAAAGGTGAGGAATGTGTACCAGGCAGTGGGGAAGGAAAATTCTGTGAAGACCGTGACAGAGAGGAAGTTAGCTTCGAAGTCTACTACTGATGCCTCCCACCCGCAGAGCTGGAGCGCCAGATGAAGATGGAGAACCTGTTTGTAACCTGGCAGCAGCGTTCTGCACCAGCCAGCATGCCCATCAGTGTAAGTAGCCCCCTCTGCATCCTGCACAAAGATCTCTGGCCCTCCCTTAGCCACTGTTCTAGAGCTTTCTGCCCTGTGTCCAGGCTGGGGAGTTGGAGACCCTGAAGCAGTCATCCCGCTTGGTGCATTACTGTGCGACAGCTCTGCTCTTTGACCCAGCTGCCTGGCTGCATGGACCTCCAGAGACTTCTGCACCCTCTGAAGGGCAGGTGAGGCCTAAGCGTTCTCAAAGGTCTGTGCGCAGCAGTAGCCTACACTGCATCCCTACTAGGTAGTCGACAGGTAACGAGCTGGAGTTTCCACCTCTGCAGCGACGACTGCGCCCTGAGTCAGGGTCTGGAGGCCGAGAGGTTCCCACAAGCTGCGAATCCTTGGATGTGCCTCCTCCAGGAGCCCGAGAAGAGCCATGGCTGAAGGAGCTGAGCTTGGCCTTCCTGCAGCAATACGTGCAGTATCTGCAGAGCATTGGCTTTGTGCTGGTACCACTCCGGCCCCCCTCACCTGCCCGCAGGCAAGTCCACTCCTCCTTCCCTGCCGCCCCACAGCCTTCCTTTGTTCACACGGCTCCTGCTTTGACCGCTTAGGTACACTGGCACACAGATATGAAGAGCTTAGGCACTTTTCTTCATGTAGCCCCCCTGCATGTCCTACAGACCTTATGCAGTTTGCAGAACTCACAAGCACACACACAGACAGTGTGTTCTTACCAAGCTTGTGCCCACCCGCACCTCATTGTTTGCATGCCTGCATAGATCCATCCATGCAGATCTCACTTATGCTCCTAAACTTAAGTTTGGGTCTTGTTGATTCCTGTCTTGGTCTTTGTGTTGATCTCTTCACCTTTGTTCGTTTTTACCAAGGCCCTTGGCACTGGTCCTGCTTGTACCCCTGACCATGGTCTGTTCCTAGTCATACTCAGCTCTCTGGCTATCACCGACAACCTGAGTCCTGGAAGAGGCTAGTTCTCTGTCTCCACATGCCATCAACCCTAAGCCTGGCAATTCAGTAACAACCTTTCTTGTCTTAGGCCAGATTCAGAGCCTGTATTCTTTGATTACATATTCTCTCTCCCTTTCACTCTCTCTCTCCCCCTCTCTTTCTCTTACCCCCTCCCTTTCTTCCCCCCCCCATTTGTGTGTGTACAAAGACTAGCATGACCTCGTATTACTGTATAGGCCTTGATAGTTCACTCAAGGTGCTTAGCCTGACTTAATGAGCTTGCGTGCTGACAGAAACACTGACCACACACATTGAGCTGGTATTTCCAGTTCAGACCATGGAATTTGAGCAGATGCCGGAAGTGTGAGAAAACTAACAGTACTTACGTGAGTGACAGCCACTGGTGTGATCCTTCCTGCCTTCAGATGGCCAATGAGGAAAAGTGACACCAATTCTTAAATACTATGTTTTCTAGAACATTTAAAGTCAAGCATTCTGTCCTTAGCAGTTCTAGTGATCTCTGAGTCGAGCAGCACTTCCCCTGAGGGTTGGGTGGAACATTTCTTCTATCTGAAAGCCACTTCTGTGACCCGGAGTGGTACCCACTGCAGTGGTAGATAGAATTGCATTGCAAGTGTTGTGATTGGTGTACTGAGTTTTCTGATCCCACCAGACATCATTAAAGTCAGGAACCTGAAGGACCCCACACACTGGTTCAAGGCTGGTGAGCCCCCAGTATGTGCCCCCCTTTCTCCTTGAAGCATCAGTGCTCCAGTTACCACCCACCAGCATGAGCCTGGCGTTGCAGCCCTTTCATGGAGCACATTGAACCCAGCAGCCCTGTCAGGCTTCTGAAAGTCCTTCTCTGCTTCTCATCCTCCTTGGCTCTGAGTTAAGAACTAGACAGGGCTGGAGAGATGGCTCAGTGGTTAAGAGTGGCTGTTGCCTTCCACAGAACCCCGACTCAGTTCCTGGCACCACATCAGATAAATTACACTCCAGCTCTTGGGGACATGATGCCCCCTTCTGGCCTTCACACATGAATGCAGACATGTCACACTCACAAGATACACATACAAACAAACACATAAGTAAAAAAATTCAGAGATAAAGAACAGTGGAGCTGTCATCTCCCAATTAAAACAAGCCTGCTTTTTTTCTTTTTCTAAAAGAGTCTTAGAGAACTCTCCTCACAGGGCCTCCAGCATCTCCTAGTAATATCTCAGGCATGCCTCATCTCCTTCTCCTCTGCAGACCTTCTCTCTCCCAGGCAACAGTGAATAATACCTGCTCTATTGCCACCCCTACACCCATCCCTGAACACAGCTTACTTACCAGACAGCAGCAGCTGCCCTGCAGTCTAGACCTGGACTCCAGCCCTAGCCATGCTTCCTGGGGAACCCTGAGCAAACCCATCCTCAGGCCTGACTCTTGCCTGTAAAGCAAGGCCATTAGAAATGGCCTGGGCCAGAGCCCTTCAGCCCCTGGCCTGCCTCATTCAGCCTCTTGTCTCTCTTCCTTCTCTCCAGCACCAGCCGGCTACGGGCTATGGCTATCCTTGGAACAGAGGGCCGAGGCTCCTTCTCCTGCCCCAAAGCCAAGGCTGAGGGGAGCCCGAAGGTAACTCCTTATCATATAATGGTGAAGTGAGCAGTGATCTGAGTGATATCCCTTCCATACCCAAAGCCATTGACCCTGACTGATAAACGGACCTGCTGGTCCTAGGCTCTCATTACTAAAGCCAGGAACCTAAAGGACCTCTGCTGTGTCGGTTCAATGCTAGTGAACCCCAGCATACGTCTCCTTTTCCTTTCTTCAGAGCAGCAGCACTCCAGTAGCTACCTACCACCTGCAGCGGGCACTGCCTGGGGGCATCATTCTCATGGAGCTGACATTCCAGGTGAGAAGGGGAAGGGGAGGGTGGGGGGAGCTCTGCCCACTCATCTCTCACACCATCCTCACCTCATTCGCCCTCTCTGCAGGGCTGTTACTTCTGTGTCAAACAGTTTGCTCTGGAATGCTCCCGAATCCCAATGGGACAAGCTGTCAACTCTCAGGTATGTAGTGGGGACAGGATAATATGGAGTGGACAGAGAGTTCATACACAGCCATTGCCTCCCCGTTGTGTGGTGGGCACTATGGTTTCATGACCCTTATAGCCTGGTGACGAGTCAGGTGCTGATTGGACTGTTGTTTCGTCTGACCCTGAGAGGCCCAAAGCTACATTTCAGCTGTAGCACTAAGGCAAGCCAATACAGAGATGGGCCCCACCCTGTGCCAGCACAGTGTGCCATTACACATAGCACAATGCCATTACTATGTGACACACCAGGTCAGTGCCATGCAAGACCTGGTCTGATGCAATTGGGACAGTTGGCATTGTCTGTGTAGTCACCAACTGTCGAGGTGGCACTTGCTCATTATTGTGTCCTTGTCAGCCTGCCTCAAGGCAGGCCCTTGATACCCTGGAGGGCCAAGCACTCAAAGGTGTGTGGTTAGTTAAGGAGCAAGTAAGGTCAGCAACCTGAAGAAGCCCTGGCTTGCTTGGTTTGGCCTCTCAAGTTGCTAGAAGTGTTACAATAGGGGCTATACCTTGTAAGCTTACACACACTTCTGAAAGATCAAGGATCCAGTGGGACCCAATGCTGTCAAAACCGCCTCCTCTCCATTGTGGGGAACTCCCATACCTGGATGATTCAAATCTAGCCCCAGATTGTTGCCTTTGCTTTGAACATTGAACATACATACATACATACATACATACATACATACATACATACATACATACATACATGGTAACAGTTTGCCACTGGATGATACAACCCTGAAAAGCATCATGGCTTCTTGTGCAGGAACCTACCTGGACCAGAGTACTCAAAAGGGAGCTGTGAGTAGGTGGGCTGTCCTCACTCACACTGTTCTGTGAGATTGGAGTGCTTCTTCTCAGCTCCCTTTGACTTCCTGTTACCTGATTTCCAGGGTTTACCTAGGCTTTCTCTGTCTCTCCTTCTCTAAGTCTCTAGCCCTGCACAGGCTTCTGTTTGTTTTAGTTTAGTTTCTGAGGTAGATCTGAGATCACCCTGGCTATCCTGGACTCACCTTGTAGCCAAAAGTGACTTTCCACTCCTTTTCCTCCTGTCTCCATCTCCTAGCTGCTGGCATTTATATGCTGCTCAAGTGTCTAAACTGCTTTAGGATGCCATCGTTCATTAAATGGCCCTTGTATGTACTGAGAGGAGAAAGCAGTTTATTTCTAGCCAAATGATGAGTCTGAAGGTCACAGAAATTTTACCCTGCAGCACAAAGCTCGTCAGTGGCAGACTTGGGTGAAATCTAGGTTTCTGAGACACTGATCTCACCCCTGTCTGTTTTCCCTCATCACACTGCCCCTGACTGAGATATGTGCATGCATTTTCTCTAAGGTGGATGAGGAAGCTAACACCAGAGAGACTGGTTTACCAAGGCCATGTAGCTAGCCTGTCTCCTTCTGATGTTGGTTTGCTTTTCTACCAACTCCTGATGCTCCCAGGGTGCCCAGATGGAGCCTACCACTCGAGTACCACACACACTGTTGTCAACACTGTTGGTGGAGTACCATCTCAAGGCAAGGGCACAGAGTAGGGCATATTCCTCATCTCCCTCTCTTTCCCTTATCATCAGTTCATTCAGCCAGGTAGTCACACAGACTCAAAGCTGGCCTGGCCTGGCCTGGCCCTGGTGTTCTATAGGAAGCTTTACAGTGAATAGTGGGAGTTATGCTCCGTGTCAGGCAGATCAGCGTCAAAGACAAAGGGCATACAGGTATGTAGTGCAGGCCAGGTCCTTGTCCTTGGAAAAGGCAGGTGAAAGCTTTCTCATGGCAGATGACTCCCACCAGATTTTCTGATTCCGTATTTTCTAGTAGCTTTATAATTCCTCATTCACCCCCTTTGTCCATCACCTTTGAACTGTCCATCATCCCTGGACTGTCCATCATCCTGTATCTAACTACTAGAATGTAAGCTTCTTTTTTTTTTTTTTTTTTTTTTTGGCTTTTTGAGACAGGGTTTCTCTGTGTAGTCCTGGCTGTCCTGGAACTCACTCTGTAGACCAGGCTGGCCTCGAACTCAGAAATCCGCCTGCCTCTGCCTCCCAAGTGCTGGGATTAAAGGTGCGCGCCACCACTGCCCGGCAGAATGTAAGCTTCTTGAAACAAGGCATTGTGTCTGTTTCCCTGTACTTTCAATGGCCACTGGTAAATACATGGTAGAGCATCTATGTCAGGCTCAAATGCAGTACTTACAAGGCTTAACTACCCAAATGGCCCCAGGAGCTCCAGTACCGTATTACAAAGTGTAAGAGCAAGGTTCCCCGTAGAAGCTGTGCTGGCTGAGGGAGTTCTGCTGGGCCCACAGCAACAGGCAGCAGTGCCAAGCTTCTCTCTGCCCAGGAAGAGCAAAGTATGGATTGTGCAGCCTGTGCTCCCACACCCGAACCTTGCCTCCTGCTGTTCCTCCCCAGCTGTCCCTGCTGTTCACAGAGGAGTGCGACAAGGTCCGTGATCTGATGCATGTCCACTCCTTCAGCTATGACTTCCACTTGCGCCTCGTACACCAGCACGTGCTTGGTGCCCACCTGGTCCTGCGACACGGCTACCACCTCACCACCTTCCTGCAGCATTTCCTGGCCCATCACCCTGATGGACCACACTTTGGCCGTAATCACATTTACCAAGGTCAGTACCCAACGGCAAGCCAGGGAGGCTACAGTAGAATAGCCACATGGCCTGGCCTGCCAAGACCGTGAATCGTTTCCCTGTACCATGTCCCTGCTTTCGGTCTTCGACTGTCTCCAGGTTTCTCACGATTGGTGTCATAGCGGAATTAGGGCCCTGTGTCCTGGGTCATCCTGCCCTCAATTCTGAGCATTTTATCCCATCACAGCAACATTCCACAGGGGCTTGGGAGGGTGGGGGGCAGGTTCCCGAGGAAAGCAAAGCCTCAGTGTCCCCATCCCCTGCCCCACCAGCTCAGGTTGTTTGTCCCAGCTGTGTCTTGTTTTTCCTGTAACTTGCTGCATAGGGACACTGGAGCTCCCCACTCCGCTCATCGCTGCCCACCAGCTGTACAACTATGTGGCTGACCATGCCAGTTCTTACCACATGAAGCCACTGCGAATGGCCCGGCCCGGCGGCCCGGAACATAATGAATATGCTTTGGTGTCAGCATGGCACAGGTGAGGCAAAGAGGCAGCCTCCAGCTCCTCCTGGGAGGGCTAAAAGGGGATTGCACTTAGAGTAAGGAGATGTAGGTTTTCTAGGGCACGGAGGCTGGGTCTGGTTTCAACTGAGCCTCAGAGGTGGCATCTCTCCCACCCCAACTGCACAGCTCTGGCTCCTATCTGGACTCAGAAGGACTTCGGCATCAGGATGACTTTGATGTGTCTCTGCTTGTCTGTCACTCTGCTGCACCCTTTGAGGAGCAAGGAGAAGCTGAGCGACATGTACTAAGGTCAGAACTCTTACCGTGAATGTACCTGTTTCTCAGATTCTCTATTCCTACCCTTAAGTCCATTGCTGTGACATTCTCCCACTCTCCTTCTGCTCCCCAGGCTTCAGTTCTTCGTGGTGCTCACCAGCCAACGAGAACTTTTCCCAAGACTCACTGCTGACATGCGCAGATTCAGGAAGCCATCCAGGCTTCCCCTTGAGCCAGAGGCTCCTGGGAGCTTGGTTGGTAGCCCTGGGGAGGCCTCAGGCATTATGCTGGCTCCAGGACCAGCTCCTCTGTTTCCACCACTGGCTGCAGAAGTGGGTATGGCCCGGGCACGGCTGGCTCAGCTGGTTAGGTTGGCTGGTGGACACTGCCGGCGGGATACCCTCTGGAAGCGCCTCTTCTTGCTGGAGCCACCAGGACCGGACCGGCTAAGGCTAGGAGGGCGCCTGGCCCTGGCGGAGCTGGAGGAGCTCTTGGAGGCAGTGCATGCCAAGTCTATTGCGGACATTGACCCCCAGCTGGTAAGAGACCTGACTCCACAGGGCCAGCATTGCATCCAGCAGTGCCACAGGTGGCTGGGCTGGAGGGGTGGCATCTTGGGTGACTCTGTGAACCCTCCCCAGGACTGTTTCCTCTCCATGACGGTCTCCTGGTACCAGAGCCTCATCAAGGTTCTCCTGAGCCGGTTCCCCCAGAGCTGCCGGCATTTTCAGAGCCCAGACTTGGGAACCCAGTACCTGGTGAGTCCCATTGGCCCATTCTAAAAGGAAGGCCAACAGAAGCCCTTACCTGACATACCAGAGCTACTCAGCAGTGCAGTCTTAACAAGCAAGCCCTGCTTTACGCTGTTAGGCTACACCAACAGCCACTGAAACCTTTGGGCACTGGGTAGGGAGCCTGGGTGCATGATTGCTAGCACCTGGCATGCCTACTCCAAGCGTGGCACTCAGACCACTGTAACACACATGCTCATCCTCCACTGCTGACTCAGGATCTGTGTCTCAGCAATATCCCTCGAAGGCCTGTGCACCCTGGTGTGAAGGCACAACTGAAGGACAGGGCGAGAGACGGCTAGAGCGGTGGGTGATGAGTGCGAGAAACTAGAGGCTAAAGGCTGGGTACAGCTGTGCTTCTGGAGAGGATTCGAGAAGACTTTGAGTGGGAGAGTAGGTGTTGTGAGCCTGGCACAAGATTTATCTCTGGCATGCGCCCGATCATCCAAAGAAGCCAGGGCTGCAGTGGGGCAGCCAAAAGGGCATTGGGGCACCCACCAGCGACGGAGCACTAAAGCTGGGGTGGCTCAGAGGAGGGGATGAGTGCTTGGGGCACGTTGAGTCTGTGGCCCATGAGGTATGTGGACATCTGGGATGAAGAGAGATGTAGACCATGGCCATGTTAGATGGTACAGAAGCCCTGAGGAGAAATCAAAGCTGAGTGCTAGGGGGCAGCTGACCTAGGCAGGAGGAGACCTAGAACTGGCTGGAGGGGTAGCACCAAAGGTCTAGAAGTGCCCTTCATTGATTAGCTTCCCTATCATGACATCTAGAAGGTTCTGACAGACAGGTTGAGGCCCAGTGTGGCAACACCATCCTGAGTGAGCCAGGCTTGCAGATAGGATCAGGCACAATGACAGAAGGAGGCCTCACCCTCTTGCCTCCATAAGAAGCCTTCCAGGAGGACTCACACCTGGCACTCCCACTTCTGTTGCTTCAGGTTGTGCTGAATCAGAAGTTCACCGACTGTTTTGTCTTAGTGTTTCTGGACTCACACTTGGGAAAGACGGTGAGAACAGAGGGCTGGGGTTTCATGGAGGCCATACCCCAGTACTCCACCTCAGCCTTCTAAGGTTGGGCTGCTGTCCTCTGCACCCAGCCTCTGTCCTTTCCACGGCCTTCTCACCACTTCATTTCTGTCATTTCCTTAGTCTCTGACGGTGGTTTTCCGAGAGCCCTTCCCAGTGCAGCCCCAGGACAGCGAGAGCCCCCCTGCCCAGCTGGTCTCTACCTACCACCACTTGGAGTCTGTCATCAACACGGCCTGTTTCACCCTCTGGACCCGCCTCCTCTGAGAAAGCGGACCACTGACTTTGTTGGCTGAATTACAGATCTACAAGCTTGTCTACTTGAGGCAGGACAGACTGACACTTATGAACCAACCCCAGGGTGAACTTAGACACAAAGTGATACCAGAGGATTCTGAGTATGTCTGGGGGAACTGCTGCCACAGCCTGGCAACTGGAACCTTGCTGCTCAACAGCCTGGCCTTGCCTCACCTCAGGCACCTGGGCCTGTGCAGAAGAGGATGGCTCCTTCCTGCACTCCTGGTAGAGTGCCAGGGAATGTCACATAATCTGACAAGCTCTCACCTCTAAGAGCCCTGTCACATGGCCATCACTGCTGGACATAACCATTGAGATAAGACCTGGTTCTGATCTTGACTCTGCCTGCCAAGCACCTGTGACCAGTTTTACCTCCTTCTGTCCCCACTGGACCTTTGGTTCCTCATCGATGGTTAAGAAGGGCTCAGAAACTCTCCTGTGTCCACAGCAACCCTGGCACCAACTGGAGGATTTGAGCTTGAGCTGTGTGTCCCTTCTCAGTGGGAGGGAATTAACCCAGAGGCATTGAAGCATTAGACACTATGTGTCCCCCACCCCTGTAATATATACATATGAAAATGCTCAGTGTGATTTTAATTCAGAGGAAGTACATCAGGACACTAGCCACTCACTGCCCCAGAGCAGCATGCAGGTACTGTGCAGAACCTTACTGGCCAGTCCGTGGGTAACCCCGTCTGTCCCAGTATGAACGTAGCCAACTCAAACCCTCCACGGTGTCTCCTGCAGTAAAAGAGAGGCAATGCCATCTTAACCTATAGGGAAAGAACCACCCCTGTCCAACATCTGTCCCTCCAGTGTCCCCTTTACCTCGAGGCTGATACTCGCAGCCCACAAATCCTTGGTAGCCCTCATCTTCTAGCAGCTGGAACAGGTAAGTAAAGTCCAGCTCTCCAGAGCTGCCTGGCTCCCCTCGGTCTGGGACCTGTGCCACTTGCACATGCCCTAGGGACAGAAAGGGAGACGCATGGGACAGCAAAGGGTGGAAAAGATGGCAAACATAAAAAACATCAGACCAAGAGGGAGCTCGGGAGGGTATCCCTCACCAACGATGGGCAGGAATTCCCTGATGTTTCCTGTCAGATTCCCATTCATGATCTGCCAGTGGAATATGTCCTAGGGAGGAGAGTGTCAGTCAGAACCCTCAAGTGTCATCCACAATTCTTCCCAGACTGGAAGACATGGCCTCCTGAAAAAAACGCCCATCTCCCACTCACCATTTGCAATTGCAGATTGGGCCTCCCAACCTTTTGCAAGATGGCTGCCGCTAGGGGGAAAGCCAGGCAGACAGCCATGAGACTTTGGAATATGCAGATCAAAGAGGACTAGAAGGTGGCATAGGACTAGATTCCTACCCTGCTGGGGCGTGTCCAGGAAATACTGGGGGTCTGTGAGACGGGTGTTGATGGGCTCTAGCAGTCCCACGAGGTTCTCCTAGAACCATGTTAGAAGCTGTCAAGGGCTCCTCCCCACATCTGTCCCCCGGTCTGTCACTGGGCAGTGACCTCATCTGTTCCTCTTTGTCACCTACTGTCCCCACTGTGTACCTCCTCTCTCCCCAACACATTAGGTATGCTTCCACCTCTTACCTGAGCCAGAACCCCAGCTGCATGCCTCAGGTTCTCCACAAAAACCATCTCCATCTCCCCCTTGACTGCAGCTCGGGCAGCCCCTCGGGGTACTCGGCCAGCCATCAGGTGGATCCTGTGGAGAGGGTGGTAGGGGAGGGCTCATGCCTCCCTGTTCATCTCTTGTTAGATGCCCTCTAACTATCCCAACCTCACCCAGTCTCCCTCAAGCATCCCAGCAGCCTCCTGCTCTTCTGTGTCAGCCCAAGGCAAGTCACCCATGCCGTCTTCCAGTCAACCCATCTGGGCCTCACCCATCACTTATTCCTGTACTCTTAACTCCTCCTTTCCCTAGTTTCTTCTCAGCTCATAGTCATGCTTGAAGCTTTTTATTTTTTTTTCCAGATTTTTAAAAATGTATTTGTGTGTGTTCTACCTGCATGTATGTATGTGTACCATGTGTGCCTGGTGCCCTTGGGGTCAGAAGGAATTGGATGCCATTACTGGATATATAGATGGTTGAACTGCCATGAGGGTACTGGCAACCCAATCTAGGTCTTCTGTAAGAGCAACAAGCGCTCTTAACTGCTGAGCCATCTTTGCAGCCCTGAGGCTCACATTTTAAAATGACTTTGACCCTTGCCCTTTCAGAGTCTGTGTTGCTTAACCCTGCTTCCTCTCCCTGTGCTGACCAGCAATGAGCCTCTTGCCATGGTTGCCATGTAGGATCCAGCAGGAGATCCTCCTATAACCGTGCTGGGGGCTGTAAAGGGCTCCTCCCCACATCTGTCCACTTCTTGTCTCCGTTCCCAACTGCCAGCAGTTAAATCCCTTGGAACTCAGTATTTACCACCTCCAGCCTCATTAACTCAGCTGGACACAACCCTCCTCTTGCCAGGGCCACCTCCTTGCCTGACTAAACACTAAGCTTACCTCACCCTATAAAGTGGATGTGTGGGTGTGCGGACCTGCCAGATTCAGTTCCTGCGTCACTATCTGCAAACAGCTTTCTTCTAGTAGGGGTTAGGTGCCACCCTACCACACCTCCACCCCTGCCCCCTGCTTTCTCCAACTTAACAGCTCCCTAACCAGACCCCCACTCCCTGCTCCCAGCACAGAATCCTGGTATGAGAAGAGCATGACAGCAGCATGGCATACGGAATGACACTAACAGATGAAATACAAAAAAAACTGTCAGCAAAAGGCCTAGCCCACAGCGGTGTCTCTGTTCACAGCTCCGGACCCAGCCCTGTGGTCAAGGGAGGGCAGGGTAGGGTACCTGGGGCAGCCCAGAGCCTTGGCGTACAGCACAGCCTGCTCCAGCCCCTCTCGGAAGGCCGCCTGTCTCCCGGGGACGGCCCCCAGCCCCATCTCCCCCTTCTCATGGTCTCCTGTGGAGAGAACCAGCGTAAGCGCGGGTTTGACTCTCCGCAGCCCCTGCGGCTCCCCCGCCCTGGGCGCGCACCCCGCGGCGTGTTGATGAGCACCAGCCGCACTCCTGCGGCCCGCGCCGCGCTCGCCAGCGCCTGGGGAGGCTCGGCATATGGCCAGGCCACCTCGGCCGCTTCGAAGCCCGCACGGCCCGCGGCGTGCAGCCGCTCGGGGAGCCCGGGGAGCTCCGGGAACAACCAGGAGACATTGGCCGAGAAGCGGAGCGGAGCCATGCCAGCGGAAGGCGGCGACGAGGGCGCGGCCTCGGGTCAGGAAGTAAGGCCAGCGGCGAGGGGCGGAGCGAGGCTACCCCAGCGCAGTTCGCAGAGGTTGACCTGCGAACGAATTGCTTGGTGAGAAGGAGGTAACTGAAATACCCGAAAGCTTTATTTGAGCCTCGCACACATGCTGGCCCAGGACTACAGCCGCCATCCTCCTGCGCCAACCTCCCTATGTGGGATTATAGGCCTACCTCCGCCACACTCGGATCTTTATGCGAGCGGCTCTCACACCGCCCGCCCATTGATTTTCCCTTACAGACTAAACACTAAGCGAGCATTTTTTTTTTCCTCAGAAAATTCGGATCGTGTCGTATAAAGTTTTATGGCCTATCTTTTTTCAAATGACGACCTATTAGCATTCCCCTCCCCCCGTGTTCTTCAATACTCTTCAAAGTCATGCCAATCGCTACTTATTGTTGCACTGCACACTCAGACAACCCATAATTATCATATCGCTGTGGCTGGTGTGTACGCGCACGCGCGCAGAGGGAGCACGTTAAAACATCTCTGGATCCCCATCTCTACACCTTTTTCTTAGATTCCCTTTTTAATGATGTGCATCACAGTGCTTGCCAGTCCTGAATATTTGTCCATAAAAGAAACTGCTGTACCAGGCTAACTACGATAAGCAGCTGGGAGCGTGTCTACGCCTCCACTGTTGGGGTCAAAGGAGGATACCCAAGGGCAGCCAACCTGGCCAATCAAGATTAGCTTAGTTTTATCAAACCTCTAGATCTGTGGAAACTACAAAAGGTGAGAGAGAGAGAGAGAGAGAGAGAGAGAGAGAGAGAGAGAGAGAGAGGAGATAAAACAAAGATAGATTAATGGAGGGACCTGGAACCCCACCCCCCAGCCCTCACCCACCCCCACCCCCCAGCCCTCACCGCCGGCCCGGCAGCTGCTCCATAGCTAGGTACTTATCTGTAAAGCCTCCCGTGTTTCTTGAAAAAATTTGAACAAACATCCTTTCACTTACAAAAACACAGATTTCAAAAATACATAGAATATATTCCAAAATAAGAAACAGGCTTAAATTCTTTTTTCTTTTCTTTTTATGTGTGTGGGTGTTTTACCTACTTGTATGTCAGTGCACCACACTCGTGCAGTGCCTGTGGAGGCCAGAAGAGGGCGTCGGATCTCCTGGAACTAGCTACCTTGTAGGTGCTGGGAACTAGACTTGGGTCCTCAGGAAGAGCAGGCAGTTGCTGGAGGGCTGTCTCCCGCTCTCTTTAGATTCTTGATAGCAATGATATAGTGTTTTCTGAAAGGTACATTTATAAGGATCATATACACCTCTAATCCCAAATACATAGGAGACTGAGACAGGATCACTGTGAGTTTAAGGTCAGCCTGAGGAATGTAGCAAGACCTTGTCTGAGAAAAAGAAAGGAAGGAAGCTGGACTGTGGTGGCACAAGCCTTTAATCCCAGCACCCCCAAGGCAGGCAGTTCGAGGGGTCTACAAAACAAGTTCTAGGACACCCAAGGCTACACAAAGGAACCCTGTCTCAGAAAGCCAAACCAAACAAACAAATAAGAAAACAAAAGAAAAGAAAGAAAGAAGCTTTAAAATGTAAATTTATACCACACTCCTCCATAAGTAGATTCCATCACTTGTAATGTACACAGGATTCTGAATGTCTCAATGGACACAGGCAGATGCTATCTATCACAAGATCAGGTGAGACTGATCTCCACCCTCAAGTTTTAGCTCTCAGCCATTTACAGGTTGACATAATGAAACCAGCCTACTCTTGGATTGCTCCAGATGCCCCCCAGCCAACGTCCACTGTCTGTTCAGCTGAATGTGAAAGGGTTAAAAATTTTCAAAATCTCCTAGCAGGCTGGGCAGATCCAAGAGTGCAGGTCAGCTTGGTCGTGAGCTCTGTGTTTCAGGAACTAGGCTGACCACAAGATAGATGGTTTATTACAAATAGGCTCTTTGAGAATAGTCTATACAAAATGTTCCCCATAACTGTTCCTTGGACCCTGTCACAAACTAAATAATGGGCTGGAACTTTCCACAGGTACTCTCCAATAACCCTCCTTCACTCCCCCTGGGTTGTGGTTTCCCCCCTGAGTTGTGGTTTTTGCCTTTAAATTCTCTCTGTCTCCAAAGCCCCGGGGTCAGAGCTCACTGCCCCTGCGTGGGTCATCCCTGCGTGGGTCATGGGTCTTGACCTCAACATGTTGATCGAAATATACCTCTTGCTCATTGCATCAAGTTCGGTGTCTTGTGAGTGGTCTCGAATTCCTGAGGCTTGGGTGAGGTCCTCCCTTCGTGGGAGCCTTACAGATGTCATCTCTTTTTTTGGGGGGGGGTTGTGGTTTTTTTTTCGAGACAGGGTTTTTCTGTATAGCTCTGGTTGTCCTGGAACTCACTCTGTAGACCAGGCTGGCTTCGAACTCAGAAATCCGCCTGCCTCTGCCTCCCAAGTGCTGGGATTAAAGGCATGCGCCACCACCGCCCGGCTACAGATGTCATCTCAAAACATCCAGCTCACTCACCCAGGCCCAGGCTCGCCCATCCTTAAGCCATGAGATTGGAGGCTCCACTACTGAAGCTCTGCCTCAGACCCACCAGCTCACCTGTCAACTGACTTCTTGCCCATTCGCAGTTGGATTTTTTCTTGGACCTTTGGCTTGTTTGGAGCATGTCTCTTGGCTAGAGTCCGATCAGGCTGTGGCCTCTTAACTAAGTTTAGCTTGTTAATCAATCCGCAGGTTACAGTCCAGAGTGACACCCGAGGGAAGACATCTTTTTAGCTCTTTGCTGTAAATCTCTCACCTGTACCAAGGTAATTCTAATTAAATCCTAGCCGCACCAGCACCTCGGAGTTCTGAATCAGGAACTAAATGTTCAAACCCACAGTGACCCACACCCTCTTCGTATTCCTTTATGGCAGCAGAGAGAGTTTTATGAACTAGGTGGACATGACTTGCAATTCCTCTCAATTCCCTTATGACTTTCAATAAAAATAAATACATACGAGGCACAATGTCTGTGAAAACAATTTCCCCCTTTTCCATGCTAGGGATCAAACCCAGACCCCTATACATGGAACACATGCTTTTCACTAAGCTACACCCCAGCCTACAAAGCATTTTCTTCATCCATAACTTGTGATCATCTATAGTTTTTAGCACTTTGTAACACAGGCATCATACTGAATTATTATGCCAAGTTTCCACTCTTTGCGTTTTCACTTTTACCCAGGGAATTTGCATAGGAGTAATGTTTCGTTATGGAATCAACAATCTGGATTAGATAATGGATGATAGCAAAAGGTCCAGGGTAGAGTCCAGAGTCTCATCTGGTCGATTGAGAACATCCGTGTGTGCAGAGTTAAAACCTTCTGCAGTCCTGTGTACTATACAAGTGCAATCCTCAGTGAGAGAAATCCATCGGATACCTTCCAGATCGGAATGAAAGTCAGTATCAAATAGCCAATAGGATTTAGAACAACTGGCAAGCTCCCTCAGTGCCGGTGCGCACATAAATCACTCTAACCACTTTGGAAAACAATTTGGCATGATCTCTCAAAACTGATGTGCCCTGAATCCAGCAGTTCCTCATCCAGGGGAAGTCCCTGAAGAAACATCTGCACAAGTGTGGCAGGAATAAGCCTCATGATACTCATAGCAACACAGTTTACCCAGCAAAAGGCTAACACGGGTCAAACGTCCACAGAGACACACCAGGATGAGCTGCAGCATTGCGACACGGTGTCGCACAGAGAGGGGAAGACAAAGCTGACGGCTCAGGTGAGAAACTGAGTTCCCCTTGGACTGGAGCAATGTGAATTTGGCTCAAATTGAAAACATTAAGGTGATGGAATTTTAAAATCTCAGAAACATAATTTTGAGAGAAATATGTAGTACAGTGTGCTTTCATTTTTATTTTGTCAAAATTCTTGTCTGATTTATATGTGTGTGTGTGTGTGTGTGTGTGTGTGTGTGTGTGTGTGTGTGTGTGAACAGGAAGGTGTGCACGTGTGTGTAGGACCGTGAAAGGACAGCCTGGTTTCTGGTCAAGCACCGGTTGGAAATCGCCAGAGACCCCGAAGGGTTCCCTGCCAGGGACAACAGGCATTTTGCCATGCTCCTAGACTCTAAGCTCCTGACAGGAGACTGCGGACCTCCATAAATCTATGCTCTTCAGTCACATAGGAGCCCTTCCACAGGTAGAGGGCGTGACTACAGGCCGTAGAGCCTCAAGCCAGATCTCTATATTAATGAGATACCTAAAGGCCGAAGGGGCATAGCCAATTAAACATTCCTTCCCAGATCTTCCTCCTTACAAAAGGTATTTAACCTCAGGCCTGCCCTGAAAATACAAGGTATAGTTTTCATCCATTTTCCGTCATGGCAATAGATATCTTAAGATCATAACCTATTTCTCTTCCTTGGAACACGCTATGGGGAACAGTGGACAAGGTTTTCAACTACCAAGCCGCAGACCTCTCTACATTCTCAGCCACAGAAGCCAAGCAATGCAAACAAGCAAGCCGAGCCAACCATGACCCAGCCAAGTGAGTTGCCTTGACCAAGACTCTCATCCCTGTGCAACACGGAGCTTATCCTTCCCCTCTCCTCTTCCTCTCAGGCCTTCCGTTACGCCCCAGCAGCACCTGAGAGCCCAAGGGCCTGAGAACCAACTAGTTCCCAGCCACCTTTTGGCCCAGGGACCCCCAACCCAAGAGCTCTGGCTCCCTGTGAGGCCTCAGCCTGTGCTCTCCCACCCCAAGCAGAGTCCTGCGGCTTCACACAGTGCCAGCGTGGAGTGAATACAGTCAAATTCCCACTCCTTTGTCCCCACAAGAGACCCTAGCCATATGGCAAGACAGAGACGGGACCCACACACACTACAACCCAACACGAGTGAGTGTGGGTGCCTGTGGTGTTAGACTCACTGGAACAGGACACGGATACCGGGAACCAGTTTCTTATGTAGTGGGATCCTGGGTTCAAACTTAGGTCCGGGCTTGTGCCGCAAGCCTTTTACTCACTAAGCCTTGCCACCAGCCCTGCCTCCATTTATACAAAAGCAAGGAAATCACCAACACAAGAGGGGATACAAGCAAGCATCTCTGTTTTGTTGTTGTTGTTGTTTGTTTGTTTTTGTTTTCTTTTTAAATGGCGTGAATAGCAATCACAAAGCATAATGGTGTCTGGAGGGGAGAGAAGCAGAAGCTACTGGAGACCTGAGAAGTCACTGACATCCCTTCCCTTAAACTGGGTGGGACAGCCATGTATGCTAATTATGTCACACTTCTTTTATCGCTTACATATGTTTTGTAGGCACCAATTTTGTGTATCAGTTTCATATTTAATAAAAACAGAACTTTAAGACCTTCTGCGCATGTGCCTACCACCTGCTAGCACATTCTATGCTGACATTTTCATCATGAGAGCCTCATCATCGCAAAGCTTTGCTACAGACTCGACTTCCTTGCACCATTCGTACAGCTTGGGCAACAGCTAACTGTCAGATTGTTACGGCTCAGGATGGTGGCCTTTTAGTATCTGCTCAGATTCCATGGGGAGCACCCTACATTATGGTCTATGCCTACTGGCATTCAGAGCCCCGGATACCCTTTTCCATTTGGATATGTGACTTGCTTCCAAAAAATTAGGATGGTGGAAGATACCTCAGAAAGTAGCTTATGAAAAAGCTGTGCTTCTATCTTGGGCTTCTTACTCACTGGCTCCTAGGAAAACCTGCTGCCAGGTTGTAAAGTGCCCTGCAGAAAAAGCTTCGTGTTAGAAACTCTGATGTCTACAGATATGAGGACTGAACGTGTCTCTCCCACCCCTCCACATGCTGAAGTTCCGTGTCAGTCAGACATTTTATCCTTGTGACAGACACCTGGGAAAAGCAACAGAAAGGAGATGAGAGATTTGCTTAATCTCATGGTTTCAAAGGTCTCAATCCAAAACCAAGCAGACTCATCGCCTTGGGCTAGAGGCACTGCAGAATAGCATGACAACAGGAGTGCAGAACAAAGACTGCTCACCTCACAGAAGCCAGGAAACAGAGGGCATGAGGGGGAAGGGAGAGGTGTGTGGGGTGCACACCTGTAATCCCCTAACTCAGGAAGCAGAGGCAGGCAGGTCTTCGAGTGTGAGGCTAGCCTTGTCCACACAGAAATTTCCAGGACAGCCAGGGCTACACACTAAGATCACACACACACACACACACACACACACACACACACACACACACACCTTAAAGGACTTATTTTGGCTCATGGTTTTAGGGGTTTAGGGCTTGTGACAGAGCAGCACATCTTGGTGGATGTTCAAGACAGAACAAAACTGCTCACCCACAGCCAGCAAGTGAAAGAAAGAGAAGCTGGAGTCCTATAATCACCTTTAAGAGTCCACATCCCAGTATCCAAAGACCTCACGAGGTTCCTCCTCTTACCAATTCTACCACCTTCTAATAATAGAGCCAACCTGGTACCCAGCATGCATCACATAAAATACAAACCATGGCATAGTCCAAACTAATACACTGGCTCAAAGCTGACAAGGACCTAAAGCTGACTGAGAGTCACAGGGATGAGCATAGAATGGATCCTCCCCAAGAGAGCTTTGAAGAGACTACACTGTGACCAACAGCTAAAGCAGAACCTTGTAAGAGACACTGAGTGGGTGAAAGCACACCAGGTTTCCGGACTCTAGGAAACTCTTTGGCTCTGAGTTTGGGAATAACTTGTTAACAGCAGTGGCTGACTAGTGGAGGAATTTATATTTGGACTAGTTCTCTTGCTTGGTCGAACTACTATCTACCACTTTCATCTTTTCTTGGCCTGAAGGCATGAATAGGTGCCACAGGAATCTTGTCTCCTGACCCAGGCTGGGCCACTATATTATCTGTTATAGATGTATGTTGCCCACCCTTCCCTCTCTTCTCCCTCTAAAAAAAGTCACACACACACACACACACACACACACACACACACACACACAGAGGGGGGGGGGGGGGGGGAGAGAGAGAGAGAGAGAGAGAGAGAGAGAGAGAGAGAGAGCACCTAGAAGTGTAACACTAATGTCAGAGAGAAGAGGCAAAGAAAAGCAAAGAGAAGTACTGTGTTTGTCTCGCAGAAGCTCTGTTAGGGAATCAACCAGGTTGCCTTTCTTGTTTCCTCTTAAGTTTTTCCAAAAATCAAGATTTCCCAGAACTAACCTGCTGTTTACCCTCCCAGCCTCCAGCACTGTGTATACTTCAATAAATATTTGAGTCTATCAGTAAAAAGCAACGTTGTGTTCTTTGAATGAGAATGGTCCCTGAAGGTTGATATATTTGAGTACTTGGTCCCCAGTATGGTGGAAGTGTTTGGGAAGGATTAGGAGGTGTGGCCTTATTGGAGGAGGTGTGTCAGTACAACCTGACTTTGAGACTTCAAAAGATTCAAGCCATTCCCAGTGTCCCCCTCTCTGACCAACTCTTGTGGATAAAGAAGTGAACCCTCAGCTACTACTCCAAAGCCATGCCTACCTGCCTGCCTGCCTGCCTATTGTCATGTTTCTCACTATGATGGGCATAGGCTTTCCTCTGTAATCGAGCACCCAAAATAAACTCTTCCTTCTATATGTAAAGACCTAACCTTTGAGCACCAGGATTTATATCATTTAATGAATCTTTACAATTAAAATTACGTGGGCTGGAGAGATGACTCAGTGGTTAAGAGCACTGACTGCACTTCTAGAGGTCCTGAGTTCAATTCCCAGCAACCACATGGTGGCTCACAACCATCTGTAATGAGATCTGATGCCCTCTTCTGGTGTGTCTGAAGACAGCTACAGTGTAGTCATATACAATAAATAAATAAATCTTTTAAAAAAATTACTAGCAGTAAATGTCTGGGTGACCCCCCCCCCCAGTGATATAAAGATTCCAGTACCTAAAAGGGTATCTCTGTCTTTCAAAGTCATAGACTGTGCCAGCGATTTTAGTTCACTCTTCTCATTAAACTCTTTATTATCTTGTCCTGTACAAGAACGTTTTCATCTCTCTTTAGCTTTCTTTATCTGAGCTGTTAGTTTCCTATCATTTGGTACAATATGCTCAAGCCAGAGCCTATACATCATGCTGTATATTTCCACACTCGGCCATGTATTCCGTTACAGCTGCCTCCATTTAAGAAGATTCCCCCATTCAATTGTCACTCTGCTGGTATTCTTTTTGAGCCATTGAGCCTACATTTCTAACTCCTCAGAATTTAACTTTCTGACTATACTCAATTTTACCAGTAATCGTCCATATCACACAGACTCATGTCAGCTTGTAACGGCGTCAAAAGGAATGGAAACCTTGGGTAAAATTTCTTTCATTGACTCCTATTGTACCCAAGCATTTATACAGGAATATCCACGATACATCTACATTTGGGACCCTGTAACTAAAATGTCAGCACATTTAAACGGAATAATCTCTCACACACCATACATTGAATAATAGCATCATTATACAAAACAGAATTGAATCACTTTACAAAATTTGCACTTGCATAAGCAATTATCTATATTCTCAAAAGAATATTACAATATTTGCTGTTCCATGTTACACATGTTCCTCTTTCAAAGGGGGCTCCTGTAGCTGGCCTTTTATCCTTGCTTTCTAATCTGTTACTGGGTGGCTGGATCACAGCCAGAAGCCCTTCTTTCCCTCTCTTGCATATGCATCCTTAATAGCAAACAAAGGCTCTTGGCAGCCTAATGGAATGTTAACTAATTGCATGTCATCACGCAAACTCTAAACTCAGCAATAGCCCCCATGCACATATGGTTTAAAATAAGATACAAGTAGAATGCTTTTAAGTTGGTTAGTGTTTTTGGATTTGATTGGCCTTTCATGACAGGGTTTCCCCATGTAGCCTAAGCTGTCCCAGAACTCCCTCTGTAGACCAGGCAAGCCCTGAACTCAGAGATCCTTTGCCTCTGCCTCCTAAGTGCTGGGGTTGAAGGGGCATGTGCTACCGCGTCCGGCTTGTTAGTCTTTTGTTAAATTGTTTTAAATTTATGTTTATGGGGGTTTTGCCTGCATGTGTGTCTATATGAACCACTTGTATGCCTGGTCCTTTCAAAGACCAGAAGAGGGTGTCAGATCCCCTGGAGGAGGTTGCAGATGGTTGTGAGCTGTCACACAAGTGCTGGGAATCAGACCTGATCATCTGAAAGAGCAACCAGTGCTCTTAAACCACTGAGCCATCTCTCCAGATCCTCTACCTTATATTTTGAGATAGAGCCTATCACCTGTACCTCACAGACTCTGCTAGTGGCTAACAAGCCCCAGGAATCTTCTTGTTCATCTTTCCACCCTGGGACTATAGATACTCTAACTTTTATGTGGATGCTGGGAATCCAAACTCATTTTACTGACTGAGCCTTCACCTACCTCCTCTCAAAACTTTTGAAGTCATGTCTTTGAGTATTACTGGAGTTGAATAACTACTCCAATACCACATTTTTTAGCCATTAATATTTTCTTTTCATGGCTAGGGGGAGGGTGTTTGCCTCGCATGTGTAAGACCCTGGATTGCTCCCCATGATTTGCTCAGCCTGCTATCTCCAACCCAGGGATGGCCCCACCCACAGTGGCCTTCCCATAGCTAAGTAAATGTCCTACAGGCTTGCCTAAAGTCCAATCTTTTGGAGGCACTTTTTTTTTTTTTTTTTTTTTTTTTTTGGTTTTCGAGACAGGGTTTCTCTGTGTAGTCCTGGCTGTCCTGGAACTCACTCTGTAGTCCAGGCTGGCCTCGAACTCAGAAATCCGCCTGCCTCTGCCTCCCAAGTGCTGGGATTAAAGGTGTGCGCCACCACTGCCTGGCTTAGAGGCACTTTCTTAACCAAGGTTTCTTCCTCTCCAGTAACTCTAGCTTGTGTCAAGTTGATATAAAACTATCTTCACAGAGTCTTTACAAAATGAGTCTTTGGCCCCCTGTCCCCTCTCCTTGGTCTTCCCCTGGGGCTGAGACTGATTCAACTGGCTTCTGATTCAATCATATAGTTGCAAGGTAGAAGCTATGGCTCAATAGTTAAGAATACTTGGTTGTCCTTGTGGAAGACTCAGGTTCATTCCTAGCACCCATATGGTAGCTCAAACCATCTGTATCTCCAGTGCAGGGAGATGGAATGTGAGTGTTCTCTTCTGGCCTCCATGGGCACCAGACACACATGGAGTATACACAGACATATATGTAGGCAAAACACTCATACACATATTCTTTTCAAAGAGTGTAGTTACTTCACTCAGGTCTTCTCCTCAGTGAGAAACACGAATCCTGTGTCCTTTCTTCACACCACTGAAGTCACAGGGACAAAGCCTCTCAGGGATGACCTCGGAGTGACATGTTAGTAAACACACTTACTACCAGACCTATGCCATATTGTCCAGTATCAGTTCCGATGGTAATGAAAGTAATATTGGCATCTCCATCTGCCGTGGTCCTGTGTCTATCTCCTAATAGGATCCTACAGCAGTCAGAGCCCAAACAGAAAACAGATGGCATATTCAAATTAGGATCATTCCCAAGGTTTCATAATGGGACTATTTGTGAAGGTGTGGGCAGGAGGCAGGGGAGTAGACATGAGATCCTGTAACAACCTAAGGCCTCCAGGCCTAAAAAAGAGCCAAAGGCAGTGTTGAAATCTAGAAGAAAAAAATCCTGTGAGGATAGCTAAGAGGACAAGAGACCCTCAGGCTAAGGTCACAGGTGGCTTGAGGCAAGCCTACAGGGAGGAAGCCTGGCAAGAAAGGACAGTTCTGGCCAGGCCTATGGATCATGCCAGTTAAGGGAAAGTGTGTTGCTGCTACACAGAAGGTGCCAAGGAGGACCATGTTGAGGACACTTCCTGGGCCTCTCTTTCTCTAAAGTCTTGCTCAGTGGGAAACTGACCAATAATGTCAAGATGGCCAAGCCTCAGACCTCTCAAGTGTGACTCTTTGGGTCATCCTGCATGATGATCATCCTTCCTCCATGATCCAATGCTTGCTTCCTAGTTAGATTAAAACCAAGAGAGCAAGGGCTAAGAAAACCTACTGATGGGACTCCAGAGAGTGCTTCCTGGTCTTGCCTAGGACATGGGGTTTGTTCCTAGCATCCATGGCAGGTCCCTCACACCACTTATAACTCCAGCTTCAGGGGATCTGATACCCTCTTCTAGATTTTGTGGGCACCTGCATCCACATGTTAATAAACACACAAATATACACATAAATATACACTGGTTATTTGGGGGTGGTGAGAGGGTTTCTCTGTATAATAGTCCTAGCTGTTCTGAACTATCTTTGTAGGTCAGGCTGATAGGGTTCTCCTCTTACCTCTATCTGCACACACCCTCACTCTTCCCTGGGGAAAGACATGGGTCCATGTCTGTTGAGAGGGACCCACATGTCCCCCTGTCTACCATTTTAGCAGGCACCCTCAATCTTGCAGAATCACTTCTGAAGCCTCACATAGAAATTCATGTTCCTCAAAAGGAAGTGCCAAACAGTGAGGACAGATGCAGCAGGTAGGGCTCCCCCACATCAAATGGCCGCACCTTCTCTCAGTTCCTCAATCATGCACTAAACAAGCTGCCTCGGTGAAGGGACTTTTCCCAACATAAGAAAGGCCTCAAATCAGTTACAGGGAGATGAGCCCAGGTAGGTCCGAGGTAAGCAGGTAAATCCTTCCAAGCAACCGGGATCTTCCTGGTGAGAGAGACCCGAAGGGTGGTACACGAACAATTCTCCATTGGTGGCTGTGAAGATGGAGGAGTCACGTGGTAAGGAATGTGGGCGGAGTCTAAGAGCTGTCTCACAACCAAAACAGACCAGACGACAGAGGAGACAGAGGAACGTCTACCTCCTAGCCACAGGGAATTGAATTCTGCTTCACTGAGCTTGGAGAAAGCCTGAGCTCTGGATGGGACTACAGCTCATCCATAGCCTTGATTAGGTTTTGGTGATTGATTGATTGATTGATTGATTGATTGATGATTGATTTTTTTTCAGTATTTTGAGACCCTGAACAGAGAATCCAACCATCTATGCCGTACCTGGTCTTCTGGCATGCAGAATTGTAATATAACAGTTGCCTGTTGCTTTTAGGTGCTAAATGTATGATTGTCTATTAGAAAGCATCAGAGACAAAACCAGGAAGCAGACAACAAAATGACATCGCCCCTATTATGTAGCTGGTAACAGGGTCTAAGTTGGTGACAGCACCTTCACAGGCTGCTCAACAGCTGCTTTCATGATGGGATCACCCACACCTTCCTGGGAGTTGTGGAGAGAGAGAGAGAGAGAGAGAGAGAGAGAGAGAGAGAGAGAGAGAGGTAGTAGGTTTACATAGCACGGAGGCTCCCAAACACTTGCTGGAGTTTGCAAACCACTGCAGCGGGGCAGGGCTTTTCCAACTGCAGTGCCCGCTTGAATCCCATGGGGAGATTCTAGCCAGTTCCAATGCTGTCAGTTTTTCTGACCGGGGCCACTGTGCTCAGTAGTGACACAAAAGAGGTGATGTCTTCCGACTCAAGAAAATGAAAGAGAAAATGGAGATATCATGTCTGTGGTTCTCAAATTTTTGTATGAACCAAAATCAGCTGTAAGGTTTGTTAACACGTAGATTTCTGAGCACCACTCCCTCTGTTTCAAATGCCATAGCACTGATGGGGACCTGAGACTGCATGTATAAAAGACTTTAAATGACTCTTGACTGTTGGTCCAGGGACCACACCTGGAGAGCCAGCTGTCAGGCATCACACACATGCTTCCATTAAGTACTTGCACCTGGGGAAGTGCAGTACAAGTGTGTGTGTTTGTGTGTGTGTGTGCACATGTGGATGTGTGCATGTATGTGCAGACACACATTCAGGTGTGTGTACATGAATGTGCGGGCCCAAGGACAATGTGTTCCTCAATCACTCTCCACATTTTTAAATTACACGTGTTTGTTTATTTAGTTAGTGGAGGTAGGGAATGCAGCCCTGCATATGTGGAAGTCAGAAAGAAGAAAACTGACAGGAAATGGCCTGTTCTTTCACCACTTGAGTTCCAGGAATCAGACTCTGCTCATTAATCTTGGCCAAATGCATCGTCACCAACTGAGTCTTCCTACCGACCCACTGTACCTTATTTTTGAGGCAAGGCCTCTCACTGAACCTAGAGCACATCCATCTAGCTAGCTGGCTGACTAATAAGCTCCAGGGATCTGTCTGTCTCTGTTCCCAAAGCCCTGGGCTGTGGGGAGGTTACAGACGCACCGAGCTAGCATGGGTGGTAGGCATCTGAACGCAGTCCTCCTGTTTGTCTGCAGGCACGTCACCAACCGAGGCATCGCCTCTGCCCCGGTTTTGAACACTTTAAGCACATGGTCGGTGTCTTTTAGAACACGCCCTGTACACACACATAGTCTTTAGTGTGATCCTGATAGTGACAAGAGATAAAGGGACAGGACCTGAGGAGAGGAAGCCTCAGCTTCTTAGGCAGTTGCATTGGGTACAATTATCATATGGCTTTTATCCAGAGGAAAGCTGGCCCTTCAAAATAAGAAGTTCAAAATCCTGAGCCGTATTACATCTTTATGTCTTTCTTGGAAGCATCCTGTCTTCCCTCCCCTTATCTCAGAGTCCCACCTCTCCCACCAATGACCTTGTGATGCTGTGAGAGACTTGCCCAGACTATTGATTTACTAGCTACTGCAAATCCTCATCTCCGATAATCAGCCCTACCCTTGGTGTGCCAGCATACTTCTCTTCCTTGCAATCACCAGAAATCGAGGCATCCTTTAAGGATGCCCAGAAGCATTTTTTCATGACAACTTTCTTTCCATGGCAACTTTTCCCTGTGAGAACTTGGTAGCAAGAAGAAAGCTTTGGGTTCTACTGTTGGGAAACCATGCTGGTTTCCAGAACAGGTGAGTGCTGGTCTGATGCGGCCCTCTCCCTCAGCTACATCTCATCACATGCCTCCACAGCTGCTAAGCAAAGCTGTGACTGATGTGCCACACATGGCCAAGGACCCACTTCCTACATGTTCCCCAGCAGTAGCACAGCCTTCCTCAGATACGAAGTCACCACGTTCCAGGATCCCATCCTGGAGGACTGTTTCCAGATTCCACAATTATCACCTCAGTCTGAGTCCAAACAGGAAGAAAGATGATACAGTATGGAAAGTGATACAACTCCTAGAAGGTTTTATGAAGGCTTGCACAGGGTACAAGGGAACCCACAAGGGATAATGCAGTTATTCAGAGCTAATAACCACAGCATTATTAATACTCCTAGGCCTGAAGGAACGAGTATCGGGGCAGCCTTGCTTATACACTGAAGGCCTAAAATCAGCTATAGGCCTAAGTCAGCCTGCTAACACAAAGTCTTGGGTCTCTGTGGAAAAACACTGAAACAGATAGCTATAAGATATTGTAAACAGGCAGCTTTGGTGGAAATTTACCAGCCTGGAAAAGAACAAGTAGTCATGGGTCTTGTAGATAGTCATAGACCTTGGGTAGCCTTGGTGGATCGTACCAACTTAGATAAGGACAAGTGAATCATAGGCGGAGTCATAGTGACCTGTCCCCTGAACCTTCACCCAGCTGACACTCTGTTCTGGAAGATATCTGTACTCCCCCTGAACACCTACTCTCCTGCATCATCCCCTTCCCCACATCCTGCTTTTTGTTTATAACCCGTGTGAAAAAGTAAAAATTACGGTTTGATCAGCCGTGGTTCTTTGCGTTTCCCTGTGTCTCCCATCCTCTCTTTCAGGTGATCTCCTCGGACCCTTGTTCAATGCCCTGCTGGATGGGACAAATGAGGAGAGTGAGCAGTTTTCAAAATCCACATGGAAATTAGAAAGAAGCAGTGAGTTTGGTCTGATGGCACAAGCAGCCCACATGGACTGTGTGAATCTGTACTTCTGAGCCCAGAGAGGAGTCACAGGCAAGGAATGCTTTGGCCCAGTCAAAGACAGCAGTCCTTGACCCTGGCTGAGAACAGGAAAAAGGAGGTAGAGGGCGGATCTGGAATGGTGGCTGTCGGAACTCTTTCTTACATACCTACCGTTCACCCCCTTTGTGTCTACCTTACTCCTTGCTTTCTGTTCCTCTTTGCCCTGTTTTCCTAGCTTTCCTCCAATCGTTTGTTTCTCCATTGATGTCTTCTTTAGGACTAGTTGCTTTTCGTTATTCCATTGTGTTAGTCACTCTTTTTACTGCAGTGACAAAAACCTGAGAAGGGAAAGTGGCTTACTAGAGAAAGGTTATTTTGGCCCACCAGTTCGTGTATTTCAATAGCTAGCTGGTCAGTGGGCAACACTGTCAGCCTGAGATGAGACTGAACGTGGAAGGGAGAATGTGGTGAAGCTAAGCAGTTTACCTTGTGGTGGACAGGAAACAGAAGACACCCGTGCTTGGGGGCTGCTGCGTCTACCTCTGTCTTGTTCTACCTGAGAGGCTGAAACCCCTGCTCAGTCCCCGCACAAGCTGGGAAACCCCATTTGCCTTCCTTCTCCTGACCCCAACCTCACAGAGAAAACTCCCCTGCCGGTTTGGAGAACACTCCAGGCCTGCTTTTATCTATGTTTAATCTGATCTAATGTGATCTATATCCGCATCACCAAGGAAGAGAACAAGCCAGTCACAACCTTGGTTCTATCCTGACCCCCACACACTATGGGACAGTGCCACCCACATTCAGGGCTGACCACTCCCTTTCAGTTGCCTCACAACATGGCAATTTTCTCTGGTTCTGCCCTCACAGATGCACCCATAAGTGTGCCTTAATCTTTGAATCCAATCCAGTTGTCAACCAAAATTAACCATCCTATTCATTATTTTGATATTCTTTCTCTATTCAGTGGTTTCTATAGACAGATGATTATATAGAGAACTATATATGAATACATATCTGACACATGTATTCATGAGTATGTATAGACTAAAGTGCATGCATTTTTTTCTTCTTCGATCTACTAAGAGCCTAGAAGAAATGATACATTAATGTTAGTGCCCACATCTAATGCAAATCTCAAAGAAAACAAAGCTCCGTGAGGAATGGATAACCTGGGACATAAGACATGTGAGACCTTGTCTCCAAACATCAAAGAACAAACAGACAGACAAACAAGAAAAGCCGAGCTGCACCCACTACTTTTCTGTAGTGATTTACAGAAAGGAAATGTCTTTAAAAATTAACTCCAAGATGGTTATAGTGGTACACACCTTTAATTCCAGAACTTGAGTGGCCAAGGCAGGTGGGTCATGGTTCTCCATGCCTGTGAGCTCAGCACTTGGTACACTGAGTTAAAGGCTGGCCAGCCTGAGCTGCACAGTTATAAACCCAGGTATAAAAGAAGTCATCACCGTAGAAATGACAGAAATGAGTAAGTAGGACCATCAGTGAGGAAGGAGAAGTCTCTCTTGCACATCGGTTCCAAATGATAGATGTAGGTGCTGTGCCCTGAAGGAGCCACTAAGTAAATCTCTACTCATTTAAGTATGGCCTGGCCATCATGACTCTTTCAAAGGAATATCATAAGGGAATTAGGAAAGGGAATAATGTCAGAGTGAAGAAACCTGGCAAATACTATCTCGGATCAAGTGAGCATCAACAGAGATGGGTAGTATGGTAATGTCTCCCTTGATGCTCCATGATGAAATCAGAACTTCTTTAACACACCAATTTCCCCTCAGAAGCAGATCATTTGTCTCTGGTGCATGCAGGGGGGAAATCCATAATAATTCCATTCCAGTCTGGACAAAGATATCAGACAAATCTGAACTGAGAGACAGCCTATAAAACACACCTCCAGTGCTTCTCAGATGAGGAGAGAATGCATGAGAAGCTGTTATAGCCAAGGGAAGCCTGAGGAGACACAAGTGAATGCACTGAAGTATCTTAGATCAGGTCCCAGACAAAAGACATTAGGTGGGAATTAAATGAATATAAAATACAAGTTTTAGGTAACAATGTGTCCACGCCTACAATCCAAAGGAACTCAGAATCAAGGGATCAGGAATTCAAGGTCATTTACATCCACCTGGCAAGTTCAAGACCATACTGGGCTATATAATGCTTCATCACAAAGAAAGAGGAAGGAAAGGAAGGAAGGAAGGAAGGGAGGAAGGAAGGAAGGAAGGAAGGGAGGGAGGGAGGGAAGAAGGAAGGAAGGAAGGAAGAAGAAGAAGAAGGAGGGAGAGAAGAAGGGAAGGAGGGAGGGAGGGAGAGAGGGAGGAAGGAAGGAAGGAAAGAAGGAAGGAAAACAACAGGTGCTAAAGAAACAGCTCAGTGGTTAGGAACACTTGCTAATCTTGCAGAGGACCCAGGTTCAGTGCCTAGCATCCAAGATGTCAGGTGGCTCACAATCACTTGTAGCTCAGCTGCAGATCTGGTGCCTCTGACCCCCAAGGGTATAGGAACTCATGTACACATACTCACACATATAAAACAAAGTCAAGCCATATAATACATCTTTTTGTAAGTGTCAACATTGAAGCTTCTGTTGTGGTGATGCACACTTTTGATCTCAGCACTCCGGAGGCAGAGACATGTGACTCTCTGAGTTCAAGGCCAGCTTGGTGTACACAGTGAGTTCCTGACTCAAAAGAAACAGTGTCAATGTTGGCTCATTAATCACGACCGATGTGCAGTAAAAGGAAAGATGTCCATGAAGAAAATCTCAGTGTGGGACCCACGGGAGCTCTCCATACCATCCCCTTAACTTTTCTGCAGTTCTAAGACTAACCTACAATTAAAAGACTATTTAAAAAATATATGCCTGCTGGACTCACTACCTTAGATTGACCTTTTTATTGTGTCTCAAATAATAAAGGACTTTACAATTGTTTTCTTCCATTTCTTTCCCTACTGCTCTCTGTCTAATTCTTCTCATCTATTTTTTTGTCTGTGTCTAACTTAAATTCCACAAAGTACTATTTATTAGTGTATTTCGTTGGGTTTTTATTTTGTTTGTTTTTATAAATTGCCATTGCGGGTGATGGTGTGTGAGCGGTGGTCAGAAGGCAACCTCATGGACTTGGTTGTCTCCCTCCACCTTTAGGTGGCTTCCAAGGATTGAATTCAGATCACCAGGCTTGCACAGCGATCACTTTACTGGCTGAGATTTTTCTCACAATGTAGCCCTTACTGGCCTGGAACTCCCTATTTAGACCAAACTGACTTCGAGCTTGAGACCCGCCTGTCTCTGCCTCCTGAGTGCTGGGGTTACAGGTGGGCAGCATCACATCCAGCTTAATCCTGGTTTTGAGTTTTTAAGGCAGGGTCTCAAGCATCCCAAGCTGACCTTGAACTCACTATGTACCAAGGATGATCTTGAACTTCTAATTCCCCAGCCTCCACCTCCTGAGTACTGGGATTATAGTCACCCATCATGACAATCAGATTTAGACACTGTTAGGACTCAAACTCAGGGTAAAAACTCCACCCACAGAGCTACATCCCCAGCCCTAGCTTGCTATATTTAAACAGTTGCTTATTTAAACACACACATGTATGAAATGAGTGCATAAGCTTGCACACAATAAGTGTAAGAGTAGGTATCTGTGTACACTTCTCTTCTTTCCTTTACATTTTCGCCTGTATCATTATGCTTTAGTCTAGAATTTTTGCTTTATCTTAAGTAGCCTCCCTCCCTCCCACCCCCACCCCATCTCTCCATGTGTCTCTCTATCTCTCTTCCTCTCTGACTTTGTCTGTCTCCTCCTGACCTCCTTCCCTCTCTTCTCATCACATCATTTCAGTATTTTGCCTAAACTGGCCTTGAATTCCTGAGTTCAAGCAAGCCTCCTGCCTTAACTCCCTGAGTAGCACGAGTGGACAAGTGTGGTGCTTTGAATAGGTGTGGCTCCCACAGACTCGTGTTTGAATGTTTGGCCCACAGAGAGTGACTCTGTTAGGAGGTGTGGCCTTTTGGAGGAAGTGCGTCACTGTGGGGGCGGGCTTTGAGGTCTTATATGCTCAAGCTCCACCCATCTACTTCTGTTGCCTACCGGTCAAATGTGGAACTCTCAGTTCTTTCTCCAGTACCATGTCTGCTTGCTTGACACCATGTTTCCCCAGCTAAATGTTGTCCTTTACTACAAAAGGGTTGCTGTAGCTGGGCAGTAGAGGCACACACCTTGAAGTGTTGCCTTTAAGCTGCATTCCCAGCATGAGGAGGCAGAGGCAGGTGGATCTCTGCAAGTTCAAGGCCAGCCTGAACACAGAGAAAGAAACCTTGTTTCAAAAAACCAAAACCCAAACCACAAATAAATAAATAAATAAATAAATAAATAAATAAATAAGTTTCCCTGGTCATGGTGTCTCTTCACAGTAATAGAAATCAAACTGAGACAGCAGGCACATGCCACTATGCCCAGATTGAAACTTCCCTGTATAGTTTTGTGGGAGATCTCATGGTGATAATTTTCTCCACTTTTTGTGGGAAGTGCCTCTGTTTATTTACGCTGGATCTAGATTCTAGATTGGCAGCTTTCAGTTGTCCTTGCCGTCCACAGTTTCTGTTGAGGAGTCAGATGTGAGCCTCAGTGTCGACCTGTGAAAGTCACAAGTCCCCTCCACTAGAAAGAGGCTTTTCTTTCTTAAGATTTATTTTTTTTTTATTTATGTGAATGGAGTGTGTGTGTGTGTGTGTGTGTGTGTGTGTGTGTG
>JANHMN010000004.1:32293546-32366040 GCA_030674055.1 Rhabdomys pumilio
GGCAGAGGCAGAGGCAGAGGCAGAGGCAGAGGCAGAGGCAGAGGCAGGCCAATCTCCGAGTTGGAGGGCAGTCTGGTCTTCTGAGTGAGTTCCAGGATAGCCAAGGTTACATAGCAAAACTCTATCTCAGGGGTGAGGTGCAGATTTATTTTTAGGAGGCTGGAGAGTTGGTTCCATGGTTAAGGGCACTTGTTGGTCTTGCAGGACCTAGGTTTGGTTCCTAGCACCCACATTGTGACTCATAACCATCTGTGATGCAGCCCTCCTCTGAAGGGCACCAGGTATTCGCCTGTTCTACATAGCAAGTTCCAGGCCAGCCAGGGCTACAGAGTGAGACTCTCTCAAAAACCAACAAACAAGATTTCTTTTTAGCTATGTGTATACATGTGTGTCTGTGTGGGATGTGTGCCAATGGCTTCGGATGCATGAAGAGGCCAGAGATGGCAGATCCCTCTGGAGCTGAGTTACAGGTAGTTGTGAGCTACCTGCTGTCAGTATCTAGGCACTTAGGCTCACTAGACAGCAACATGTGCTCTAAACAGCTGAGCCATTTCTCCAGCCCTGGCCCTAAATATGTGTCTTCCATTCATTGTTTACAACACGTATTTACTGAGTGGCTACTAAGTGTACCAGGCAGGGTTCTAGAGGATCTGTCAACAAAAGCTACTAAGGTTCCTGGCCTCCTGGAAGTTAATTTTACAAAGATGCCCCTGTAACACGTCTTAGAATTATTAGATTAATTGATTGTGAAATTATTTTCATTCTGATTCCATCTGTGACAGGAAGGACCAAATCCTTTTTCCTTTTCTTTTTGTAATGCTACTTATGGAAGCCAGGAGCTCTTGCAGAATAGTCAAGAGTTCTGCCACTGGGCCACACCACCAGCCAGCTGATTACTCCTGCAATTCTAGTATGTGGAGTGTGCACTCGATACACGCTTAATGGGCGAACTGATGCTTTTTGTAGAAGCCAAGACTTGTCTCAAGCTGCAATCCATCTCAAATAAGCTCCAGCCAACAATAAATAAAGAAATAAATAAATAAAAGTGGAGTGGTTTTCTGGGACGGCTGGCTGGGTAGCCTGTGGGCAAGTGTAGCATCACGCACAGCTGGATCTGGAGTCTTACCCGGTGCTGACAGCTACTGCTGTGCCCCTCTGAGTGTTGATCTTGTTCTTTCCAGCTCTAGATGGATTTCCTCCATGTTGCCAGGGGAGATAGGTAGACAGTTCCAAATGCGCATAGTCTCAGCTTAGCAACATCAGGAGAAAAAGCACTTCTCTCTCTCTCTCTCTCTCTCTCTCTCTCTCACTCTCTCCTCTCGACATCTGTACATATGTACTCAAAACCCAGACAACTGGGACTGGGAACCTGTCCCTCTCAGGTCTCCTGTCTCTACCACTTGGCCAAGATATGGGGCATTCTGATTGGCCAAGGCTTGGGTCTGCCTCTCCCTGAGGGTCTGGGGCAATCTGTTAGGGAGGGCGGCACAATGACCTTCATTCCAGCACATTTCCCGAGAGAAATGGCAGGTGTTACAGACAGGAAGAAGGAAATGTTACCGTGAAGACAAACACTGTGTAAAGGGTTTCTTGCACGCTTCACTTCCCACTGGCTTTATATGGCTGTCTCCCTCCCTGCCTGTCTCTCTGTCTTGTTCTGAGTAGTTGTTTTTCTGGGAGAGTTGTCTTTGTGCTGAGAGCAGTGATAGAGGAGTCGGGGCACTTTGCACTTGCTCCCCACAAAGCTTTGAGGACACGGCTCTCAGATGGCTTTTTTGTATTTGGGGGAGCTCCGCCTTGTGTATTTGGGGGAGCTCCGCCTTGCAGTGATGATGCTCTGGGGAAGAGTTACACAGACACAGTCAGTTCATGCCATTTGCTTCCTGCCATTCCAAAGAGCAGGTGAGCAGAACTTTCTCTCCTCAATATGATTTGAGGTTGAGGAGCAATCACTTTGTCTAAGGGACTCTGGGTACATTCTCAGTTCCCTGGCTATATCTGAAATACAGGGCCCTAGGAAAGAGCCACACTCTCATCCACTTGTGCTCAAAAGCCTGCCACAGGCTACAGATACTTTTGAATGCATGGGGTGCCCTTGACATCATCCTGTTTCCTTCTTCTCCACCTCCTTCTTTTCTTCCTCCTTCCTCTTTAAAAAAAAAAAACAAAAACAAAAACACAAGAAACAGGGCTTCTCTATATAACTGGGGTCTTGAACTTGCTATGCATCGAAGACTGGCCTCAAGCTCCTGATCCTCTGTTTCTCAAGTACTGGGATTGCTAGCTTATGCCACCACATGCCACCTTGTTTTAGAGGCTGCAACTTCCAGGGTCACATTGTTCTGAAGGGAGAGCACACTGTTATATAACAGAGTTAAGATCGAGCTTTGGATTGTAACAAACCTATTTCTTTGCTCACATGAAAGTCCAGTGAAATATTCTCAAGACAGGTAGGACGTAGAACAATCCTTCACTGTGCAGAACTGGCCTGCAACATCCAGCATTCCTGATACCTGACCAATGGCTGTCAATGCTACCCTTCAATCATCAAGGCAACAAAAAAAGTATCCCACAGATAGCCTAAGCACCTGGGGGACTGTCTACACACAGCTTCTTGTCTTGTGTAGACTTTGAACCTAGGCTTATTATTCTTCATGCCTCCATCCTGAGTTCTTTCATGCCCACGTGGATAGTTTGTTCAGAAAAGTGGAGACTACAGTACAGACTGAGAAAACACTGATCTTTCCCTTAAAATGGCCCTAGTTTCACCTTCTTGTAAAGTGATTGAGAGGGAACCTGCCAAGACCACACCAACGACCCATGTTGCCTCAGTATGTGTAGCAGCTTGACTTCAGTGATTTCACATTAACATACACACATGACCCATTCACTATGTCTCAGACCCTAAGCATTAACATATGGATACATATATCTATTACCAAATACCATTTTCCCTTTATTTCTCCTTTATCTTTCTGTTGGGACTTTAGTTGGAATTTTTAATGGAAGATTTTATTTTAGTTTATAGTTTAAGACCAGGGCAGCTGGAGAGATGGCTCAGTGCCCAAGAACACTTGTTCTTGCAGAGAACCTGGGTTTATGTTTCAACACCCACATGCTGACTCACTAAGGATTTAAGGTACCACATTGTACATATACATATATGCAGGGGAAATACTCATACACATAAAATAAATACATCTTTAAAAAATTAAAAATGACAGATACAGTCCATCTTGATGGGGAAGGCATGAAGGCAAGTATGAGACCACTGGTCACATTGTGTCTGCAATCAGAAGTGGAGCCTCTATAGGTATTTTGGCATTTGAATATGTTAAACATTTGTCTTAGTTTGGGTTTTTATTACTGTAAAGAGACACCACGACCATAGCAACTCTTTTAAAGAAAAACATTTAATTGGGTCTGGCTTACAGTTTCAGAAGTTCAGTCCATTATCATCATAGAGAGAAACATGGTGGCAGGCAGGCAGACATGGTGCTAGAAAAGGAACTGAAAGCTCTACATCTTGATCCTCAGGCAGCAGATGGAGACTGCGTGCCACACTGGGTATAGCTTTAGCATAGAAGACCTCAAAGTCTGGCCCCTCAGTGACACACTTCCTCCAACAAGGCCACACCTCCTAATAGTGTCATTCTCTGAGGCCCAAGCATTCAACACATGAATCTATGGGGGCCATTTCTATTCAAACCACCACAACATTCAAAACTCTTATTGCTGGGTATGCTGGCACATGCCTGCCATCCCGCCACTCAGGAGACCTGAGGCAAGAGAGTCTTGAGCTCAAGGCCAGCTTAGGCAAGCTACACCTATATTCAAAGTCTTCAAAAGACGAAAAGTAAAATTCTATTTCTAAGTTAAACAAATAAATAAATAAATAAATAAATAAATAAATAATGAGGCTCGTGTCTGTAACGCCAGCACCCAGGAGGTAGAGACAGGAAGATCAGGAGTTCGAGATGTCTCTCGGCTTCAAAGTGAGTTTGAGAACAGTCCCGGAGATATGATAGGCTGACTCAGCAAGTAAGTGAATTAAACAACTGAATGTAAATTGAAGAAGGGCCAGTTCTCTCACTTTACTGCAGATTCCCTGGACTGAGCTGAGACTGGCTCAGCAAGGGCTTTGACTCACTGAGTCACCCTGATGGTCCCTGTTAATGTTTTGTGTGTGTGCGTGTGCGTGTGCGTGTGCGTGTGCGTGTGCGTGTGCGTGTGCGTGTGCGTGTGCGTGTGTGTGTGTGTGTTATAGCACTCACCTAGCATTTCTGAGGCTTTGGGTTTAATTCCAAATAACGAGAGAGAAGAGTACCTCATCTTCCTTGATAAATCCATGGGGCTGGAGAATGACTCAGTGGATAATGTCCTGAGTAAACAAGCATGAGGATATGAATGAGAATCTCCACAACCCACAGAAGGCCAGATTGGAGAGTATTGTTCATCTGTAATGTAAGGGCTAGTGTGGGGATGGGAGGCAGAGCCAGGAGACACTCTGGAGCCCTGCCAGACCAGCCTATACCATGGTGAACAACAAAGGAGAGACCCTGATTTCAAACGAGATAGAAGGCAAGGACAGGAGGTACGTGAGGCTGTCCTCCGATTGCTACAGGTGTGCTGTGGCAAGAACACACCCTCAGCCACATGACTGATGTGCACACACACACACACACACACACACACACACACACACACATAACATTAACAGGGACCATCAGGGTGACTCAGTGAGCCAAAGCCCTAGCTGAGCCAGTCTCAGCTCAGTCCAGGGAATCTGCAGTAAAGTGAGAGAACTGGCTCCCAAAAGATGTCCTCTGATCACCACACACACACTGTAACACATATGCACACACTCTCTCTCATACACACCAATAATAATAATAATAATAATAATAATAATAATAATAATAATACAGTTAAAATAATAATAATAATAATAATAATAATAATAATAATAAATATTTATTAATGGGGCTGTAGTAAAGGCAGGGGACCTGCCTTTTGACAGGCTTGCCAGCCTCTAAGGCTGGGGTTCCAAAAACAGATTTAATAAGGCAGGGCTCCAGAGTGTCTCCTGGCTCTGCCTCCCATTGTTTCCTCACAGATATCAATCACATCTAGACATGTCTGCTACCTAGCTGAACAGCCCTGGAGATAGAGACTCCTAGCAAAGACTTCCCACAGGCTTAGGAAGATACATATCTTCTCCTCTCAGCAATGGGCTTCTAATTTCATCAGCCACTATTTCTGTGTATCACTGAGGCCTTCCTCCTCCCACCCTCACCCCATGTCCTTATACCTATAAAGAACTCACACTTCATTCACATTTAAAACAATGTTATGTGCACCCCTCAATTCATATTTCCCTAGGTCTATGTTCCTCTATCATCTCCTGATGGGGTGGGTCTCATTCCAGTCAGGCTCTAGGCAGGACATGGCTATCGGGAAGGCTAGCATCCCTGCTGGATGGAAGCTGGCTGCTATCTCTGAGTCCAGAGCCATCCTTTCACATTAAAGGATTCCCACCTTCTCACAACCTGTATGCTAGGAGTCAAGTTTGTCCCGGAAAACAGAAAAGTGGGCACAGACTGTTCATTTGAATTCCAAGCACAGGGGCCTTCCCCAGATCCACACTTGAACTTTCTCAAATTTCACCAGCTTACCATGTTGCCAGTGTGTATGTAGGGGGTGGGGGCTGTATCAGGTTGGACCTGCTCCCCCTCTGATAGCCTTGAGGCTGGTCCTCAAGTGCCACTGCGTTCCATAACTACAGAATTCCAGCTCTAACAGCAGTGATGGATAGTGCGATGATGGTTCCTTGAGATAACGGGAGTCTAAGCAATACCCCACAAGCTCTTTCCACGTGGAAAAGAAGCTCTTTCTTCTGCCTATTCCTCCTCCTCTGACTCTAGCCTTTCCCCCTTGCTCTCTCCTTCCATGGTAGCTCCATCCTACAAAACTCAGTCAACATTATCCTGACAGAGGCCACTGACAAGGTCCCCTGGCATCTCTTGAGGCCTTGAATCATCTCTCCAGCCTCTCTGGCTTGGAAGTCCTTGTACACCAAAGAGGAGCCGGGAAGTTATTTTCTTTGTTCTAGAAACCCCTCTGGCTTGAGCCCAGCCCCACAGTGCCCTCCACTCGTCCTGCCTCATCCCTGCCTGCATCTCAGTAGTATCACCTAGGGATGTCCTCCTTGTCATGCCCAACCTGAACTGAAGGAGCTGTCAGTGATAAGACTCAGGAGCATGTATGTGTGACTGTTGAAGGCAAACCTATGGTCCTGGGACTCTGGGGACAGAGTCAGCAAGATCCACATTTAGAGAGGGGTGGCATCTCTGACCATTTCAATTCCTATCCCCACACGTTTCCATATCTGTCTGTCACAAGATGACTTTTGCTGCTGTCACCCACACACATCTTTGGGGGACAGTGAAGGGTGTCATGCTATAAAGTCCTGGGCCATTCTGGGTGTCCCAAGACTTTTTATTATTACACTTATTCATTTACCATGGCAGTGTGTAGAGATCAGAGGACAACTTGCAGAAGTCAGTTTTCTCCTGCTGCCATGTGGGTATCACAAATTAAATTCGTGTCATGAGGCTTGACAGCAAGTGCCACTAAGCCAGCTCACTCTCTCCTCTCCCCAAGGCCATTTGACCCTTATTGGGTCTGATAGTATGCCTGAAAACCACAAATTCCAATATAACACATTTGCCACTTTAGACAACTCAGAGGTGGTGGCTAGCCAAGTCCAGAACCTGACTAAGGTGCCCTCAACCTAGGGCCTGTCTTCGTTATTTTTCATGCTGTGATAAAACACCATGACCAGGGTGACTTAAAAAAAAAAAAAAAACATTTAATTTGGGACTCATGGTTTCAAAGAGTTAGAGTCCATGATGGTAGACTAAAGACACATAGCAGAAATTGCTGAGAGCTTACACCTGATCCCCAAGTAGGAGGTGGAGGGAAGGGAAATGTTAGTCCTTTGAAACCTCAAAGCTTGGCCACCAGTGACACACCTTCTCCAACAAAGCTACACCTCCTAATCTTTCCCAAACAGTTCCACCAACTGGGGACCAAGTATTCAAACATATGAGCCTCTAAGGCCACTCACTCTCAGTCAAACACCACAGTCTGTCTGCACGAATTGGGTCTGCATGGCCTCCAGCTCCTCACATCTGTTTCCTCTGACCAAAACCCGGACTGATTCAGTCTCCCTCATCAAGAACTCCAGTAAGTGAGTCTCCAGTTTCTGGGAAGTCTAACACTATTCAGGAAATCCTGGCTAAAGTGCTCCTGTGTGGACTGGTCCAGCCACTTCTAATTCTCAGAGAGGTAAGAGCATATCACCACGTCACCAATCTAGAACACCTCAGCATCTGTACTCGGCATGTTACCTTCTTCTCCTTGGTCAGCGATCAGAGCCTGTGGCATTAACAACTGGGAGGATTCACAAGCATGGGTTTTAGGATTCACAACAACTGTGAATCCTTCATGGAGGATTCACAAGCATGGGTTTTAGGAAGGGTTCCCTGAAGCCAAGTATAGTAGTGTATAACTGTAATCCCAGCATTGAGGAGGTAGAGGCAGGAGGATCAGGATTTCAAGGTCATCCTCAGCTACATAGGAACTTATTCCCAAGTCATCCTGGGCTATATGAGACCCTGTGTCACCTCACCTCTGAAGGAAAAGAGGAGGAGGAGAGGGAAGAGGGGAAGTTGTTCCCAAGAAGAACCAAGAAGGGAGAAGGGATGGGAATCAAGGACAGGAGAGAGTGGAGAGCGCTCTCACACAGAGGGTGGGTGACTGTGGCTCTGTGCCATCGGAGCTTAGCATGTGAGAATTGCCCTGGCAGGAAGAGAGAGTTCTAGTAATTTATGGCTCAAGCTCCTCACTTCTGCCCCTGCCCCACGCAGCTTCCCAGGCACTTACGCTCTGTGTATTGACTTGCAGTGGGTCCCGGGAGGCTGGCTCACTATCTGGCAAAGGAGGGAAGGCTGTTGGAAGTGAAAGCATTTGAGTTGATGATGTGCAAAATGATCCAGGGGTCCACGGACAGCGTCGGCTATAATCTCTCCATTATGCTTTCTAAGTGCAAACCCACTCTCTGAGGCCGGCCGTGCTATCACACTTCCCTGGCAGGCTCCAGCCTCCACTTATGGCATCGTCCCTCCCCCTCAGAACTCCATGGTCTGAATGTTGGCATCTGCTCTACTGCAGGAGAAGCCAGGGCCCAACTAGTGCAGGTATATAGCTACTCCCCCTCCCCCATTCCTCTTCAGGAAGAGATCTGACCCTTAAGAAATAACTGTTGGGGCTCAGAGGAGAAGAGCACATACTGATGTTGCAGAGGACCTGAGTTCAGTTCCTACCACTCATGTCTGGTGGCTCACAGACAGATGCCAGATCGTGGGGACCTGATGCCCTCTCTGGCCTCGATGGGCACCTGCATTCATATGCATGAATCCACACCCACATGTATACATAATTTTAATAAGAAAAAGGAGGAGGAGGAAGAAGAGGAGGAGGAAGAGGAGGAGGAAGAGGAGGAGGAAGAGGAGGAGGAAGAGGAAGAAGAAGAAGAGGAGGAGGAAGAGGAGGAAGAGGAGGAGGAGGAGGAGGAGGAGGAGGAGGATTGTCTAGAGACATACCGTTAGACAGGCAGAGGTCTGACCTGGGCAAAAGCAGTCATCCTACAGCCCACCAAAGGAATACCCAGCAGATTGCCCTGTACTCCCACAGAGACTGAAGTCTGCTCCTCTGTCTCAGTACAGATTCTCTGCCTCAGGGTAGGGGACTTATACCTTCACTCCTCTTAACGGTCTCCTCCTCTTCTTTTACCTCCTTTTCTTCCTCCTCTTCCTCTTCTTCCCCTTCTTTTGTCTGGAACTCTCTGCGTTTGAAGATGGCCTTTAACTTCTAGTCCTCCTCCCTCAAATGCTGAGAGTACACACGTGCCACAACTCTGATTCTGTGGTACTAGATACAGACCTCAGAACTCTTACCTTTTTCTGTCTCTGTGTTGAGGAAAGGACTTTAGGTACTGGGGTCAAGGCATTCTGGGGCCCCAACCCAGAGGTTTTCCAGTTTCCTTCATCTTCCTCTCATGCCCTCCTCAACATCCATTGGACACTCATTCCTCAACAAAAGAGGAGGCTGGCTTCTCTTCGGCACCTCTGGAGCATTTCCTGTGTGACTTGTGGATTCCATTCCCCGAGGGCATCCCTTGGGTTTGCTTTGAGGCACCATCTTGACTGCTCTGGCTTCCAGCTGCTTGTTTAAGCTGTCAAGAGAACCTGGCAGGTCTCCTGTCAGATACAAGGTTTTATTTTTTTATTTATCAAAATGAAATTTAAACTTATATTTATTAATTATGATGATGATGAGGAGGAGGAGGGTGGGTGTGGCCATGCCAAGGTGCTTGTGTTTAGGTCAGAGGACAACTTTACAAAGCTGGTTCTCTCCTTTCATCCTTATAAGGCATCTAGGGAGTTGACTCGGGTTATCAGGCCAGTACAGCAAGTGGTTTTTCCACAGAGCCATCTCACTGGTTCTGAGGTGTTCTTATTGCTAAGCTACCTACCTTCTGCCTAGCTGAGGCTACCGACTACATCTTGAAACCCAGTGTCCAGTCTGAGGCCCTGGCTCTGCAGCTGGGTGAATTTGAAGGAACCTCTCAGTAGCATTGAAAAGAACATCCATGCAGAGTAAGGCAAAAGGGAATTTACTGGCCTCTGATGTGGCAAGTCAGGAAGGTGGTTAGCTTCAGACTTAGCTGGATCCAATTGCATACCCAATGAGAGGACACACTCTCTGTGAGCCGGAAAGTAGATGCCACACCCTGTTCTAGAAGGTCTGACACTGTCCAGGAAAATTTGGCCACACTGGCCTCTGAGTCAAATCCCACCTGCCACCTTCCTTGTAGATACTTTGTTTGGAGTATTAGCCATATGATTTCTTTATATATAGTCCACACACGCCACAGATGCTTTGTACCTGTTTACGCATCATTTACTTCCATGGTACCGAGAGGTTGTAACAGAGACTTTATATGCCACTCAGCTGAAAATACTCATAGTTGGCTCTTTTTGTCAACCCAGGCTCTTTTTGTCAACCCCAAGTTCAAACAGTATCATCAGGAGGCTACACTAACCCTTTCTTTCCTGAAAGTTGTTCTCAGGTCCCCTCCCTATCCCACTAAGCTGTGGTCCCCACAACTCCCAGCCGGGAGATAAATGGCTTCTTCGTGGACCAGAGCAGCAGTTATCCTATCAACATCCGTTTGTGTTCTGTGCAGTGTTACCCTGAGCCTCCATGGTGATGCTGAGACGGTCCCTGAGTGGCCCCTTGTTGTCAAGGCCAGACAAGATCAATAAGTGGACATGACTCCATCCTAACTATCGAGATAGACAGAGTACTTCCAGCAGCATGAACAAGGGCATCTGTGTGCCACCCCACTACTTGTTCCAATCTGGATATGGCACCCTGAGAATGCTTAATGACATTCTGTTAAGTCCTTTGGGTCAGGACAAACCTTTGGGAAAAGGATCTTCATCTTGCCAAGAGAAATTCTGGTAGTAAAATGAACTTCACAAACTTCAAAACAGGAGATCCATAATCTGAAAAGAACCTCCCATGGAGGATGTTTCTCCCAGTGAACTACCCATGGACACAGGAGAAAGCACTTCATCCCCTTCAGTCTGGCTTTCAAGGACAATGATCGAGTGCTCCATTTCCTAAGCGCATCCATTCGGAGTCACGTCCGATAGGCTGGTGAGTAAGCAGTGATCCCCATGTAACACATTGGGCGCAGGTGTCGGGGTTTTTTTTGGATATTCTCTGCCATCTTGGACCAGAGGAACCATGCCCTAATTAGCCCCAGCATCTGTTCCCTCCCCAAGGCCTGAACTCATCATGCGTGGACCTCTGTGCTGCGGGGCAGCCTTTTGAAACAGTACCAACTGTTTCCACAATCCATTCATGATGCACACAGCATCCTGTGCAGGATCCAGTAACTAGGGGGCTCTCAGCCATTCCTGGAGTAGAACTTTCTGGCTGCCATGGAGCCTTTGTATCTTCCCTGCCAAAAGGCTTTAATTTCTTTATACCATCAACCACAATTCTACACCTTCCTCCTGAGGCTCTTGGGTCCCTACCTAGGACACTGAGATAGATTTGGGTTATGATTCAAGGTTATAAATATAGCTTCTGAGGGTGGCCCTTCCTGTTAGCCAGCTATCTTTCCAGACCCCTTCCTCATGCCCAATAGTCTACACTCCCTCATTAGATGGCCTCAGCGACTCGAGGCCTTTAGAACACTGCAGCCTCACCTTCAGAATATATGATAACAATGCTAGCATTACAGGCCCTGGAGCTTATACCCTACGAAGTTTCTGATACCCAGTTCAGCCCTGGAAATTGAAGAGTGTAACCTGGCACAGCTAGATGGGTGCTCCACACACCTTAGATGTAGCCCCGACCATATACACCAGAATTAAAAGCTCCAATATGTCTGTGGGTACAGTTCAGGAGCAGAACATTTGCCTGCTACACACAGGTTCCCCCTCCTCCTGCAAGAAGAGGAGTGTGGGTGAGGGAAGCCCTCTCTTGTTATTAAAACACTGGACCTAGCTGCTATGCAGGCTTCAATGAGCAAATACCACAATGTCCTTGCATCTTTCAAACTAATAAAATACCACCTCTCATCTGTTTGTCCTAAACCAGGGTTGTTCACTTGCCCACACCCCTTCTATTAGTGAATGCCTCCTGTTTATTGGATACTGTCTTAAGGGTTTCTGATGCCCCACTCTGTCCTTCCTCCAGGCTCTGAGTGTGTGAGACACCGACCAGCAAACCAGCCTATTTCATTTCTCTAGCCACAGCCAGGAAATGAGCATGTGACAGAGTGGGCCAATCAGATCTTTCTCTGTGAGTCTCTCCCTTGCCCCATTTGAATGGTCAAGAAAGTACTCTCTCAAGCTCTGAGAGTTCTAGCCAAAGCTCCTACTGGCCTTTCCCTGTCTACATGAAGGACTAATTTCACAGTAAGGAGAATGAGGAAGCGGGGTGTGGTGGACACACCTATAACAATCCTGACATTTGAGAAGGGGAAACTAGAGGAGGATCAGGGTTTCAAAGCCATCCTCACCTACATAAGGAATTTGGGACTAGCCTGGACTACATGGAACATTTCCCCCACCACCACCCAAAAAGGTTTTTAAAGTAAAGAGAATGAAGCCAACAAGCAAGATGATCAAGAAAAGAAGCAGGGATGAGAAATGTGGGAGACAGAAGCGAGTCTTGAGTCTTCCTCCAGCATGTAGACCGAGCCGTCATGGGATAGCCACCCTTTTAGGACATTCCCTAAAACATTATAATCCGCCAATCTACCATTTCATCTTGGTTCTAAGTCTGTAGCTGAGATCACATGTTCCAACAGCAATAGATAAGAAATAGATAAGGAACCCTAAGAAGTTAGTTATTGACACAGGCACTGTGGGAAGAATTCGGAGCTCTGGCCTGAATATAATTATTTTTGTGTAGCAAAAATTAGAAGTAATTTGAAAGGAGTGAGAGGGAGGCAGAGGGGCAGAGAGAGAGAGAGAGAGAGAGAGACAGAGAGAGAGAGAGAGAGAGAGAGAGAGGAGAGAGAGAGAATATTAACCATATGGAGTTAAGATCTTATTTCCAGTTACATCCCTTCTTATGTCTCAGTATCCCGATATTGAGTAATTTGTATGCAAGAAGCTCTCCTGTGATAGTCTACTCTAATTACAATATTTTATTGTTTTATAACCCTTAACCTTAAGACTATGATGCTTGTTGATTGTAGAAAATTGTATTTACACACTGTAAGTTTGTTATAGGAAATTGAACTTTCCGTCAACCTCATAATATTTAACCCACTGAGTGTGATGTCGGTGTTCTTATTTAAAGCAGCACCAGAGTGAGTTTCTTGCTATTTGAAAAAACACTTGTAAGGTTTCTTCTTTCTATTTGCATAGATATGCAAGAACATAACTCAGGAGACAGAGTTCTTGCCTAGCATACACAATGCCCTAGGTTCGATCCCTGGCACCACATAAATTGTGTGTGATGGTGTAAGTCACACACTTGGGAACTAGAGGCAAAAAACCCAGAAGCTTAAGGTCACCTTCAGACTGCGTTATAAATTTGAGGCCAGTCTGGTATGTTTCAGAAATGGCTTCAAAGATAACATTTAAAAATAAGTACATTAATTAATTAAACTTTAAAAAAGAAAAAGAAAAGTTATGCAAGAAAAACAAATACTGCTTGTAACAGACTCCTATCAAAAATACAGAGTAATTCCCAGGAGCTGGGAGACTGACAACCTGAGGTCAGTCTGGGAAACCACATTGTGCAAGGAGAAAAACCAATGCCTGAAACTTATCTTTTTGCCTTGGTGTATGTGTGTGCCTCCCCTGCCCCACACAAAATAAATAAAGAAATGTGATTTAAGAACTTAAAACACGATGCAGAATTTAAGCTGTTTCTTCTACTTATAAATACAATACATTGTTCTCGAATTTCCAGGCATCGTGGACAGAATCCCCACTAATACACCTTCCATGGAGCGTGGCAAGGGTGCGCAGATACCTAGTGTTCTGAAACTGTGCCCTCCCTAGTATGCCTGCCCCCAGAGAGCCTTATCATTGCCTCTAGCTTGGCACTAGCACTATCTCCAGGGTTCCAGGATGCTCCATGACCCACTAATCAGAGTGCGGCTGTATGGGATATCAGTGAGCCAAGTCCTTTCCTGTGCCAGAGCCCGTCTTTCAGAAACCCATTGAGGCCCCATCCCTGCCCTGCCCCATCCCTGCCCTGCCGTCTTTCTCTCTGCTCATGAGGATGTAACCCCAACACCAGATCCCTGACCTATGTGGATTCCAAGTGGCTTGGTTGTTTCTTCAAACATAGGAAAGTCCTAATCTTTTTCTATGGAAATAAAAAAGCAGAAAGTTATACTATATCTTTGAAACCACCAATGATCTAAAACACGTGGAATGAGTAATTCCTGTCACGGACTAGCTAATTCCAAGATGGCCATAATCCAAGAACGAGCTTGGAGAATGGTGGCAGGTCATTACTAAGGGTGGACACTGCTCACTATTCTTGCCTCAAATTACATCCTGGCTATGTCCACGATGCTGCCATCACTGGATCCCTCCGCTGGAGGTTGGGGCTGGCGGGATGGATGCCCTGTTCTCATTTGCATTCTCAGAAGATCTAGGAGCAGGCATAAGTGTTGACACAGCTTCCACCATGGGTGGCTTCTCCAGCCATCACTCTTTATCCCTCAGTGTGTTCTTAGACACACCTCAGACCCCATGAGGGAGCACACTGGCTAGATTCACAGATACATCTAAACCTGGTCACAGCCGACGGTAGCCATGCTCAAAACTTCTAGATGATTCCACTCTAAACATAGAAGAAAGTTTACTATAAATAAACTATACACTAATGCTAACTAAAAAAGAAAAAATCATATCTAAAGCAGAGGAAAATGCATGAGGTTATTGCTGACTCCTGATTTGAGGGTACTTGACTCGTGTGACAATGTCCCCAGAACTCTTCGCAGAACTAGCTGAACCCCAGTAGCGCTCTATATAAAAGCCTTTCGATGACATCTCCCACGGGACTGGAAATGCCTACACGCTCAAGTTCAAAAGCAAAAAGCCTTCTTCTACCCCTAACCCTGCTCTCTGGTGTCAGGTGTTTCTTTGCCCTTCTATGGGTCCCTGCCTTTACCTCCTGTGGTACAAGCACTGAGCCACAGGCTCCGTGCCACCTGGCTTCACTCTAGAGGGGAGAGTAAGAACAGGAGAGGGATCATTGGCTGGTAGAATATCACTATCAAAGACACACTTCTTAAGTTTCCCCTTCCACCCCCCAGGCCATATGTCCTGTGTGTTTGTGTCTGATCAGAGGGTCCAATGGACACATGGCCCTTTGTTATGTATTAGTTTTTGTTCTTGTTATTTCACTGGGGTTTTTGCTGTTTGTTTGTTTGTTTGTTTGTTTTGAGACAGGATCTCACTATATAGCCCAGGCTAGCCCAGTTAGGGAGGAAGGTTAGTAAGCCTCTGGGATCCTCCTGTCCTCTTCTCCCAGGAACGTCTGCCTAGCTTTTTACATGGATCATAGGAAATGGAACTCAAGTCTCCATGTTTGCAGGTCAAGCACTTTACCAACTGAGACACCTCTCCAACCCCAAGGTCCAGCCTTTAACACATACTAGACTGTATTCCTCTGAGTATTGTCTCTACTGTCCTAAGTCAGACTTGAAGCCAGTCTGTACACACCATGAAACTCCCCTAATAAAAACCCAACTAGAATGTTTTACTTCCCATGCGCAGGAGGATCCACTGAGAATCCCACTCAAAAATCTATATTCCCAGAGCTGGCAAAATGACTCAACATGTAAAGGTGCTTGTGGCCAAAAGATTTCCAGGCCCCACATGGTAGAAGGAGAAAAACAGCTCTTGTCCTCGACACACTCTAAATAAATCAATGTAATTTAAAATTTAAGATAAAACCTGTGCTCTTGCTCCCTCAGTACTACCACCTCCAGAGGCAGAGGTCAAAATTTTCCAATTTCTAGCCATCCATCCTCCATGTCCATCTCTCTACCAGCTCCCAGCTTCCTCTGCCAGGCTGGCTCTGCCTCTCTGTTTTGTGTATCAGCATCCTGCCAGCCAGAATATACCACTCAGCAAAAGAGAAGCCAGCCAAAGGGCTCTTTGCTCAACAAAAGCCCAGTCATTAGCTAAACAGCGAAACTAACCAAATATTGTTCCTGGAGTGTGTCCTGGTGGGTCTCAGCTTGTCCTACCACTCGACGCAAGAGCTGGAAAAAACTAGAATATATCCTGCTTCAATCTCTGATCCAGTTAGGAAAGAAAGAGAAAGAAAGAAAGAAGGAAGGAAGGAAGGAAGGAAGGAAGGAAGGAAGGAAGGAAGAAAAGAAAGAAAGAAAGCTAAAATTTTGACTCTTCTGCTCCCAAATCCCTCCCTCTGTTCTCAGTGTGTCATCTGAGATGTGCAAAAGTCTATTTAAAAGTTATTGCCAAGGGGCTGGAGAGATGGCTCAGCAGTTAAGAGCACTGGCTGCTCTTCCAGAGGATCTGAGTTCAATTCCCAGCAACCACATGGCAGCTCACAACTGTCCAATTCCAGGGAATCCAACATCCTTACACAAATATAGTTCACATAGATATACATGTAGGCAAATACCAGTGTACATATGATAAAAATAAATATTAAAAAAAGTTATTGCCAAGAACTGGGCAGTGTTACTCCCTTGCTGACATTCCAGACCCAAACTTGTATTTGTTCTCGAGGCTCGGTGCTCAGTGCGGTGAGCAGTGATTGGATCTTTCTCCAGGGTCCTGTCCATGATGGGAGCCTTGAACTCTTGTGTGCTTGTGCAAGCATTAGGGGGAGCCAGAGGGCTCCATCTCTAACTTAAAAAGATTCTGGAGGTCAGAGCCAAGGCCTTAGGCCAATGCTGAAGTACTGAGCTGTTGTTCGATCCCAGGAACAGTCTCTTTTTTAAATGTTTGTGTGATTTTGGTGTATATATGTGTGTGTGAGAGAGTGTGTGGGTACACAAGCATAGCCAGTGTGTGTGTGGAGGGGTTGGAAGATAACATTCAGGGCTTGGTTATCTCTCTGCTTCTGTGCACTGATTTCTTGCTCCAGGCTAGCTGGCCCACAAACTTCCCCTAATCCCAAGTGCTGGAATTACAGATGTGAACCACTGCACCCGACTTTTTATGGGGGTTTCTGGGCTTGAACTCATGCTTTTGCCTACTGACCCATCTTCTCCTCCCAACCCCGAAATTGTTTTGTTTTTTTGTTTGTTTTTTTGGTTTTGGTTTTGGTTTTGGTTTTTGGTTTTTGGAGACAGGGTTTCTCTGTGTAGCCCTGGCTGTCCTGGAACTCACTCTGTAGACCAGGCTGGCCTCGAACTCAGAAATCCACCTGCCTCTGCCTCCCAAGTGCTGGGATTAAAGGCATGCGCCACCACTGCCCGGCCCCAAAATTGTTTTTAATTTAATTGAATTCATGTAAAGTCTAACTAGGTGCCCCAATGGGGGCTTAACTCCCCCTCAGACAATGAGTTGCTCTGAAACAGCTGAGTAGTTGAAGGTTATTTTTTGTTTTATTTTTAATCGTAGGCACCACAACAAATCTCATTATCAATCATGTTCCCTGTTCTCCTCTGGCTATAGGAATCACCTTTCTTTGTGGGGATGTTTTTTATGCAGTGCTAGGAATTGAACCCAGGCCCTTCGCACATGCTAAGCGTGTTTTAGGTCATCTCTATATTAGGGATATATATTATTACACTCAGTCCATTTCTCTGAAAACTTTCATCTTTCTGTTTTGGTATTTAAGACTTATTTTTATTTTTTTTTAACTGTGTGTGTGTGTGTGTGTGTGTGTGTGTGTGTGTGTGTACCATATGTGAGGGTGCCCACAGAAGGCAGAAGCGTTGGATCTCCTAGAGATAAATTTAAGAGAGGTTGGCTGTGAGCCACCTGAACTAGAGGCTAAGTAAGAAGTAAGTGCTCTGGAAACCCCTGAGCCACCTTCCCAGTCTCTGTATTTGTTCTGAAACAGACTCTTGTCGTGTAGCCCAGGCTGACCTGAGACTCACCATGTAGCCTAAGCTAGCCTTGAATTTATGGCAATCCTTACACCACTGCTTCCAAGTGCTGGGACTGCCGGGACTGCTGGTGTACATCACCGCACCTGACTCAGTGTTTTATTTTTCATGTTTATGGCTCAGTGATTTTTGGTAAATTTATATAAAGTTGTGCAATAGTAAGCACAATTTAACTTAAAATTACATGCATCACCCTAAAAGAATCCCCCAGTCAGTCACCATTGATTACCACAGCCAACCACTGTCCACATCCTGTCTTTAAATTTTCTTCTTCTGGAAATTTTACAGAAACAAACAAACAAAAAAAAATCACACAATCTGCTTATCCCTTTATAAAATCTAGTACATTTCTTAGCAGGGCGTGTCTTTAATCCCAGCTCTCAGGAGACAGAAGCAGAAGGATCTCTGTGAGTTCAAGGCCACCTTGGTCTACACAGTGAATTCTAGGACAAGAGCTACACAGTGAGACTGTGTCTCAAAAAACCAACCAAACAAAAGGTGTTACGCTTCTTTGTTAATTGTATGTGTGTCCTCACACATGAGAGTGTATCCCAACACAGGTCAGAGGACTTCAAGTCTCTCCTTCCATTGAGTTGGACCCAGGAAACAAACTCAGGTTGTCAGAGTTACAGCGAGTACCTTTACCTGCTAAGCCATCTCACCAGACACCCTTCTTGATTTAAATATCATTTTTCCCCTTAAGGAGTGAGCCCAGCCAGTGGTGGCGCACGCCTTTAATCCCAGCACTTGGGAGGCAGAGGCAGGCAGATTTCTGAGTTCGAGGCCAGCCTGGTCTACAGAGTGAGTTCCAGGACAGCCAGGGCTACACAGAGAAACCTTGTCTCGAAAAACAAAACAAAACAAAACAAAAAAGGAATGAGCCCAGGGTCTATTGCATGCTAGCCTTGGCATGCTGAACCTTACACACATCCCAAACCCACAATATGCCTTTTACATCCTGTCTCTTCCTCTGAGCGTGCGCCTCAGGCTCCTCTGTGGCCATCACTTGCTCGTCGCCTGCTCCTTTTATTGCTGAAGAGTGCAGTGTGCTATGAATGCGCTATGTTTTGTTTAGTGATTCACTGAGTCATAAATGTTTGGGTTGTTTCAACTTTGAGCCATTTTTGCTGCCTCTGCTCTGAGTATGAGCGTACCAATCTCTCTATAGGCGTAGGCTTTGATTTCTCTGGAGCAAATACCTATACGCGGCATTGCAGGGTCGCATGGTAAAATTATATTAAAAACTTGTCAAGCCGCTTTTCAAAGAGCTGTAGCATTTCCCATTCCCATAAGTTACAAGCACAAGGAAGGCTCTGGTGTCTCCACACTCTCATCAATGCTTGCTATTGCCTGTCTTATTGATCAGAACCGTTCTGGTAGGCATGAAGTGCTAGCTCGATGCGGTTTTGACTCGCACTCTCTCTTTTTACTGTGCCGGAGATTGCATCCAGAGCTTGTGTACGAGGCGAGGTCGTTCTACCCAGCAATTAAGTCCTGCCCCCTTTGTTCTGCATTTATCTAATGACTAATTATGATACTAAACATTTTTTCTTCTTCTTTCAGACAGGGTTTCTCTGTGTGGCCCTGGCTGGCCTGAAATTCACTCTGTAAATCAAGTTCTCCCCAAACTCCTAGAGATCTGCCTGCCTTTTCTTCCCATGGGCTGAGAATAAAAGGTGTGTGATAGCATCCAGTTGATGGTGTTTATTAAATTAGACTTTCAAAAGTCTATCTTCTCTGTTATTGTGCCTTCGTTGTCAGATCTAGGAGCACCTTGCCACATCAAAGCCATGGACACTCGATCCCATGACTCCTTAGGGTTTTGTAGATTTGGTTCTTGCATGGGTGTCTGACTCATTGAGTGAATTTTGGCACAAGTCTAAATTCACATTTTTGCATGTAAGTATCCAGTTTTCTGAGAGCCATTTGCTAAAAAGACAGTCCTTTCCACACCGAATTGCCTTGGCACCTTTGTAAAAAATCAATTGGCCATAAATATAAGGGTTTCTTCCTGGACTCTGGATTCTGCTCCATTGATTCTTAAGCTTGTCCTTAGACCCACATGCTTGATTACTGTTCTTGTATTCTTTTTTTTCTTTCTCTGTCTTCATACACTTATCTTTAATTTTATTTAACTGGGAGAATATATCATTTCCAAATTGATATTAGCCTTTGGCAAAAATGTAATTGAGGCTTCCTAAAATCAAACCATCAAGGCCTCTCTCTCAAACATCATTGCAAAGCCATTAAAGGGACTACAACCATATTCTTATTCAAACAAACCCCAAAGGGGATCAAGAAAGGAACAGACATCTACCCTTGCCACAATAATCGGATTTACTGATTCTCAGGGAATAGGGAAGACACACTGCTAATTAGGAGGCAGTTAAGGAATTATTTCCCGTCTCACTGTAGCTTTAGAATGTACTAGACTGAAGAGGTAATGTCTGTCTTTGAGCTACAAGTATGAAAGTATTTTATTTAGCAAGTTGAATAAAGAAGCCAGCACGAAGAGAAGGCATTGAAAAGAAAGCCCTATACGGCAAGCCCACGCCCACTCGAAGCCCAGGGAACAGAGTGCTCTTCCCTACTAGAAAGATCTGTGAAAAGCAGTTCCAATCCCAGCATTACTCAGTTTTTAGATGTATCCTGCAGATATGACCCGGAAAGGTGACTGGGAAAGTGGAAGGGCTCTGGGCTGGAAAAGAGATTTCTGAAAATGAAAACTTCTCTGTTGTGGGGGTGTGGAGGATTGCAGGACCATAGGTGAGAGCATGGACAGGAAGGCTGAGATAGTTTCACAGTAGCGGTAAAGGGGCCCCGAGGACCTTGGTTCAATCCCTGGAACCCACAGGATAGAAGGTCAAATGTCTGTCTGATGGAAGAAGAGGCAACTCCAGGAGAGATTCTATCCCCAGTAAGCTGTCCTGTCAATCCCACAAGTACACCTAGGCACACACACAACTTTCCCCGTTCAAATAAACTCATATATTTAAATTTTAAAAGTCTTTAATAAAAAGAAGCCAGGAATCTATAGATACCTTCTCCCCCAACCCCTCTTGTGGTTTTAAAACCGAGGTTTGCTATACTGTTGAGGCTTGCCTCCAGCTGGTGGCAATCCTCCTCCAGTCTTAGCCCCCAAGTGCTGGGATGACAGGTATGAGTCTCCATAGCCAGCCTCATTTGACTCGGAATTCTTTTCTTTTTGGTCTTTGGAAAGTTCTGGTTATTACCTTGATGCCATATTCTGACTACATCGTGAGTCGTCTTTGAAGTTACATTATCAGGGTCTGGAGTGTAGCTCAGTTGGCACAGGGCTTCCTTAGCATGCAGGAATCCCCAACAGCACATAAAACCTGGTGTGGTACTGCATGCCCTGCACGCTAAAGTGGAGGCACGGAAGGTCAAGAGTTCATTAGTTCATATGAGTTATGTGAAACGCCTCCCAAATGAATCAATTAATTAATAAAAGAAAGGTGTGCATTTCTGTTCTTTAAATCTAGTCACCTGTGGTAGCCCCCACTCAATGATAAATGAGTCTTAGAGAAGATAGAGGTGATGTGGTGAAGGGGAGGGGCTAAAGACGGAACACTGAGAGGTGATCCCTGCAGAGCTTAGGAATTTTTTATATATAATTTATTTAATTTTATTTTATGAGCATTCATGTTTTGCCTGCATATGTCTGCATGAGGGTGTCAGGTCTCCTGGAACTAGACAGTTGTGAGCTGCCATGTGGGTGCTGAGAACTGAACCTGGCTCCCCTGGAAGAGCAGCCAGTGTTTTTTGTTGTTGTTTGTTTTTGTTTGTTTGTTTTTCTTTTCTTTTTCTTTTTTTTGGTGTTGGTGGTGGTGGTTTTTTCGAGACAGGGTTTCTCTGTGTAGAGACGTGGCTGTCCGGCCGTCCTGGAACTCACTCTGTAGACCAGGCTGGCCTCGAACCCAGAGATTCGTCTGTCTCTGCCTCCCAAGTACTGGGATTAAAGGCAGCCAGTGTTCTTAACCACCCAGCCATCTCCCAGCCCAGCTTAGGCTATTCAGACTGTGGTGAATGAGGTCCTGACCACGCAACTCAAGCAGAAGAGCAGACCGGATCTTGTTCAGTGATGAGAGGCTGTCTAACTTTTGATCTTTTTCAAAAGTTCCCACCCTCGGTAGCGTGTTCGATGCTATCGTCTAGACTTCCTTCTGAGTGGCTTGGACTGGTCACAACTTCCATGTGAAGCAGCAAAGATAATACCTGATTTCCACGTTGCTCCTGTTTTATATAAAATAAATTCATAAGTACTTAAAAGAAAGACTTCTACTTCCCTGTTTAAGTTAGTTGAAACTCACTTATATTGAGGAGAGGTAACCTATATAAGTTTGTTCAGTGTGTGTGTGTGTGTGTGTGTGTGTGTGTGTGTGGTGTATACATGTGCCACTTCACACATACAAAAGTCAGAGGACATCTTTCAGGAATCAGCTTTCTTCTACTCCGGTCACCAGATTAACATGGCAAGTGTTTTTATCGTCTCTGCCCCTATATGAAAATGTAAAGTGTAATTTATAACACTTTATAAATATGAATATAACATAATCATGAGCCAAACCTTTTTAGCAGGGATCACCTCTCTCAAAGTTGGTCAGCACCTGAACCCAGTGTCTCACCCCTCTTCCCTGAGTCCTAGCAGTTCTCTCCTGCCCTGCCCCATATCACTTTATTCTCCCTGAGACCCTCACCAGAACCTGCATTTTGACCCAGCTTGTTTGTTTATTTGCTTGCTTGTTTAAGATGAGGTCTCATTATGTAGCCAGGTTGACTTCAAACTCATGATCTTTTTGCTCCATTTCCAAGGTCTGGAATTACGAATACTGCCACCGTGCCAGTGTACCTGAAGTCCTTTAGGAAAAAAAAGGGAGGGAGGGAGGGGGAGGGAAGGATGGAAGAGAAGAGGGAGGGAGGAGAGAGAGAAAGAAGGAGGGAAGGAGAGAGAGGGAGGGAGGGAAGGAAAGAGAGAAAGAGAGAGAGAGAGAGAGAGAGAGAGAGAGAGAGACTCTGAAACTCAATAAATCTTGGTTGAATGAAGGGATTGTGTGAGCCAGATGGCAGGAGCCTGAAGCGAGCAGGGCTTTTCCTTGAGGCTGCAGGAATAATGGTCGGGGAGTGGCTTTGAGAGTGGGAAGGCGCTGCCCAGCCTCTGCTCTGTGATTGTGGAATGGCAGCCTCCCCTGGGACAGTTGCTGCTTCCTTGGTTAGGCAGGAACTGGAGGGAAGCTTGTCTGAAGGGGCCCGAGAGTTTAAGGCATAAGGAAAGGGAAAGTGGAGTTAGACAAGGGCAGAGCACGTGCCAGAGGAGGCTGTGGGGTGAAGGCTGGGAGTTCGTTGGACAGTAGTCAGGGTTATCCAGTGTAGGAGACACCCCCCTCCCCAAGATGAGCTTGTAAAATGCTTCTCCAAGCCGATGCTATTAGAAGCTTGATTATGCTAATTCTAAAACCATCAAATAGCTTCTAAGCTCTAGAACCTAGGGTGTGCTCTGATTAAGTGCTTTACAAACACGATTTTGTGTCCTGCTTCCAATTCTGCTGTTTTATCCCCTTTCACAAAGAGGGAAGTAAGGCATTAGCGAGGGGGAGTGATCTGTGCTGTGGGTGTTACTCAGACCTAGGTCAGCAGCTCTTTAAATGTCAGGCTCTCCTTCAGCTGCTCTGGGCTCACTGAGTCTTGGGGGCGGAGGGTAGGACAGCAGTGGATGGGAAGTCCCTGAGAGCTTGAACATCCAGCATCAAGTTCCTATGCAGCTTCCAGAGGCCCCTCCTGTGTTGCCTGGAACTCTCCTAGGTTCCACCCCACTTCCCACAAAAGACCAGGCTTCCCAAAGAATAAGAGCCTGTGGGGTAATGCTTGTTGACTCACGGAGAAGCTGACCCATAGGTACTCCTTGCCATGGGGTGCAGCACCCTGTGTACATCTCTGGTATTCCAGCCTCCCGAGGAGCGAGGCATTCTCTCTCCCCCTCTCTCTGCTGCTTGCACTTCTTCCACTAGTTCATTCCTTCAAAAACCAAGCCAGTGTTGCTTGGTTGCTTTAGCACAGCCAGGAGAAGGCAGAAGGGCTCTGTCAGAGCTGGGCTTTTGCCATCCAGACATGATGAAAAGGTGGGAGGCAAAGACTTGGAGGATTGACAAGAATGTCACGAAGTGTTAGGCTTTGGGACCTAAATTGGCCATGGAGAAGAAAGGAGGAGAGTGGTGGTGCATTGGGAGAGCGTGGCGTCACTAGAAGAGGAGCCTGATGTGAGAGTGAGGTGCAGCAGGGACCAGGCCCAGTGCGTGTTGCTAAGAAGAGGGGGCTTGCAGCTCGGGTGGTGGAGTGCTCTGTCAGCATGAATGAAGCCTGGAGTCTGAGCCCCCAAACCACGTATATTGATCATCGTGGTACTGGCCTGTAACCCTAGCACTCTGGAGGTAGGGGAGGAGGATCAGAAGTTACAGATTATTCTCAGCTGAAAGAATATTCTCAGTAGAGAGAGTTTGTGGGCAACATGAAACCCAGGAAAAGATGGAAAGATGGAGGGGGAAGAATGAGATGTGGAGAGGGAAAGAGGGAGGGAGGGAAGAAGTGAAAGGGGAGGAGGAAGGAGAGGGAGAGAAATATTCACACTTCTTATAAGAGATGGACATTGTGACAGCAAAGCCAAAGAACTGTGTAACAGGAATAGAAGTAACTCAATGTGGAGTAGGAAGCAACAGAAGCTGTTGGGAAGTCCACCAGGCTAGACACAACACAGAGGCACAGCCACAGGATGTAATCATTCCAGGAACAGGGGAACCTATGTAGTGCCAGATGCAGTACTGGTGAGATGAGAGGCTGAGGCAGGAGAATTCCCAAAATTCCCATTGGCACGACTAATGTGGCATAGTGGTGAACAACGTGAGTCACTGTCACAAACAAGGCAAGGACAGACACTGGAGGTCGCCCTCTGGCTTCCATACGCTCACCTGCATTCCCGTGCACACATATGATGCACAGAGTAATTATCACATTCACACATAAAATGCACAGAGAGAAAGAGAGGGAAGGAGGAAGGGAGGGAGGGAGGGAGGGAGGAAAGAAAGTGATTCAGAAGAGGAAGTTAGTGATCATCCAAACCCGACCTGCAGCGGACCCGGAAGTGGGCAAGAGGGAAGGATGTTACCGGGGAGGAGGGGAAGAAGTGCTTAAGTCTCTTCCACTGTGGAGCGGGTGTGGGCCTGAGGGAGAGCAGTTTTGTTCAGGGCAGGATAGGCTTGAGCATGACAGAGAACAGGATGTAGCAAAGAGGAAGCAACGAACGGGAAAGGGGGAGCAAACCTTGAAGAAGCCAGAGCATCTGTCGGACAGCAACCTCCAGTCCCTTAGAAACCATGGGGACGGGCAGGAAGCAGCAGGTGTGGGTGGCTTCTCTTGGTGATAAGGACATTAGGGAGTCCTGCTAGGGTGAGGTCATCAGCAGCTTGCTCCATTGAGAAATTAGCTCCTGTATCATGCCCCACCACAGTGACTCACTGGCAAGGAAGCAAAGACATTAGCCAGGCTTTTGTGTTCTGGGGACTCAGCCTTTCTCTCCCATCTGTACCGGGGAGGCAAACTGGCAGTCTGGTAGTTGTGCCTTCTGAGCTCTTCCTGACATCGGAGGCATGCAGGAGGGTAGGCAAGCAGCATTGTCTACCCCATCACCCTGAAAAATGACTGTGGGTGGCTGGGAAAAAAAAAAATAATGCCAAGGACTAAAGGCTGCAGCTTTGTGAAGGGTCTATAGGAGGAGCTGCCTTGAAAGAGCCTGGGATGAAGGGGGGATGGGGATGGGAAAGTGAGGCCTTGGAGATGGGGACAGTGCATAGTGGATACCCCATTACAGTGATGGTCAAGTGTTTGTGTATCTGTTTAAATCTCTCCCTGCAAAGCTCAAGAGCACAGATGGACCAACTTTGGGGCTGTGCAAAGCCCCAGAATTCTTGCACTTTCGGCAAGGAGAGGGTACAGGCAGCTGTGAGGGATAACAGAACTCCTGCTGATATGGTGGGGTGGGGACTCAGGCTGAAATGTAATTTGATTTCAACCAGCTAAGAGATGTACTGACGTCATGAATTTGAGGGGCATCCAGTGGGCCCAGGGTCTGGACAAAGGGTGACTAGTGAGTGGAAACTGACATCTGGTGCTCCCCTCACCCTGCACCCTGGAGCTGGAACACAGCAGACACAGAGCTACCACGAGACATCACTTGGCCTTCACATATGAGCACAAGGACATGCCTCCCCGCCAGGCCTAGGAGTAGGGCAGCGGGGGCAAGTCCACATGGATCCTGTGCTCAGAGTCTGGCAATCTGGTCTGAGACTTGGCTTTGTTTCTTTACATGCCATCTAGTCCCAGCCCCCTGAGATTTTTCTCACATTATGTGGCCTCAGGCTCTGAGCCTAGCTTCATTCCCTTGAGTTTGTGTGCAGCTGGGTGCTATACATTCTGAGATCAGAACACGGGGAGTCCCAGTGTTCTTCTGCCCAGCCTTCATATATACTATACTGAATAGGAACCAAAAGATGGGTGAGAAATGGGACAGAGACTAATAGTTTGAGGGTCTGAGATGCCCATGGTGGCCCCAGAATGTATCTCTGAGTGATTCAAAGCATAAGCCTAGTTGGTTTAGCAGTCAGTGGGTCTGCCACCTTCAGCCAGGGGGTGAGGGTAGGGCAGGGCCTCCTGCCCTCCTACCTGTGAGTGTCACAGTCACTAAACTGGGTAGAGGTACAGGGCTACCAAGTAAATATCATAGTCACTGACACTCAGGGTGGGGAGCCAAAGAGACACATGATCTCCTCTTTCCATAGATGCCAGGCCCACCAAAGACTAAGGTGTGGCTGTCTAAACCCTGGTGAGGGAAACCTTCTTCACCTGGTCATTCATGTCTGGTGGTTCCTTATGAACAGAAGGAGGAAAAAGATCTTCACTGTTTTAATATATTCCAGGCACCTGCCGAGTGTCAGCGCCCTTGATGAACACTGGAATAAGGCAGCAGATAACGCATCCTTCCTGTCCTGACAGTCTTAGATAAGAGAAACATATAAACTCAGGTGACGACTCAGGAGGAGGTAACTCACTAACCCAACCCAAGGCTTAGGTGTGGCTTCCTGGAAGAAGCCAATGTCCCTTAGCAAGCATGACAACTTTCTCTGGGTGCAGTAAGTCAGGGAGTGGGGAGTTGTCATATAACTATGTACAAGAGTATTTAAAATCGAGTTTGGCTTTTGTTGGGTTAATGTGGAGGTCAGAATTAACCAGTCTCTCCCCTCATCTCATCTGTCTCTGTCCTTTTCACAAAGTTTACAGGACCAGTGAACAATTGGGAAAGAGATCTGTATTGTATTTCTGGACCAGTGCCTGAGTCCCCTGCTTAAGATGAATGGAGATAGACTTGAGATGGGGAATTCTGTTTATCTGAGGGACAACTGAGAAGCACCATAGAGAAGGTGTTCAGTACAAGGGTCTGGAGCTCACAAGAGGGCCAAGGGATGGAAAAAGACAGAAGAGGAGACCTAGTACTGAGCCCTGGAAAGGAAGAGGCGCAGCAAAGTAATTGGAGAAGCAGTGGTCACGGAGGGCAGGGTAGGCCAGTAAAGCCAAGGGAAAGAGCTGTTTCCAGAAGTCAGCAAAAAGGAGGTCGAAAATTATATGTTTTTAAATTGGGGAACTAAACAGTCAGAGTTCTGAAAAACAGACAAAATATATTTAAAGATGCATAAAAATTGCAGCAGCTCTCCCATAGCACAACAAAATTACCCGTGGGTGAAAAACCACTGCCTTAGAAGTATTCATTTTTGATCTATTTGTCATCTGGGCTGAATTGCCCAGATTCTCGGAAGCCAGTCCTATTGCCTTAGCGTACACCAGGGGGCGCACGCACACTGCTTGTGAATACAACTCCAAGACAAAAGCAGGTTGTGGTTTAGGTGTTCCCCAGAACTTGATCCCTCAACCCAGACCCCTAAACTCAACAGGTAACCACTGAGAATCCAGGAGCCTCAACAGTCCCCAGATCTTGTTTTTATTTCTCATCTGATTTTAAATTCACAGGAGAATCAGAGAGATGCTATACAGAGATCAGAGTCCTCACAAAGGAGCTCACCTGACCCAGAGCAGTCAGTAGAGGTCAGGAGGTCTCACCTCTTGCCTTAATGGTGAAGCCTCATGGTGTGGGATTGGGAACAGGAAAGGGCTTATGTGGCCTTGAAGACTTTCTTTTCTTTCTTTCTTTCTTTCTTTCTTTTCTTTTTCTTTTCTTTTCTTTTTTTTGTTTTTGTTTTATTGTTTTTTTGTATTTTTGTTTTTTCGAGACAGGGTTTCTCTGTATAGCACTCTGTAGACCAGGCTGGCCTCGAACTCAGAAATCCGCCTGCCTATGCCTCCCAAGTGCTGGGATTAAAGGCATGCGCCACCACTGCCTGGCCCTTGAAGACTTTCTAAATGATAGTTTTATGTGAGGAGCCTGAAGGCTTTGGTGCCAAAGGCTGGCTCTTGTTTGGAGATCGCCGAGTCCCTGTAAGCACAACTTGGAATATAAATCTTCAAGTAGGTTATTCGTTTAGTCCATCACTGCATACAGCAGACATGGTGGCACATGCATCTACACTTGGTATGAAGACTATGAACTTCAGATGTGAGTGGACAGTTTCAGGTTGGTTTGGCTGTAGACAGGGAGTCTGAAATTCAGTGCTAAGGCTTATACTGAACCTGGGTCTTGACTGAGGATCAATTTATATCTGCAAGAATTAGTGTAGATGTTGGGATATTGGTTAGCCTCTGGGTGGGGTTCCTCAGGTCAGAGAGCAGGGGAAGAGCGGTGTAGAGATAAAGGTTCACGTGGAGTTTCTACAAAGCTAGTCTTATCTTGAGCTGCATAATTATTAGAGTTGGATCAGGTTATTGTACTAAATGATCACAAAGAAGGGAGGGTATTGAGATCAGTGTCTGTATGAGGGTGTGTTTTCCCCCCTACCCCCCATGACCCAATTCCAATTTTTTTCTATTGAAATTGAGAGTTTCAGGGTTGCAGTGGTCAGCAGTCAAGGCAAGAGGACTTGGGTCTGGTTCCCAGCACCCACACTGGGTTCCTTACACTGTCCTGTAACTCCAGCACTTGCACACGCACACACACACACACACACACACACAAATAAATAAATAAGTAAATACAAATCTTTTTTTTTTTTTTTTAAATCAAGAATCCCAGTGAGGAAATGTTCTTATCTGGGATAGAAATAAAGCAGAGACTAGAACACAGGAAAGCATTGGGGTACAGTGTGAGGCAGCTGCCTTAGCTTAGGATTTTCTTGGGGATAAGGGGTCTCAATATCTATACCGGGCTCCATTCAGATCAAGGGTTGGGGCTGCTATTAATATCAAACTTAGGCCAGGTAGAAGTAATGAAGCCATTTAGTGTTAGAATCTGTAATTGGAGTCAATACACTATAGGGGTTCAGTTAAAAATTACTACTTTTTCTGATTGCTAGGCAATTTTTGGGGTCTGGACTCAACATTAGGTTCAAATGTGGCTCTGGGCTTTATTGGTGGGGGGGGGGGGACCCTAGAGAAGTATTGGGTTCATGTGAGGATTTGGGAGGGTCTGGACTTTGTGTCAGAGTTAGGGTCTATCCACGCTCATTTCTGAGGTTTAAGCTCAATTTTGGCGTTGCAGGCGGTTTAGACTTGGGGTTGGTCTGCAGCCTCCTTGGGCCTACAGCTCCACTCCTCTCCAAGCGAGAGTGCACGAGGGGAGGGGCGGCGCCGGGGACGCGCACGGCAGGGGCAGGGACGCGGGCGCGGGCGGGCGGGCGCGCGCGGCTGGAGCTGGCGCGGGAGCGGTGGCGGCGGCGGCAGCAGAGGCGGCGGCTCCGGCTCCAGCTCCGGCTCCTGCTCGGGCGGCGGTGGAGGTGGCGGTGGCGGGAGCGGGCGACGGCGGCAGCGGCGGACTGAGAACGGCGGCCTCAGCGGCTCGAGGGGGGGACATGCAGACCGACGGCCCCCGGAGAGGCGGTGAGTGACCCCGAGCCCCCTTCGGGCCCCTCGATGCGCGGCCCTTCCGCGCCATCCCCACCCTGCCCCCGCGTCCGCGGTGCTGAGCCGGGGGCGGGCCCGGGGGCGCCCGGAGGCCGGGCCGCGCCCCCACCTGCCGCGCCCGCGATCTCGACCGAGCCCCCGCCGCACCTGAGCCGCAGCCCGCGCCCCCCGTGCAAAGTTTCCCCGCGCCGGTGGGCGCCCGGTTCCCCACCCGCCGCGGTCGCGCTCCGGGGGCGGCCTTCAGCCTCCCCCGCCGGCCCCGGGCGGGTCCAGGCCGCCTCCCCGTCCCACGGCGCCCCCTCCCCGCCGGCGGAAGAGCCGCAGCCGACGCCGGGTCTCGCGGGCAACCGGGCGCACGTGCGGCCCCGGGACGAGCGGGGCGTGAGTTGCGAGCCCCCCTTCCCTGCTCTCCGTGGGGAGCGCGGGCCGGGGAGGGGCCGGCCGGGCGGTCCCAACCCCCACCCCGAGCGGCGCCCTCGAGGCCCCGGAGCGGCTCGTCCCGGGAGGACGGGTGCGCTCGGACCCGCTCCGAAAGTTCACTCAGTCGCCTCCCGGCGTCCCGCCCCGTCCCGTCCCGTTCGGGTGTGCCCGGTCCCCAGTCTCTGCACCCGCGTCTTCTCGGCGCCTTTCTCGGTTTCCCTAGGTGTCTCCGGCTCCCTGTGTCGCTCACTGCCTCCCGATCTTACTCCCTGCGGTCCCAGCTTGTCCAGCTGTAGGTCTCTTTTCCTTCCCAGTCTCCGTGTTCTCTCCCTGAGTATCGGGTTGTTTCTCCCAGGTCTTCCTGTTCTCTTTCCCCAGGTCTCCGTGTTTCCTTTCTCCAGGTCTCTGTGTTCCCTCTCCCCAGGTTTCCATGTTCCCTCTCCCCGGGTCTCCCTGTTCCTTCTCCCCGGGTCTCCCTGTTCCCTCTCCCCCGGCCTCTGTGCCTCCATGTCTCCGTAGCCCCCTCCTTAGGTGTCTCTCTGCTTGGTGTCTCTGAATCCCCCTCTGTCAGGCCCCCTCCCCCACTTCTCTGGAATGCGGCCCCTCTGGTTCTTCTACCCCGCGAGGGGGAGGGGCTAGCCCTTCTCCCCCATTTCACCCCCTCCCTCTGCGGGGCCCCTGAGTTGAGCAGGTGGGGTGGGAGCCCTACCTGCCTGGAGCTGTGGAATGGGAGGGAGGACCACCCTGAGAGCAGCCAGGCCCGACCTGGGGATGCTGGATGACCAAGGGTTGTTGTTGAGGAAGGCTCTACTGCTTCAGAAGCGACCAGGGTAGCATCCTGAGTGACCTGGTACTGGCTCTGACCTGGGAATACAGGGAAGTGTTTTATGGTTGGGAGGCCTGGAAAAAGAAGCGCAATGGTAGTTCCTGGATGAAGGGCCCAGTCTGGGATCCTTTGGGAGGTACCAGGAATCTGATAGGATCCAGAGGAGAGGTCTGACAGGAAATCTGGGGGATTCTGTTTGGCTCCGTATTAACTCTTGCTTCAGGGAGCATGAAAATCCCTGTTTTTACAGATTATGTGAATCTGCCTAAGGCTCCAACGACTCCTCTCAAGAACAAGCCTTCATCCTCAGCCAGGGCTCAGGCCACACACCCCACAGGCTCCACCTTCCCACCTTCCTTCTGGTTCTCAGCTCACTCTCCATTCTGCCAGTGCTTCACCTTCCCTGCAAGGAGGATCCCTCCTGCAGAAACCTGCTGTGCTTGCACACACTGCGCACCTGTGTGCCCTGCACACTCAGTCAGACCTTGCTGTACATATAATTTCTTGCACATTTAAGTTTCTTCATGGTTTTGTTTAATTTGAGTTACAGTGTTCCTCTTCCCTTCCTTTAATGGGGACAGTTTTAATAGGATTCTTCCCTTCCTTATTCTGGCAACTGCGCCCCTCCCCCCTTTCCCTCTGTCCAGGCTCATGTGTTTAGGGCTATGGGACAAGGGTTTTAGTTCTGGGTGCTGGAGAAGCAGTTTGCTGGGGGTGGAGTGGACTGCAGCAAGGATAGGCTGGCTGAAAACCTTGCCTTGTGAGTTGTGTTGTGTGTAGCAAGATACTGCCCCTGGTGCTTTGTGCTTTCTCTAGACTTCCCAGTCGCCTGTACTGGGAGTCAGTTCCAGGCCCTTAGTGGGAGGAGGTAGCCCCCCAGCCTGAACAACCTCTATGTTCCAGAGTAACATGGCAAGGAGATCTCTTTGCGGGTCTTAAGTTCAGTCCCCTGTAGAATGAGAATCAAGTGTAGCGTGGCCCCCAGGGCTGCTGTGAGAAGCCAACTGTGTGTCTGTGCAAGTCAGCAGGCACTTGGTGGGAAAAGTGATTCAGTAACCTGTTATCGATTGCTGTCTGTGTGCCAGGCACAAGGCTAGGCACTTTTGGCCTGGCACTCTTGCTTCCTGTGGGACTAGCAGCTGTGTAGAAAAGGAAGCCTCTCTCAGCAGCTGCTGAAGCGGGAGTGTTAGCCACATAGAGCAACTGTCACTCCAAGCCGAATCGAGAAGGTTGGGGCAGTTCCTGTGATGGGGAGGGTTGCAGGTTCAGGGTGAGATGAGTCTCAGAGACTAAAGGATGGGCTCTCTGAAGTGGGCTTTGACAGATCGGTAGGAGTTTGCCAGTTGAAAAAGAGAAAGGATGCTTTGGATGGAAGGAAGAAAATGAATATGAGCAGCCCTGGAAATAACGCAGTGGATGAGCCCTTGCCTAACATGCTCGAGGCCCTGGATTCAGTTCTCGGCACTGCAAAATTAATTAATTAGTTAATTAAAAAGTTTAGACAGTATGAGTAAAGATTGAGAGATGTTATCTTTTGTGGTGTGTTCAGAGACACAGCAGTTCATAGGGCCTCAGATGTGCTGTGAGGTACTTGTGACTTCTGAAAACCCAGAGGGAAGAGACCAGTAGCTTCAGTAGCTTAAGGTTTGGGTGGATAGAGACCATGGGTCATGCTACAACCAGATTGCTTTCCTAGAAGATGGATCTGGGCTATGGAAAGTTCTGGGTGGAGACAGGATTCTGAGTGAGAAGGATGCTGTGTGCAGAAAGTCAGATGAGAGAAAGCTAGCTTGTTAGGGAGGAGCACCAGGCCACAGAGAAAGCACATTTGATAGGACAGGGTGGTTGGTGGGATGTGGAGTGAGGGAGGGGCGCAGGCTTCACTGAAGTCCCTGAGCTATGGACCTGGGGAGGAAAGGTGGAGGCTGGGTGGATGTTGAGCTCAGACCCTGTGTGTTGTCTTTGAAGCACTCGAGTTTTGGTGAAGGTACAGGATCCTACAAGAGGTTTTAGTATGTGGGCAGTGTCTGAGCCAAAGAAAGACACTCGGAGTTACATGAGGGCTAGGGTGACTTCTCTCAGGCAAGGCAGCTGTCAACAGTGGCCAGGAACCCACATTATGAACAGCTGGGGTTTGACTTGACCTTGAAAAACTTGCTAACCGTCTCTGAACCTCATTTCTCAAATGGGTATGAGAAAACTGCTTGTCCCGTAGGGTTGTTAGGCAGATTAAAGGTAAGCACAGAGTGTTTGGGACACGGCCTCACGTCCTGTATTGGTGGTGCTCAGAGGTAGCAGTTGTTTTGATGTTTGTGCTGAAAATAAACTCTTCCATCAGAATCAGTAAGTCACAGAGTTGTCTTTGGGTACATACACGGGCCAGGCAAAGTCACCTGCTCTGGACTGGGGCTTAACTGGTGAGGCGCTCAACCAGGCAGGGGTTGGGGAACAGCTACCTTGTCCCCCAGCCTCATGTTCACTGACGGCACTGTTTTTGTACTTGTGTATTTGACCTTCAGGGCACAGGTAGATGTGAGAAGGCTGGAGGTGGGGCCCTAGAGAAGAGAGTTCTTGAGGTGGATAAAGAGGATTCTGAGGAAGGGCAGCGTCCGTGGTTTAATGCCCTCTTCCTCCCAAGATTCTTTGTTCTGCTTTTGCCTCCAAGGTCCAGATGCACCAGAGCTCTGTGCTCTGGGCCTCTGAGTCTGAGGACTCAAGGTTTGCTGCTTCTGGGGACTGTTTGCAATGCGGCCCCAGGGCTGCCTGGAGGTTGCTTCAGTCAGTGTCTGTGCTCTGGGTTTCTACTTGTTCCTAGTCCCACTGGTGGCCTGGGCTTCAGCCTGGCAGGTGACGCAGAGCCCAACCGAGGCCAGCCAGGTTGATGCAAGGGCCTTCTATGTGATCTTGCTCATGGCTGTTACCTATGCGTGGTCTGAGACCTTTCTGGATTGAAGCCAGTGTGATTCCTCACTGAAGTCCTATCCAGTTAAGCCCAGTCTGCCCTCTAGATGCCTATGATGGTTTGTTCTCTGGACTGTTCTAGGCTTTGTCGCCTTGTGGGTTTGGAGTGGTTCTGCGGACTACTGGTAGTTGACTAACGGTGACTTGATAGTCTTGTTAGGGCTCTTGGATCCTGGACTGGTGTGGTTCTAGAATACTGCCGTGGGCTGGTCTGTGTTCCCTGGGGTCTTGGTAGCCTTGAGGTCCTGTGTGTTTCAGAGATCTGCCTCATGGCCATTTCGGATGTATGCCTCCCTTCAGATATGGCTCCTGCTTTAGGTAGGGCCTGTCCCTCCTGGCATGGGGTGTGACACCATGTGGTGCCTTGAACACTATTTCTCTGCCTGGGTTCCTGAGCAACGGTGGTGCTAACAGCCCCACGGCAAGCATTGTGAGACTGGGCAGACATCTCCAGACAAACGGGCCTTTGAGTTTGCAACTAGAAGCTGGTTTCTCTGGCCAGACCTGTTTGGCAGCCTGCTGCAGGAGCAGTGGCTACTGGGAATGTTGTGGAGAAATGTGGTAGACTGGGAATAGGAAGTCTATACTGGCATCCTAAGGCCCAGGGCCTCTGGTTCTGGTCTGGCAGAGGGTGTGTGGGTCTGTAGAGGCTGGGTTGGTAAGATCTGGGTAAGGCAGTGTCTTTTTATCTAAGAAGACTCCCTAACTTTCCAGAGGTGACCAGTCTAAAGTGAGGACAGAAACTAGAGAAATAGATCAGCAGTTAGGAGCACTGGCTGTTCTTGCAGGTGCCCAGGGTTTGGTTGCTAGCACCTACATTGTGGCTCACAACCATCCATAGCTCCAGTTCCAGGAGATCTAATGCTGTCTTCTGAACTTGAGCATGTACACCGATGGTACACATATGATGCAGGCAAAACCCTCGTACACACCAAATCAATCTAAAAGAAAGGTGAGAGCCAGGACAGGTGTGTGTGGAGGTTGTTAGTCTGTGGACAGTGATGAACATCAGTCCTGGGTCACTGAGGGTGTTCCCACACCCCTTCCCCCACACCACACAGGTTCCTGTTCAGAGAAGAGCCAGGTGGCAGGACTGGAGTGTGGAGTGAGCCCTGGATGGGCTGCAGCAAGCTTCCGGTGGGCACCAGTAGAGTAGCTGAGCTAGTGATGAGGTGATATGGGGGTGACTAAGCTCTGCCCTACCAGGACCATGCACATTGCTAGTGAGAGCTCAGTAATAGTTTTAGAAGGAAGGGGCAGGGCTCTGACGTATCGTGTGTGCCAGCAGAGGAGGGAGGCATCCAGGGGCACACCTTCATTTTAGAAATTATAGAGAAGCAGAAAGTCAAAAATAAATACTGCTCCTGAAGCTTCTTTGAAGGCTGGTGTATGTGCGGGGGCGTGTCCTCCAGGCCGGGCTGTTTCCTGTGAACTCATGTTCTCACTGTGACCGAGCACCTACTATGTGCTGGGTTCCCGCTGGGCATTGGGGATAGTGAGTTGAGCCAGGCAAACTGTGCCCCATGTATTTATTGAGCTTATTTTAGTGACTCAGAGTCACGTAAGTAAATAAATACATTTGTGGCCACTGCTTTGAGGCAAAGTCCAGGCATGTACTTGCCGATGTCATGGAAAGCTTCCCTGAGAAGTGCTGTTGGATCTGAGCTCTGAGTGGTAACTGGTCGGCATGGGCAGGGCTTCGAGACAGGAGAAAGTAGGGCACACTGGAAGATTGGAAAAGGGCACTCTTGTGGCTGGCTAGTGAGAAGAGAAACTGCCAGGTGGAGATTCCAGAGGTAGGTGGGTAACCGTTCTCCTCCAGAATCACTGCGGAATTCAGACCCATGGTCTGACTTGGCCGTGGTTGGACACTTGGCCTGGGTTGTTCATGGGTATAGGGAAGTAGACAGATGGGGAGGCACATAGTAGGTGCTTACGGAACATCAGACAAATGCATTGAAATAACCAGATGGGTAGTCTTACTAAATGGGGTCAGCCGGCACCAACAGACCTGTAACTTGCTTTCCTTTCCCTGCATAAACAGCGAGTTTCAAAAGTCTCTGTCTGTCTGTTTATATTCTGCTTTAATGAAATTCTTAATGTTTTCTCATCTTTTCCTCCTTGTCCAGGAAGGAGCGGAGGCCCTGGTGCCCTGCCCTCAGTGCTGACTGCCCAGCAAGAGTGACTGGTATAAGCAAGCAGAGACCCGGTGAGTGTGCCCCAGTGTGTGGCCAGGGCTGCAGGGCCGGCTGTGGGCCGGGCTGAATGACTTGGATTTTGCTGTGAGATGCATATAAAGTTGTGGATGAGCTGTCCTGTGTGCACATGGCTGAGAGGCAGTAAGGTGGTGTGAGGGCCAGAAGGGGTCTGAGCGTTATTTAGGGAGGTGGGAAAGACAGGCCACCGTGAAGCCTGGAGGGGTAGGACATGAGGGAGGGGAGCTGTCTGGCTAGCATGGAGGACAAAGGTAGGTTGGGAATGATGGAGTTCATCAGCTGCTGTAGGTGTGACATGGGCTTCCAGGTGACACCAGAGTCTGCCTGCTTCTCCATTCACCATGTGTGGAAAACAGAGTGCCTGTCAACTGAGGCGTATGGGAGAAGGAGCAGGGTACTCAGGGCAGTGGGCTGGAGCTTTAGGGAACAAGGTCAGAGAGTTGGGAGTCTACATGGTGGCCTTGGATGTGAGGCCGAAGGCTGTAGGTGTCTTCCTAAGAGGCCTTCGGAAGTACCGAAGGTCCCTAAATCAACAACAAACACCCTTACATTCTTCTGTCAGTTCATTCACGGAATACTGGCTAGTGGTGCCTCCTGCAAAACAGAGCACACCCCATGGACATGATTAGATCTGCATTTAAAGCTGGGCAGTGTTGGCGAACACTCTAATCCTAATACTTAGGAGGCAGAGGCAGGCAGATCTCTGAGTTCGAGGCCAGCCTGGTCTCCAGAGTGAGTTCCAGGACAGCCAGGTTTACACAGAGAAACCCTGTCTCAAAAAAACAAGCAAACAAACAAAAAAGCATTTAAAGAAGGATTATTTTAATTTTATGTGTATGTTTGCCTACATATATGTATATATACCATGTGTATGCTTGGCACTTGTGGCAGCAGAAGAGGGGGTTGGATTCATTACAGATTGTTGTGAACCTGGGTTCCCAGCAAGAGCTTTAAAAAGCACTTTTAACTGCTAAGGCATCTCTTCCAGCCCTAGGCTTGCATTTTTGTGAGCTAAAGGCACTATTGGCTTGTGTTCAGGATGAATTGGAAGGCAGTGACGGAAGGCAGGATGCCCACTGAGGGATAGTTGGGATAGAGGAGAGGTAAATTCAAACTTCCCTACCAGTTGAGTGTTTGGTATGAAGGGCCTTCAAGGATTTGCTGACCTGGATAACAGACTATCCTTGAGCTTGGTGGGCCTTTCTCTGTAAGCTTCTTGAAGGCAAGACCCCATGCCTCTTGGCCATCTCCGGGTTTATTTATTATTTATTATTTATTATCTCCCTGTTTATTGAACAGTTCTAGATAGATGGTTAAACAGAGGAAGCCATGTCAAAGATTGATCTGGAGCCAGTGAAGAGGCTCAGCAGGTAAATGTGCTTGCTGCCTGACAACCCAAGTTCCATTCCCAGAACTCAGTGGTAAACGTGGAAGCAGAGAATTGACTCCACAGAGTTGTCCTCTGACCCCTGCGTAACCGCACACAATTATAACAAATACATTTAAAAAAAAGAAAAAAAAGAAATGGATCTGGTCTAGATGGAGAGGACTGTGGATGCTGTGAGTGTTCACACTTGGTGAAACGGGCAGTAGGGCTGGCTATGCAGGACAAAAGGGGGGCCGCCATAGGCCGGAAAGGTCAGCTAGGGAGAATGGGTGTAAGGGTACCCTTCTGTCTCTCCTTAGGTGAGGGGTCTGATCTGTTTAAAAGCCCAGAAGAGGCTGGGAAAGAAGGCCTCTTTGTGTTCTGGGATGCAGCTTGTTAATGGCTTGTCTGGAGGGTGGAGATGGAGTATCTGTGGGGCCCCGCTCCTGGAGGCTGAGTTAATTTGGGGGTAGAGAGAGATGCTTTGAGAGTCTGCAGACCAGGAAGGTGCTGATGTGAACATCAGGGATGTTAGGATAGCATTGCCTGTGTCTGAAGGTGTAAGTGATTCTCAGGGGACTGGGTTCTAGGGCTAGGTCAGACTGTCGGCTGTAGTTTGTCATCTGTCAAGTTTTCTCAGTTGTGATACTGTAAACTTTCGAGACAAGGTGATAACTTCTTTGTGGGGCTGGCCTGATATTATGTCTCAGGTATCCTGAGATTCTTCCCATTAGATGCTAGCTAGTACCACCTACCTCCATCCCCAGTCCTAACAATCAAAGATGTCTCCAGACATTACCTCATGTCCTGTGGCAGGGCAGAATCACCCTGGACTGAGAACTGCTGGTTTGTATCACCTCTCTGTGATTTCACTAAACTGTACAACCTGGAAACCTAGGGGGAATCACTTGAGAGATGTGTTTATGGATCACTTAAACCAGTTCTGAGGTGGACAGTGGCTTGGGCAGAAGACGAGCATCTTTTGCAGTTGAGGGAATATGGGGTATAGAGGCCTCAAGGCAGTAAACATGATGAACATTAATCTAAGGGATCCCACCCCACACCCTCAAGGAAAAGACTAAGGGGTTGTAGCTGTAGAAAGAACCTATTTTGATTTTTGTTTGTTTCAGAACGAGGCCCCTGTTAGAGTCTTAGCTGCCACTCACAGATATCTTGACACCCGTGGTTTCCCCTTTGACTCCCCAGACACACAGAAGCGGAGGGTTACAAAAGGGGCCTCAGTGTACTTAGAGGATCTCTAATACTGGAGTGGGAGGGGATATTGTTCCTGGCTGTTCACATGGATTCTGGCAGCCTGGCTGGAGGAGTAAGACAGTCTCAGGCTCCTTCCTGCCAGCCACCTTCTCTGGGCCTGGGTCAAGTATAAGACTGATTTATTCTCATCATAATCCAGCAGTTGATTTGGTGAGAGTTGGAAACATGTTGGTTTTCCCTTCCCAAGAGTGACAAGACCTGTTTCTGCCTCAGCGGCTGCTGCTGCAGTACCACGCGGTGAACTGTCCAGGACATGACAAAAGGGCTTGGTTAGCTGCCGCCACAGGTTAGAAGATGAACAGCTCACAGCTCTCCCAGCCCAGTGTGCATCTTGTTGCTTAAGCCCTGGCCGAGCACACTGTGGAACCCTGGATGCCCCTTCTGCCTGTGGCCATGTTTGGTCTCCAGTCTCCTGGGAGCCAGGGTCCTGGCCTGAGGAGGAGTGGTGGGGGAGGCTAGAGGAACAGGTGGTATTTGGAGACTAATTAATATTTGTGAATAATAACTCATGCCCACAGGAAACAAATCAATCTGTGTTTGCATATTCATGAGGGGGGCCTTGAGAATGATCCCAGCTGTTTTCCATCCGGGAATCCTTCGATCCTGGCGTCACATGGTCTCTTGGGGGTCCTCTTTGGCCTGGAAGGGATGGTTAGGGTGGGCCTCATGGAAGTGACACACATTTTCCATGAGACACATACACAACTCCTGTGGCTTGGTGCTGAGCCTGCTGATCCCTCTTTCCTCAGAGCAGTGGTTCCCAGGCTCTTTGGTTTCCCACACAGTTCAGTTTCCAAAAGTGCTTAGGGCCAGACAGGGGTTGAGCAGGGTTTTTTTTTATTTTGCCAAGTAAGGACATTATAAAAAAAACAACAACTGCTATCTGCTGTCCCTATCACTTCATACAAGAAAGGATATTTTAGCACCAAGGACAAAATTTGAGAATAAAGGACATTTCTTCCTAAGAAAGGGCAGTTGGCAGCTTTACAGTGGTGTAGCAAGGAAAAAAGATATATCAAAGCCACTCTGAATGTAGAAAAATTACACTCAATTATATCCTATAATATCATATGCCACGTAATTGTTTTCCTGCCCAAGTGTGTCAGTTTGGTAGAACCAACGGTCCGCAGTGCAATTCACAGATGAGCTTGAGAGCCTGGGCCTTGATTCTATCTGAATTGTCCCGGGCGCAGACTCACCCGTCCATGCTGGTGGAGTGACTGTCTGTTCTAAGCACCGCTGTGTTAGGTGGGTGCACGAGGCCATGGCAGTCCAGCAAGGCAGACTCGTTCTGCAGGGGACCTGGAGACCAGGGTGTGGGCAGGACCAACATCTAGACTTAAGCCCAAGCCTGGGACTCAGGGCTGCTCACCTCTCTGATAAGGGAGGAGGCCCTGGAGCTGGGAGCAGACTGAACTGCCTGACACCTGGGGCAGGCTCGGTGCCCAGAGTCCAGGGGTAGGAGTTGCTGAGAGGGGGAAGGCCCTGACTCAGGAGACTGTGGTTGCTAGAGTGGTTCCCTGTTTGTCACTGAGGTCCCCTGGTGTTTCTAGTTGTTTGTGGCCTTGTATTCAAGGACCACTGGGAGCAGCTCTCTTTGGGGGGGGGTCTAGATTTTCAACTAAAAAAAGAAAAAGTTTTAAATATATCCTGTATATGAGTGTTTGCCTGCCTGCATGTCTGTGTACCATGTGTGTGTGTGGTGCCCACAGAGGGCAGAGGAGGGTGTTGGATCCTCTGGAACTGGGGTTAGACAGTTGTGAGCCATCGTGTGGGTGCTGGGAATTGAATTTAAGTCCTCAGGCAGCCAGTGCCTTTAACTCTTAGCCATTTCTGGTCCCTATTTTCAACTTGTCTACCTATTTGCTATACTGTGGAAGTGTACAGTGTTCTGAACAGTCTGCCTGACATACACAGGGGTCTTGAATCACCAAGTTGGAGCCCCTGGCCTTTGCTATGCTGGGGATTGGGCTCAGATAACACTTATGGCCAGATTTTTCACTTCCCTGTTCTGGGAGTGAGACATTATGGTGGTTTTACTGAGAGGAGCTTTGTTCCCCTTTAATAGTTTATATCGCACCCCCCCCCCCATGTCTGTGACACCTCTGTGGACATTCCTGTGATGTCCTTATCAAACAGCTGTACCCACAGATGTCTGTACCCTCTGTGTATCCCAACACGATGTTGTCTGCACCCGGGAGTTAGCCATGCTGTGACTGCTGTACAGCTACAGAGGATTAAGGCTCTGTAATTGTCCTGGGGAATTTTGTCCCATGATGACTGTGCTGTGCATTTTTGTACCGTGTAACGTCTATTCTGTTTCATCCCTTTATGTCGGTACCAGGGAGATGTGTCCCCAGGACACCTGTGCTGAAGATTGTGTTCATACGGTGTTTGTGCTGGGGGTGGGAAAATGTGCCTGGAATATTTGAATACAGAAGTTAAACTCTGGCTTTTGTGATGTCTCACCCATGAGACCTGCCTAGACCGCTCTGCCTGATCTGTGGTGTATCACACTTCTGAGTTGTACCTGGGATAACGGTACTAAAGCTAGGGTCCTGTCAGAGGACAGTGTTGCTTCCCATGGTAACCTGGCCAGGCAGTTCACTACCTGATGTCTTGATGGCCACACTAAGATAACCGTGGTGCTGTGATAAACAAGCCCAGATAAGACTTTAACAGTATAGGACCCCCATCCTGTTATAGCAGTGTGTGGCCTCATTGTGGACTAAACCATCTCAGCTCTGTGGTCCCTCAGAGGAACTCCCAGCCTGGAATAAGTAGTGCTGGATACTACTATACTGTGTGTATAGTGTTATGGCTCTTACTTACAAGTTGGGTAGGTTTTTGATACAGGAACATTTCCCCTTCCCGACGGAAGTTCAGATAAGGGTTCAAGTCCAGGGAGGCGCAGAGCCATGTTTGAGCTCTATCCCTTCTGTTCACCTGCCTTCTACTTAGAAAATTCTCTTAGCACTGTGGGGTCTCATGGGGTCCCAAGTTGTAGTGAGAAATTTGTGGAGTTTTTATTCTTGCTTTTTTTTTTTTTTTTTTTTTTTGAAAGATAAGAACTATTATGGGAATGTTTTTGTTTTAATCCCAAGTGGACTATGGGGCGGCTTCATGTTGTCCACAGCAGCTGACTATGGCTGACCTCGTGCTCTAGCAGTGGTGTGATTTTTCCAGTGGTAGATAGTTTCTGCGATTGCATGATATTTGGAATTTGGGGGACTTTTCAGAGGGTACAAATACCAGAGAGGTTTGGGGGGGGGTGCGGTTCTCGGTTGTTGGTTGGTTGCTGTTTGTTAAGTAGTCGTGCACAAAGAAGGAATGAGAAGAAGAAATTAGATATCCTGACTGCAAAAATCAAACTTGTCCCAAGGAGCTCGACACCCTATTCAGCAGAAAACAGTCTAATGAGAATGTTGTCCCCTTTCTCTGCTACCCTTTTTTTCTCTCTCCTATGTTAGGGGGTTGAAAGGGTGGAAGAAAGAAGAACCCACAAAGCAGCAAAGCAAAGGTTCAGCTACACTAAGTTGTGTCCAATATCACGCCTCCATTATACCCTGTTGTATTTTCAGAGCATGGATGAAGCCTGGCCATGTGCCAATGGCCTGTATGTGGCAGTGTGAGAAGAATTGGTGGGCACTGCTGCATGTTACCTAAGCCTCCAGGCAGGGAATGTGGAAGAGGAACCTTTAGAAGGCCACCCCTGGGGCTGAGGTGTCTCCAGTACATAGTGTGGCCACTGAAAGGCTTCAGCATGGGTTTGCAGAGTGGGAAAGCATGTAGACAGGTCTGGAAGGCTTCAGGTAGCCCCAAGCACAGCCCTCCCCCATCTGCTTTGGGTACCCGGAACAAGGGAAGAGGAAACATGGATGGTGAAGCTCAGACTTACAATTCCAATTCCCAGACTCTATAATTTCTTTGGGATAGGAAGGTACCATGGGAACTGGGTAGGTTGAGAGTGACCAGGCAGGGCAACTGTAACTTGTAGAGAGCAGTCCTGGCGAGCCCTGATGGGTTGTGGCTTTGGCTGTGAGCCTCTGATGACGTGGAACCAACTGCTGCTAAGTCTGTACTGGTGTTTGCTGAGTGTGCTAGGGTCTGGCCACTTGCTTTCCGAGGAAGAGCAATAGGATACCCCAGGGACTGAGATGTCCCTGGACTGTGTAAACCTGCCTGGCTGCTCTCTGTTCCTGTCTCTGTCTTGGTTTTGTTTGGTTTTTGTCCCAACCTGTATATGTCTTTGACTCCTTTTCCCTGTCTCCATCCCCTTAATGGAGTTGGAAACTTGAGATCTGGAATGGACTGCCCTCGTGCTAGTTTCTAACCAGCTTTCTTCTCCCTCCTGACCCTTAAAGGGTACCCTGAAGGCCTCTGCACTCTTTCAATAGGATGGGTTGACCTTCAGTGGTGAGGGAGCTTGGGTACCCATTGCACAGTCCAGTGTGGGACTGCTGAACTCAGTCCGAATGGGCAGGGTGGGCAGGGGTGAGGGAGCGGAGGAGCATGTGAGCAGTGGGAACTCAGGTGGACACTGGCTAATTGGCTCTACCCTTCTCTCCATTATAGGTGGATTGTCTTGGGCTGTGGCTGGCTGTGGAGCTAGAACCCTGGATGGCCCCAGAGCCAGCCCCAGGGAGGAGGATGGTGCCCCTTGTGCCTGCCCTCGTGATGCTTGGTTTGATGGCAGGTGCTCATGGCGACAGTAAGTCTGACTCCTCACCATACAGATATACCATGTTGAAAAGTGACTTACCTCCTAGCAGGTCTCTAGAGTGCAATTTGGGACTAGGTCACAGGAAAAAGAAACAGGATGACCATAGATAACCCTCTAGTCCTCCTGCCCTAGAGACCTGCACTGGCAAAGTCCTCTTCTAAGGAGTTCCTGCTCCTACTTCCTCTGAACACCCCACCGAGCACCTGGGTATCCCTTAGGCTCTGCAGAGTGGTGCATGTCTAAGCGTGACCCTGTTATATAGAGTTGGGGAGCTGTGTCTTGGATTCACATGGTCTTTGTGTGACATGCATAGGTGTGTGCTTTGTTCACATTGCAGATCTCTGTAGAAGGCCTTGAGTAGAAGAAAGCAGGGTACCAGACATGTCCACAGGTCCAGGGAGGACTCAGACAAGCTCAGTTACCCAGATCCTTCCCTGAGGCAGGCCTGCAATCCCTGGAAAATGGGCAAGGACTGTGTCACTTGGCTTGCAGGAAGGAGGGAGGGGGCAGGGAATGAAAGTGAGTCTGTGTGTTTGTGTGTTGGGGGGGACGATTTGTCCCCTACTCCAATCCAACTCTGAACTTTGGTCTCTTCCCTGCTGCTGCCCTTCCCCCTGCCTGGCACTAGAAGACTGGCCATAGCCCGCCCTGTCACCATGGTTACCACTGCTTGGTTACTGGTAGGAGGCGGAGCACAGGACAGGCTTAGCCAATCTGCAGACTGGGGGGAGGGACAAGGTCGGAGCTGAGGTCCCTTGGGGGGAAGGGCCTATTCCAAGCCTGTCTTGAACCCAGAAGCAGTCCAGGGCCAACCCAGGGGTCAGGCCCCAGGACAGCAGGCCATAGGGATCCCTCTATCCCCTCCAGGTCTCTAGACAAGAGCCTTGTCCCACCAGGGCTCTATCTAAATGGCTCATTAATAATTCAGGAGCCAGTCATAGAAGAGGGTGGCCCTGGAGCACCCCTCCCTTTGTCCTCACAGGCTGGGCCCTGGGTAGGGGAGAATGGGAGGGAGAGGGCCTTTCTCTGGAGAGTCTAGCCAGTGGGGTGCAGGGTTAGGGGTCTAGAAGAGAAATCAGGTGGAAAACTTTAGAAAGGAGGAGTGTGGAGATGATTCTTAGACCTGGCTGGGACTGATGGGAGAGAGCTTGGAGGTGCAGGGGCAGGAGAGGGAGGGGCCTGGCACCCTAGGTGTGACTGACATTGACATAGCCAGTGGCCCTCAGATGGTAAAGGACTTTTGCCACTCTTCTCAGATAGTCTCAGGGCCCAGACAGCAGGGGAGACATGCCACTGAGTTTTGAGAAACATCGAGGCCTAGGAGAATAACTGCCTTCTCCATCTTCCCTCTGACCCAGCACACCCTTGCCTGTACCTCTCAGTCCCACCATTCTGTCTGCCTCCTGGTTTTCTCTGTGACTGGCATTACTGTCCACCTGGTCACCAAGTCAGAAAGCTGGGCCTTCTCTCAGCTTCTCTCTCCCTTTTATCCCTCATGTGATCCATCTCCAGGTTCTGTGGCCTCTAGCTTCTGAGTGTCTCTGGAATGCGTCCACTTCGCTCTCCCTGCCCCCTTCTGCCAAGCCTCCTTCAGCTTCTGCTTGAGTTTGAGTGTACATCAGGAAATCTTCTGGTGATTTCTGCGCCTCCAGTCCCTTCCCTCTGAACCTATTCTCTATTCCACAGTGAGAATCAGGTTGCATCCCTTCACTCCCCAACTGCCTGCAGGGTCAGCTTTAGTGTCTGACTCTCTGCTACCCTACCCTTCCACTGTCCCTCTTCCCCTGGATCTGCCATGTTCTCTCCTTTCAGCTGCACAGAGCTCCCTGTGTCCAGGCCTTCTTCATGCTTTCTGTTTCCACTTTCACAGTCAGGTGTGATGACACAGGCCTGTATTCCTAGCGTCTGAGAGGTGGAAGCAGGAGGATTAAGAGTTCTAGAGAATCTTGGCTACATAGTAAGTTGAAGACAAGCCTGGGCTACGTGACTGTCTCCAAAAACAAACAAGGTGGAGGGGTGTGTTTTCTTTCCCTTTACATGACCAGGTCTGACTCAACTGTCACTGCTTCCTGTAGCAATGTGGTCATGCTCTGGTCCTCTGCAGTTCTCATAACATGCTCTTGTGGCGTTTTGCCCTTGGTCTGTCTGCCCTAGGCAGGCTGGGAGTCCTGGGAGTTTAGACATTTCCAGCTCAGGGTCTGGAGGGGGTTGGTGAATAAATAAAGGGGCAGGACAGTCTTGGCTGCCACAGGAGTCGGGAGGAGTGAGGTGGAGCTGCTTTTAGGGCAGATTTCCAGGAATCTTTCTGCTGGCTCCTTAGTAATTTGGTTACAGACACCAAGCAGGGGCTTGAAGGTGGTAACTAGGTGAAGAGGCTGAGACCCTACCTCTGCTAAGGGTGCACCCCCGGGTGCCGTGACTTGGGCACTGTCCCAGGCTAGGAGCCATCAGCTAGGGGTTGTGGAAAGCCAACCTTAGGAGTCAGGGTCTGCCCTTCCAGCCTACCTTTAAATTACACTCATTGTTTGAATCTCTCCCCATCGTGGCCAGCCTTGGACTGAACTTGCAAGACTTCTCACTAGGGGCAAGCAGCCAGATATGGACAGGGCTGCTGCAGAAGGCAGGGCGGGTGCCCCCAGAGAATTGACGACCAGAGCAGTGAAGCGCAGAGCGGACAAATGTGTTTCTATAGGCCTCTTAACGAGACAAATGAATGGGGGCCCTGGCCTCAGACGGGAGTGGAGAGAAGCAGGGGAGAGAAGCAGCTGCCAAGAGTTAGCCTGGAGGCCTAGCGTTGATGCCTAGTCAGCTCTAGTGGAAACCTGGGTACAGAGGGATACTTGGTTGCATGCACGCACACTTCTGGAACCTCCCTCAGCTCATCTCCCCAACCCAGGGATTTGTGCCTTCTTGGGGGTGGGAGGGAGGAGACATATGGATGTGGGCATAGAGGTGGTCTTGGTCCAGTCTTCAGGCAGAGGTTTCTGCTGATCTCATGTGGTAGGTGCTAGGAGAGAAAGAATCTGTCCAGACCCATCCATCACAAGACAGAACCCACCGAGCTGGGCACAATTCTGTGAGCTAACAGAACAGTGGGGGCAGGTTGGGGCAGCGCTGGCACAGGCAGTAGCCTGAATATCTTGAGAGAGGATTCCAGGAATAGAGGGCCCCTGAAGATGAGTGGGCATTTGCTAACATAGCGTATTGCCCAATGAGGAATTGAGACTGGCAGAAAGAAAGAGTCATACCTCTGGCCTTATGAGCTTATGAGAAAGCCAGAGTGAGGCCCGAAGACAGCACAGGCCAGCGACAGGGTCCCCCAAGACCAGGTGCACGTTATGGTTATGAGCAGGTTATTTGCAGGCAGTAGAGCTGAGCAAGGTGCTTGGTAGCTGAAGGGCTCGGTGGTATGAAGCAGAGATGCAGGACACTGAAGAGTATATGTGTCTCTTTTGCCATTTCCCCTCCTCCAAAGCTCCTACCTTGGAACATGGCAGGGCCCTCCCCCTCATGCTTATGGGTGGCCCGTCTAGACCCTGCCCTCTGGAGCTTCCGGTACAAGTGCTTTCTCTGAGCCTGTTTTCCTATTGCACAACAGGGGTAATCACTCCTACCTGTAAAGGTTAACTGAGGTCACATGGACAAGGCACCTGGCACCTATTAAGTTCTCCCCCTGTTGGAGTGCCTCCTGGAGCTAGGCTTGCCCTTGAGTGGACAGGGCTGGGGAAGGTTGCCAGAAGCAGTCACAGGAGCTCATTAACTGAGTCCCCAGCTCGCTAGCCACTCAGGGTCTGGGAAATCACCTCTCCAGCAGCTCCCCTTGCCCTCGTGGTCCTAAAGTGCTGTGTGTGCTTCTTCCTCCATGTGCAACGCTGTTTATGTGCCTGTGTATATGTGCCCCTCAGGGGCGGCACAAAATAGCAATCAGCGTCCCTGTGGAGGAGCCTTGGAGTTGGCCCAGTTTAGCTGTCTCTGGAGCTGCCTGTCTGCATGTCTCCAGGGGGTGTGCTTCCCTCTAGCCCAAGCCAGCCGCCCCTCTCTTTGGTGACATCCTCTCATGTACAGGGCCAGCTATTGACATGTAAAGAATGGCCCAGGGTATCCTACCGTGAGTAGCTACCCACAGGGCTGGGTGACACAGCAGGTAACTGTGACATAAAGCTGCTCCTTGCTTGTTCAGATGACACCCTGTTTTCTGGTTCAGAAGTTTTGTTCATAGACCAACAAGATGGCTCAGCAAGTAAAGGCACTCACCACCAGGTCGTTTAGTCTCTGGAATCTACGTAGCGGAAGGAGAAAACTGACTCCCCAAGTTGTTCTCTGACCTCCACATGTGCACCATGGCACGTATGCACACGCATTTACGCACGCGCACGCACACACACACCAACACCAACAGCTGATAAGGCCCAGGGCAGAGTGGCCACAGCAGTCTGGCTTTACCTACCTGCCTGGCACCCCAGCTGGCAGTCGGGCGTGGGACAGGCTTTCACAGTCTGGAAGAGGGGCTAATAAGGAATGCAGGGTATACACAGAGGCAGGCCTGGATGGTGGGTAAGTACACCAGGGCCCAAGCTAAGCTCTCAGCATAGTGCTTGACAAGTGCATACAAAACAAGATACTTGTTGAAATGGAAAAGGATGAATCTAGAGAGGCTAGCAGGATCAAATTTGGGGAGACAGTGTAGAGTCAAGATTTGACTGTGATCTCTGAAAGTCTCCTGAGGAACAGGAAAATCTAAGGCTAGCTAGGGCTCTGGAATGAGGAAGAGCCAGGTGTCCTGGGCCTCTGTGAGGGTCTCCTTAGTAGGAAGCAAGGCAAGGCCTAGGCATAGAAGGGGCCCCAGTCCTAGGTAGCCTGAGACTGGAGTAGCACTGCCAGCCTGATCCTGGGCAGTACCCTGGCTCTTCTCCAGCCTCCAAGGGAGAGCAGTAGTTCTACCTCCCTGATGGCCCCAGGCCTTGGGCACAGTCCAGCCCCCACACAGCTTCCAGGCTTGTTCCTCCTGGCTGCTCATGATCTACCTGACTCTCTTGCCCAGCCTCTGCTCTTTGTTTAGCTCAGGAGGCCCCACCCCACCCCACCCCAGCACACTCCTAGTCTTTCTGGTTCTTCAGGTTCCAGTCTCTGGTTTCACTGTAGACACGTTGAGGCAGGACCTGGAGGGGCACTTATTCCTTGGGTTTCTCTCTTGCCTAGAGGGAAGGAGTACGTGAGGCCTCAGTCTTCTACGCTCCTCTCATATTCCTTCCTCTGTCCTTTTCTTCCTCTGTTCTACACTCCTGGGTGTCAGGAACTGGGTCAGACAGTGGGACAGGGCAGAAGACGGGCCAGACGTGGAATCTGCTCTGCCCAGGGTTATGGTCTGTTTGGGAAGCAAGTATTAAACACTAAAAAGGTGGGAAGGCTGTAGCCTCCTGTGAATGCCGAAACTGTGGGGGTACTGTGGGAGGCAGAGCAGCTTAAAGCCATGGACTAAGCTACTGGGGTGCTAGGGGCAATAGGGGATAGTTTTCTGAGATGCTGATGTTCAAAGGTGACTTGGAAGGTTAGTGGGTAAGGGGTGGTCTTAAGAGGCTCTTAACAGAAGGTGCAGTTTACGCAAAGGCCCTGAGGCTGCAGGGAACATTGCTTATTCAGGGCTCTAAAGCCAGGACTCTGGGGAGAGTGGTTGGGCCAGACCTGGCAGAGCTTTGTCTGCAGTGATAGGAGCTTACTCTTTGTAAAGAGCAGTGGGAGGCCGTTGGAGAGATTTGATCAAGAGGAGGCTTGTTCTCTGGCTTCAGAAATAGAGAATAGAGGCGGTGGGGTGGGGGTGACAGAGGCAGGGCCATCAGCCTGTTCAGCCAGCCAGTTGTCCCATGGAAGAAAGAATATGAGGTGGTGGCAGTGCAGATGGGGAGCTGGAAGCCACTGAGGTGGGGAAGGGTTAAGAGATGACCTCAGTAGATCTGAAGGGGGCCTCCTGTCAGGCAGGTATTGGCAACAGTGACAAGCTCCGTAAGTTCTACAGACTAGGAAAGATCCACGCCTCTCTCCATAGGCAGCTGGGGGCAGTAGAGGCAGAAAGGACTTTAGAACTTCTGGGTTACCTGCATGTCTTCCCACGCCTGCACTGGGCCCTCTGAGTTGCTCAGCCTAGTCCCTAGGAACAGATTGTGGTGGGTCCCGAGTTTCCTTCCTGGGGAAGACACAGGTATTTAAAGTGAGTTTAGGATTTAGAATGTAGGTTGAAGCCCAGCTCCACCTCAGAACACTGACTCATTGGTCCTGGTTCCTTTCCCCGCTTGCATGTGTTTCCCTGTCTCTAAAATGAGGGTGATAACCTACTGACCCGAAGGACGGTAACAAGTGACTGCCTGCCCTGGGTGAAGGCCTGCCACTGACACATGACCTTAAAAACCAAACCAAACCAAAACACCAGAATTGGTGCTGGAGAGCTGGCTCTGTGGTCAAGAGTGCTTGCAGCAAGTGACGTTGTAGACCTGGGTTAGCTTCCCAGACCCGCACCAGGCCATTCACAGCCACCTGTGACTCCAGTTCTAGAAGAGCTAATGCTCCCTTTTGGCCACTGTGGGCATTGCATGCACATGGTGCACATACAGACAAGCAGGCATGTATACATCAATACAGATAAAACTCCCAAGAATTTCCAAACCTTCCTCCACTTGGCATCTCTTTCCTAGTTACAGCATGCTGTAACAGTCACCTTGCCTCTCCCTCACCTCAGCCACTACTCTGCTTTTGTCTGACTTTTGCCACCACTGGCTGTTGTCTTTGAACAAGGTCTCCTGTCTCCTGTGAACTTTTTGTATCAGGTGTTTTGGACTCTGATGGGCCTAAATTTGGGTCCCAGATGTGTCAGTACTCATTGGCTGTGTGACTCTGGGAATGTGACTTGGTCCTTCAGCCTATAAAGTGGAGACACTGATTGTGCAAGAAATGACGTCAAGTACCTTGTGCACAGTGGGTACTTTTCTGCAAGAGCCAAAACTGAGACTGAGCTCATGAGTAACAAGCAGGTCATCTGAAGGGCCAGTTCCCAAGGCACTGGATTTCCTGAACCCATGCATTGGCTTGAATAATAGGAAATGGATCCACTGTCAGGATTAACGAGGCATTGCTACGTCTCAACGAGCCAGGTTTCTTGGGGCTGTGACCCTGGGCAGTGGGACATGGAGGAAGGAATAAGAGGCTGTGGGTCAGCCCTGGCATGTAAACCAGGGTATGGCAGGGCCTTGGTTGAACCCCTGTTCTCCTCTGGAGTAGGAACCCAGGAGCTGCCCGTGCTGTGGGAAGGCAGTTGCCAAGCCAGTGGGGGCAGGGGTGGGAGCAGGGAGTTAGAGGAAAGCATCCCTCTGGGAAGGCATCCAGAGCCTCTCAGGAGCTGGAATGTCCAGGCCTTTGGGGCTGTTGGAACGGAGGAGTAGGGAAGGAGGAGCCCAAGGGTCTGCCTAAGGCTGAGGGTAGATACAAAGTCTCTGTGCTCTTCCCAGACAGCAGTTCTCCAGTACCTTTTTGATTTTTGTTATTCCTGGAGCTTAGAATGACCAGGAGTTGGACACAACTGGAGGCGGAGCCCCCAACTCCAGACTTCACTCTTTTACCGGCTGTGTCACATTGGACAAATCTCTTGACCTTCCCACACCCTGATTTTCTTCTCTGTAAACAGTAATTATAGCACCCACCTCCTCGGCTTCAAAGAGCTACAAGGGTTCCGCTCTTTGAACAGGGCTCAGCACTTACTAAGCACTGTATAAAAGTTAAGTATTATTATTGTTTCCTCTAAGTCTTTCTTGCCCCTCGTCCCCAAGGCCTGCTACCTGTAGCATTGGCCATGCCTGATGTGATCATGCCACTTGATTTAGTGTCTCTGTCTCTTCCAGGCAAACCTGTCTTTGTTAAGGTCCCTGAGGACCAGATTGGGCTGTCGGGAGGGGTGGCCTCCTTCGTGTGCCAAGCCACAGGGGAACCCAAGCCTCGAATCACATGGATGAAGAAGGGAAAGAAAGTCAGCTCCCAGCGCTTTGAGGTTCGTCCTAAACTGGCTGGGAGGGCTGGACAGGCCTTAGGGTTGGCCTGGTGTCTGTGTGGTCTTTTGTTGTTGTTCTTAGTCTCCCTCAAGGGCCTTCTGGGGGGGTGAGAAAACTATAGTAGATCCCCACACCCCTAACAGGCTGTGACCACATCTGTCCTCTGACAGGTAATTGAGTTTGACGATGGAGCAGGGTCAGTGCTGCGGATCCAGCCATTACGAGTGCAGCGAGACGAAGCCATCTATGAGTGCACAGCCACGAACAGTCTTGGAGAGATCAACACAAGTGCCAAGCTGTCAGTGCTTGAAGGTATGTACCAAGAGGGACATGGCATGGTGGCCAGTTAAATTGAGGTGTGGGCGGAGCCCACCAGGACTGGCCACCCTGGGGTGGGTGAGAGTCAGTGCTCAACAGGCCAAGGTCACTGGTCTGTGTTGAAGCCAGCAGTGTGCTTGGCAGCTTTGTGATCTCCTGCTGTGCTGGGTCATTGCTCCCTTGGGTCTGGGTCAGGCTGGAGGTATGGAGCTGCAGCTCTGTGGCCCTGGGGTTATGTGACGGTGGCAGTGAAGCCTGGCAGTCGGTGGCAGTGTACTCCTGGTACCCTGATCAAGGAGCTGGAGCTGGGCTTTCATGTGAATTTTAGTGTCTCCTCTCACTTGGTGGCTTGTTCATTCATTTATTCATTCACATTGCTTGAACTGCTGTTAAGCCCAGAATGTCACTTGATACATGCTACCCTGAGTCAGTGTCCAGTAAATTCTGTAAGGAATGTGGACACTTTGCTTCTAGGTCTTTGCCAAGGCCCAAGGTATAAAGGGGAGCAGAGCTTCCAGAACTCTGAGTGGTCAATTTGAGGCTTTTCAAGTGGCGGCTGGAGAGCTGGAGAACACGGAGAGGAGGGGGGAGTCAGTCAGTGAGACTGGAGGATCAGGCTGAGGAACCAGCCCTTTCTTGAGGACGTAGAAAGCCACAAATAGGGTGGGAAGTGACATGATTAAACCCTGACCACAATGGATACATGAATCTGAATGTACGTTTTCAAAATACTGTATTGATTGTTGCTTTCATTTTTAAATGCAATACCGATATCTGTTCACTGTTAAAAAGATGAGAAGCATAGGATAGTGTGTAAGGAGAAATAATAATCTCTTTTTCTCCTTCCCCTAGTGCTATTGGTTATTTCTTGGTGGCCCATTTTTTGTGTGTATGTTTTGTAGACATGTATGTATATTTGTGTTAATATATATAAACAGAATGCTGTTTATATAAACACACTCTGTTCCATGACTTTGGGGTTTTTTGTTTTGTTTTGTTTTGTTTTTATTGTTTTTTGTCCAACTAGAGGGCAAACCCAGGGTTTTTCAGACAAGCTCACTCACTGAACCTGGAGCTCACCTATTTGGCTAGCCTAGTGGCCAGCGAGCTCTAAGAATCTACCTATCTCTGCCTGTTTGAGCATTAGGGTTCCAGGCCCTCACTTCCATACCCAGCCTCCTCCATGGGTGCTCACAAACTGAACTCAGGCCTTCATGCTTGCTCCGCAGGTTACTGACCCATCACCTCAGCTCTCGCTTAAAAAAATATGTTGTGAGATTTTCCTTGCCATTAAATATTCGTCTGCACCATTATCTTTAATGGCTGTGGGTGAGCCGTCACATGGAAGCACCCTGATTTATTTAGCTGTTCCCTTTTTGTTGGGTGCATATGTTCTCAGCTTTCAGGCTTTATAAATAAGGTGTCACACGTGTCCATGAAGACACTGTCGCTTTGCTGATCATTTCCTGATCTAGGTTCATGGAGTAGAATTACTAAGTCAAAGGGGACATGCATTTTAAAGCCTTCAGTATTGCTAGAAGATTGTATCCGTTTATATTCTCACCAAGGAGGGCATAAGAGGGCCTCTTCTCTGCACATCTTCACCAGCAGTAGAAATTACCATTAAAAAAAAAAAAGCTTTGCCAAGTTAATAGGCAAAAAATGGCATCTCAATTTAATTTGCATTTCTTTGATTACAAGAGCGGTTGAACATCTTTTCACATTGGCCATTTTTACGCTTTGGCTTTATGTGTTCACACATGCATCCATTCAGTAATTCTTGCATCTGTGTGTCTCATGTGAATCAATGGGCTCTAATAGAGCTGTGTTAGGCCCCCCCCTGTAGAGGGGCCGTAGATGAAAACGGTGAAGACAGGGACTCTGGGCCTCATTTGTTAAATCTGGAATCAAGGATATCATACCCACTGTCCAAGCTAGTGTTGAGCTTTAACTGCAGTGTAAACTATATTTCATTGTCCATTCTGAAGCTCAGACACCTGAGCTGCTGCTGCTTGGTGTCATCTGAGTTGTGCTAGCCCCACTATCCATTCCGTTTGGGGATGAGGACCAGACAACCAGCACTGAACTAAAATCACTGGCTCAGAGGTTCCTTCTGGTCATTTCTAACCTCCAATTGTGACCCAGGAGAAAGGATTTCTGCCCCAGACTTCCACCTGTTGGCATGACAGTCAGTGTACCCTGCCTTGTATTTGAGTGGAGTCTAAAAGACTGGAACTATAATCCCTATCATGGTGGGTATCTTCAGAGGCTCTCAGGCCGGGGAGTAGTCTCCTTGTAAGAATGGAGAGCTAATTCCTGCAAGACATCCCACTGCCCTGTCAACTTTACCCTTTAAAAAGTCTCTCAAAGCCTGGGGAAGAGAACTCACACTTTCAGAGATTGCCATTAGAAATAGTCTTCCTGATCAAGAGTTTCTTTTCATGGATTAGAGGTTATTCTTTCTTATATGGTGTTGGGAATGGACCCTAGTACTAGACACATTTTTATCCCCAGTCCTGGGCTTCAGGATATATGTTGATGCCTCTGGGGACTGGATGATGTCTGATGAAGTGTGAGACAGGTCTCTTTCTACAATAGAGTGGTTGGAATTGTGGGCCTCATGGACCCCTCCTGCTCCTGAGATATTGCACCAACCAGGCAAAGTGCTGACCTGTCCTGTTGTCTTTGTAACCTTGACCAGCTTAAGGTTTGGCAGAAAGGAATGTCACAGGGAATGGGACCTCAGGGATGCAGCCTAAAGCAACCCTGCCTCATTTCTTCCCCATTCTTCCTGGGTGGGGGACAGGAAAGCTGGGGTGCTTGCCTGCAATAGGTGAAAAGATGGCTTTTTTGGAGCTCTGGGGTTGACATGAGGGGAAAACCAGGGCTATTTTTGTGAGACCACCATGGAATATTAGTAGTGAGAAATAAACTTTGTTTAGGGGCTGGAAAATAGTGCCTGAATGCCTTACTCATGTCTCACAATACATGTGCCCTCTAAACACAAGCGAGTAAGCCTGTGCATCAAGAGATAGGTGCTTTGGGCAGTGCTTAGAGAATACCTTGGGAGCCTGGTCCAGTGCGTGAGCAGTGTATCTTCAAAAGGGAACCCCAGTATTATACTTCCTTTGGGGCCCTCTGCCCTTTCCTTACACCACCCCAGGTCTAGCTCAGTCCACTCTCTCTGCAGCCTCTGGGGACACTGCCATGCCAGGTCCCTCTGCCGCTACTGGAGCAAGACTGTGCTTCTGGTGCACCCTGCGTGAGACAGTCTACTATGCTGGGATGGCCAGCAGGTGTGCCAACATCCCTGTAAGGTGGGGTAGGGTGTCCAGCACAAGCTGGCTGGGGGGTGGGCCTGTCCTGTCCTGGGCTGTGATGAGTACCAGGGCCCTGCCGCCCAGCGTTCCTGTCTGAGTGGTAATTGAAGCCATTAGCGCGCCAGCCTCTCCCTCGCTGGGTAATGGCAGGAAAAGCTCTTCTCGCTCCGCACTCTTGAGGCGGTGGCTGAATCATTCCCCCTCCAACCCGCCCGCTGCCGCCACTGAGACAGGGAATCTGACATTTTCCCTCACAAGGGAGGGGAGGTATGGGGGGAAGGGAGTGAGGCCTTGATTCTGGGCTTTCCCTTCAGAGGTGGAGGGGGATAGTGAGGGTGTTGAGCTCAGTTTAGAGGTCATTAGAGTCCCCAGGGGTTGCAGAGTCCAGGCCAGGCACAACCATGGTTGGGAAAAACCTCAGGGAGGAGGCTAGACAGCCAAAGGTATGGGTGGAGCTCTAGTGACTGGGTAAGTTCTGAAAGGGACACAGAATGCCCAAAGGAAGATGGGGAAAAGAGACAGTGGAGTAAGAATAGACTTTTTCTGACTTGTCCTGGGGGCCAGGCTCAAGGGCTGGATGTTTGTCATTTCATGGATGTAGCAGATGATATGCTTACAGTGGGGTGAGGACGTGTGAAGTATCGTGTGTACCAGGAGTGTGCCTCATCACACAAAAGGAGTTGTGTAGCAGGGTGCACGTGTGTGCCTCAGGCAGTTGGGGAGGGTCATGATGTATAAGCAGGTGGTATGTACTTTATGGGCTCTGTGCAGTTGTAGGATGTGAACACATGCACATGTGCACAGCAGGCAGTATGTGGATTGTGGGATTCAGACGGCAGGTGGTGTGTGTGTGTGTGTGTGTGTGTGTGTGTGTGTGTGTGTGTGTTTGATACTGGTTTATAGCAGATGGTATTTTACCTTAGCTTGTGAATAGCAAGAGAGTCAGCAGTCTGAGCTGGATGTGTAGGGTCGGTCTGATGCTGGTGAAGAGTCAGGTGCTGTATTCAGATTTGTTGTCTGTGGGACCCCACAGAGTCTCAGCTTGGATCTGTCAGCAGCCAGAACAGCTGGACAATGATGGATGCTGGACAACATGGTGGGGTTTAAGTATTGTTGGCATCCGCTGCAGTCACACCTCAGCAGCTCCTCCGTGACCAAGCCAAGAGGAGGGCACACTAGGAGTCTTGACTAAGCCTGGCCTTAGGAGGATTTAGGACCTCTCCTTTCTTTCCCAACCCCCACCTACCTCACCAACCTATCTCACTTGTCCTTCTACCTGCTTGCGCCTGTGTCTGCTAAGTGGGCCAGGCTGTACCACCTATGCCACTCCGCTGGATCCAGCTAGAATGTCTCATATTGCCCACCTGGAGAGCAGGCTGTGAGGCAATGGCCAGGGTCAAAAGTATTTCAGTATAACACACACGATCATGTGTTCTGTACTTGCTCTCACCCTTGTGGGCTCTGAGGCTTTAGGGTGATAGATAACTTCTTGATACACACACACACACACACACACACACACACACACACACACACACACGATAGGTAACTTCTTGATACATACACACGCACGCACGCACATGCCTCCCCCAACACACACATAGAATCTTTGGAAATAGCTCCAGGGGAAAAGGCTGATGATGACCCACCTATGACCCTGTCCCGAGGTCCTGCCTGGGCTGGGCAGGGTGAGTGTGTTTTCCTAGGGATCATTTTCCCTGCCCCACCTTTCTTCCTACCTACGCCTTTCTATTCCTTTCACTCGTGGTGGACAGATTAGGGTGAAGAGCTACTATAGGAAGTTCCAAACCTAGAATTCTAGGCAACCCCTGTTCTCCCCTGGCAGCAATGACACTAAATGTCAGTGGCCTTTGGGATGTAACCTCCATTTCCTTTAACCATAATAGTTCTCAGGACCATGAAGATACGGAATGCTCTAGCCAGATTTTGGAGGTTCAGACACGAGATATTCTTGGGTAGGAAGGCACTTCTGGAATTGGGCAGTGTGGCAGCTGGAAAGTCAGACACTGGGTTTCTTGGTTCTTGGAATCCTCTCATTTTTTTCCCAGTTCTGATAGTCTTCAAAGACCTCAGTGAACTCCTTTTTGAATGGAGTCCTCTTCTGTTAGCTGTGGACACAGAACACTTTCCCTGTGCCCTCCTAGCCCTCCACCCCTGTGGTCACAGGTGTCTATCAGGCCTGCTTTGTGCTTTTTGCCCTTTCCCCCGGTTTATGACCATGGTCTGAACCAGCAGCACTAGAAGTAGCTCTCAAAGTTGGAGGTCTTAGATGCCTCTGGGTGTATGTTCTCTGTTCTTGGTAAGTTATCCTCTTCACCCTGGTTGCCGGGGAGAGGAGGGCTTACTAAGGGCAGATTCATGCTTCAGAGAAGTCCTTGTAGGGTGGAAGTGTATCAATGAGAGGTAGATGTAGTCAATCTAGCTAGCAAAAGCTAGCATTGCGCTGAACCTTGTTGTGAATAGAAGAGGAAGGGAGATTCATCAAGAGCATGCCAGGTAGCATCCGGCCCAGCCACCTGTGAGACCCCAGTAGCGATTGACTCTGGGTTCCTGGTTCAAGGCTGGTAGACAGCGGAACCAATTTTTTATCTAAGATTGAAATACAGGAAGAGGCCTAGGTCTGAGGAGGTGAGTTGGTAAGTCTAATTTGAAATTTGTCAAGTCAGGTGTGTGCAGGCATCCAAGAAAAGATGTGAGAGGGCCTCACATGGCTTTGCCTGGCACTCTTAAGGGCAGCTGGAGAGGGAATCCTGAGAGCCAAGAAGCCAAGCCAAAAAGATCTCCAGGAACTGGCTTTCACTGTTGGGAGGAGGTTCCAGGGAGTTAAGGGTGGGGAGCCAGAACAGGGGAGGCAATGGAAGAGAATGAAGGAGGAAAAGCCAAGCAAGATGAGTACTGGGCAGTGTCCTTTGGATTCAGCTCTGCAGTGGCACTGACCTTGGTGAGCAGGCTTCCGGAAGCCGCGGGGGTGGCAGCAGGGCTGCTGGGGGCTGCAGATCGAGTAGGAGGCTGCCAGTGGTCTGGAGTGACTGGGAGCAAGGTCTGAACCTACAGGGGTAAATTGCTAAAAAGAAAATTTCTGGAGCAGGCCTGGGGCAGAGGAACCTCAGGAAGAAGAGCCCAGCATGAGCCAAAGCCTAGAGTGTGGGGACCAGGCAATGGCTATTGGGTCCACTGAGTCCGTGTGGTGGGGAGGCCTCACCTGCCAGGTTGAGTAGGATGTTGTGGAGTGCCAGGGAAACCCAAGGGAGGGGGGATTACTGAGAGGGGAAGGCCATGGCTGCCGACAAGCCCCAAACAGCTCAGACTCAAAAACAAAACAGGCTTTTAAGATGCCAAGTTTGATGAAATCTGAGTGCTGGAAGAGGTGGGAGTTTTCTCTTGGAAAAACAGCTGAAAGTCGAGACTGAAAGCTGCGAAGGGAGATGGGCCCTGAGGCCCCTCAGGCCCCCCTTACTGCCTGGGAGCCTGGGGGTGGGGTGCTGGCTAGGCACTGAGTGAGAGAGCTTACAGGTTTGGGAGGGCTCTGTCTAGACCCTGTCTTTGCTGAGGATGGAGTTGCTCTGGGGACTGGACTGAGGTGGCCCTGGGCTTCCTTGGAGTGCCAAAGGGCAGGGTGGGGCCTGGCCACCTACAGAGGTTCCTTTATGGGTTTGGTCTTACTGTGTCTCCAGGTGTGTGTGTCTCTTCATATGTGTGTCTGTCTGACTTTGCATGTCCTCACACCCGTGTTCCCACACCTCTGTGCATGCCGCCTCTGGATCTGCTTGCAGCAGTCTGTTTCCACAGGTGCTTGTCACTGCAGATGCCCCTCCACAGGCACATGTAGGTTTCTATTTTTGCACCTGTCTCTTTCTCCACATAGTTCTCTAGGTCCCTGGCTGTGCATGTTTCTAAGGTGTCTGTATGTTCAGGGACAGGGTGATACACTCATGCATAGAGGAGGGGTCAGCCTCACAGACAGTGCCACCCCGGGGAGCCAGGATATGTGCATGCGCATATGTGCCTGTATTCAGAGATGCCACAAAGCTGGGTAAACATAGGTGAAGAGGTCTCACTGACAGACGATGCCGGTGCTCGCCCTTACTGCCACCACCCTCCCCTCTAAGGCATCTCCATCTGTTAGCTTTCCTGGTGCAGCCCCCTGCCTCTGGCCCAGACTCCGCCCCAGGCATCCCAGGCTTCACTGGACAAAGAGACCTGTGTGTGTTCTCTAGGGGCCTTCAGCAGCTTCCCTCCCCCAGTCAGTGCAGCCTGCTGGTCTAAACTTGCCACCCACCCTTGCCCTGTCTGTCCCATCAGAACTCCAGTACATACCCCAGACTCACCTTGCTATTTAGTGTATCCTCGATATAGTCTTTACTCAGGCAGTGTGCAGGAAAGCTTTCTGCTTTGCATGATCATTCTTGATCCTCCTTCCTCCAGGAAGTCACCAAGATAGCAGATGAGAGGTGGAATCACAGTAATTAGCTCTACTGCTGAGGGATATCAACTATGCTCCCTGTCCCTGTCCCTGTCTTGTGTATCCTCCCCACCCCAGCCCTTAGACACGCCCTCCCACATGCCCAGTCGTCTGAGTTCTGAGATAACAATACCTCTCCTGGGAAGGAGTCAGGTCTTAAAACCGCACCATGTGAAGGGCCAGTTGGGTGCAGGAGTCATTCATGAACACTTGGATGCTCACTCTAGGTGCATAGATACGTGCGGGGTAGGCAGACTTTCGATTGCGTGTGGTACTTATATGTAGAGGCTATCCAGGCCTAGGCTACTGGGTTGGTGCCTCTCCAAAGTCCCCCAAAGCCAGTGGGCTTCTCTTTCTGCTTTGGAAACAGTGCAGTGGAGGACCTGGCCGACACTGCGGACTGTATATGCAGAGGCAACTTAGAGCCTCCTGCACTGTTCTGGACTCTAGCAGGCGGGAGCTGGGTGCGCTGCGTTGGTGGAGCTGGAATGCCGAAGGGGGAGCACACCCTCCCCCAACTGAGGAGCAGGGTCCAGGGAGGGGGCGCGGCTGCTCCGCCTAGGTGGGGGCGGGAAGGGCGACGCCCAGTAGGACTTGGACGCGGAGGCGCGCACCCGCTCGGACACAAGCGCGCGCACAGCCTTTCCACCGTGGCACCCGCCTCTCTGCCGTCGCCATGGTTACCGGGTGGCCTGGAGGGGGAGGGGCCCTCCCGCACCAGGAGCCCCTGTGCTGACAGGACGTGTTTGGAGGGGCTATAGCGTAACCCGTGCATCCGCCTTATGGAACACGGGCGCACGCCAGGGGTGTCCACATGTGAGGAGCATTGAGCTTCCTTTACAGCACCTGAAAACGAAGGGGCGTATGTATGGGGGGGGTCTGCAGTAGAGCCTGTAGCTAAAAGCCAGTGGAGGGAGGAGAGAGGGAGAAGGGCGTGGTTCTTCCCAGGGATGCCCCTCCCTTCCCCTGCCCTGCCCACCTTTTCTCCCCAGTGCTAGTCTAAAGCACCAGGGTCTTACCACCTGCTTTCCTCCAAGCCCCACCTCCGATTTAACTGAGTGACCTTGGGCGGGTTTCCAGATTTCTGCCAAGTCCCCATTTGCTCATATGCCTCATAGGGTTTTGGTAAAGATTGTCATTTTGTAAAGCTGTTAGAAAGTACCTGCAACAGAGTGAATGCTTCATGCTTGGAACCTTTTATCCCTGTGTCCAGAGGCCTCAGTTTTCTCAGTTGTTGATGGGTTGGAAGTGACAGTGTGGCATGCATCCTCTTGAGAAATTTGCCTTGGTCATTAACCTGAGTGGTTCAGACTACTATAGATACAGCTCTGGTGGTACTGGGGGGTGAAGGTGGCAAGGGGCCAGTCACTCCACAGGCATCTGGGGAATGTCTGTTGTCCTTGACTGATAAGAGTGTGCTGAAGACTCCCAGGTGGGAGAGGAGGAAGTAGCATCTGCAGGTCAGCCCTCAGGGGCTGACTTTCCCTCCTGGAATGGGCTAAGGAGCAGCCTTCTGAGCACTGCTTGGGAGCCTAGCTGGCTCCAGGGACTGGCTTTTGGGTCCTGCGGTTTAGTAGATGGTTCTTTACACTCACTGGTTTTAGGCTTTGGCGGTGGTGCCTGAGGGATGATCTGAGCCAAGGACGGAGCCATTTGAGGGTGTAATAATTGAGGGAGGAAAATTAATTGTCCTTAATTTGGCATAGGTCCCAAAGACCTTCTCCGTGTCAGGAATTCAGAGTAGATCCCTGGGACACTGGGCTGCAAGCATTTGTACTGCTTTCATTCGTGATCAGTGAGACTAGATAACTCCTGGACTCTGACTCCGGCAGGACCTAGCCATCCTCAGTCTGCACCCCAAGTGTTCAGACAGATAGGAGTGAGAGCCTGGAAGAACAAGCTTGGTGTCTTCCTTGGTCAGTGACTAGAGCTCTAGCAGCCTTGAGCATCCCCGCTGCTAGAAGGGGGTGGGGAGGAAGCCTCAGGCCTTACTCTTATCTTCCAAGTGGTAGCAGGCCAAGGAGGCTGTGCCTCCGCAGTCCTCATTCTCTCTTCTTTCTGTTCTCCTGCCGCTGTTTAATATGATCCTTTTAAGAGTCAGCTGAGAGTCAGGGCACTGTGGAGTCGCACAGCCAAAGAGACCCAGGGTTTACATTGGAATTTACAGGGCTGCAAACAGGGAAGTGTATAGCCAATTCCTGGCCAAGCCTGGGAATTTGGGGCCATGATGAGAGTTCTCCCATAATCCCAGCCAGATACCCTTCTAGGATGTCCCTAGAAGTTACAACTTTACTGGGGTTCCTCTGCCTGCTGTGGCTCCTCCAGCTTCTTCTGTGCCCCCAAGTACTCCCTGTGGGTTGCCAGAGTCGGCAGGAAAAGCGGGTGCTGTCTCCCTACCCTTTACTTTTCTCCCTCTGAGGCTGAGTCTTCCTGGCATGGGAGCCTGGGCACAGCAAATGTTCCTACACACTAGCCTGTGCTGGGCAGGTGAGAGGCAAGAGCAGAGTGGTGTCTGTTCCTCACCACCCTGCCCAGATTTTTTACCAAAAGGTAGACAAAAGGTAGGCAAAGATTCCCTGTGCCCTCACTGGACGTGTCCAGAACCAAGCTTGGGAAGAAGAGAGGTACTGATGAGTTCTGGAAAACACTTGATGGTTTGGTTCTAGTGGGAAGGACTTCTTACCAGCATAGAATGGGAAAGGGGGCCCCGGGCTATAGTTCCAGTATATTCTATCTGCCCCAGTGGCTCAGGCCTGGTTAATTATAACTTCTAATAGTTACTGGGTACCTATTCTAAGTCAGGTACTCCTCAGCAGCCTGGATTCTTTTTCTGATGGAGTCTTCAGGGTATCGTTACAAGGTAGACACCTAAACCCATTAGACAGACAAGCATCAGTGAGTAAAGAACATGCACAGGCCCCAGAGGTGGTAGGTAGTGTGGTAGAGATGTCAGTTTCACATGGTCTACACTGTTCCAGGGCCTGTCTTCCCAGCTCTTGGTGCTTCTGAGAGGTGGGGATCAGGCAGCTTTGTCTAAGCTCATTGGGACTGCTTCAGGTAACCTATGGGAGAAGGGGATGAGTCAAGTGGAAGTGATTTCCTTTGTGAGTTGCCAACTCTAGGAAATATTGGGAGGGAAGACCAGGGTTGTTTTGTTGTTGTTGTTTGTTTGATTGATTGATTGATTGATGGATTGTTGTCTTCTTAGCCTACATATACTCAGACATGGTCCTCGGGCCTTATCCTGGTCCTCAAGGTCAGGAATGAGTAAGAAAGCCTAAAGGTCACCACTGCAGTAGAGAATGGTCAAAGGCAAGACTAGAGTTAGGTTGTCGGTAGGGCAGAGCCCAGGGTCAGAGACCTGAGGCTCTGCCACATGGTAGAGCTGAAGGGATGCAGGCCAAGGAGGGATATCACATGTGCTGACAGGGAAGTGGAGGCTGGACAGGTACAGCCTCGGGTAGGGTTGTGGCTATTGATGCTTTAGGACTTTATTTACCTTCCCCCACCCCACGTCCATATAGCACTTTGCCGCAGCCAGCAGAGGATTGATCTCTGTTCTTCCCAGGAGCTAGAGAGATAAGTGCTGACATCTTCAGTCTGTGCTTCCAGACTTGGCAACTCCCCAGCAGGGATGTGGTGGTATGGGCCCTCCTGCAGCCCCCTGCCTTGCCAAAAGGGACCTAGGACTCTGACTCTTCATTTGGGGTAGGGCTTGTGCTTAGAAGTCAGAGGTGGAAAGTCAGGAAAGAAAGCTACAGAACCTGGAAGTCAGGAGAAAGCTACAGAGAGGTCCTCAAAGGTGAACAGAGCTAGTTCTAATGCATACTCTTTGTTTGCAGAGGACCAGCTGCCGTCTGGGTTCCCAACTATCGACATGGGACCTCAACTGAAGGTGGTGGAGAAGGCTCGCACTGCCACCATGCTGTGCGCAGCTGGTGGGAATCCAGACCCTGAGATCTCTTGGTTCAAAGACTTCCTTCCTGTGGACCCTGCTGCAAGCAACGGTCGTATCAAGCAGCTGCGTTCAGGTGAGCTGAGGGCAGAGTTAGATGTCATGAATACCTCGGGGAAGACACCTTCCAGTCTAGTCCACTTAGGTGCTGGGGGATAAACTTTCTAAGGAAGACTGATTAGAATGTTCTAATGTCATAGACCAGCTCTTTCTTAGGGAACAGGATGTGGTGGCTAGCTCTGTCCTGATCCTTCTGGGACTGCCAGGCACCACACTTGTGGCCAGTTTTGCTCCTCCAGGCATGCATGACATGCCAGCATGGCAGGCCTGAGGAAGGTGCCCTGGCTTTCCATCTCCTTTCCCAGAGCCCAGCCCATGTCTCTGCTTCTCTGGGCAGCAGGATTTGCTAGGGGAGGGGCCAGTGATACTTGACTCTTCAGGCTTCCAATGGAGCCTAAGAGCCTGAAACTAGGGGGATCTGCCTCTGTGCTGTGGCCACCAGAGCACCTTGGAGCCCTGGGAGCAAGGATGCCATTGTGACCAAGAGGAAAGTGTTGCCCTATTGATTGATCTGCCTGTGAGGCTCCCGCCAAGAAAATGGATTTTTATTTTGTAGGGAAGGATGGGGTGGGAAACGAGGCTCAGAATCAGCTGGGCTGCATTCTACACCCGCTAGGAGCTCAGGCTAGACCCACAGACTTGGCACCAAAAGTTCTGCTGGCAGAGAAGGTAGGCCTCTGTTTGGCTTGAACTCCTGCTGCCTATCAGCTCTGAAGTCAGCATCATGAAGGATGTGTCCGCCTCTGTTAAGGCTCTGGTGGCTTCAGAGGTGCACACCAGTCCCAGCCCTTCCCTAGCAACTCCCCGTCAGGCCCACACCATTTTGGTACCCAGGAAGAAGAGGGAGTGATGAGCCACCCAGCAGGGCAGGATTCCGGCCCTAGCCACGGCCGCCTGAGACAGCCCACGAAGTGTTAGCTCATTTAATTTAATTAAAACTCAACAAGATGGAGGCAGCTGTAGTGCAGTTAATTAAAACAGCCATAATCAAGGCAGGAAATGGTCCGGCAGTGTTTGTGGCTGCTGCCCAGCACAGCACAGAGGCCGGCATGGCTCCGCTCCCCTGTATTCGCTCATGGGTGCCCCCAGGCAGGTTCCCCATGCTGCCAGACGGTCCTCCCTACAGGCCTGACTCCTCCCCGGAATGGCATTGACTGTCTGTGGCAGGCAGCAGTTCTGGGAAGGCCCGCTGTCTCCAGCATTTGTTCATCAAGTATTTATGTAGAGCTTGCTGTGTGCCAGACCCTGTGCCACCCCTCCCCTGCCCATTACTCCCCTGGATGCTGTACATGCCTCTTTCTTCTTGTCCTCACAGTGGCCAACAGCCCTTCCTCCTCCTTGAGCAAACCTGCCCTCCCTTGGGCTTTGCCACCCCTGATTTCCTCTAGCTGCCCTATTGTCCTTGCCTGAAGCGCTGGTTCCTCTGGCCCAGAGACCTGCCAGCCTCACCCTTGCTCTAACAGTCTGTTCTCTGGCAGGCAAACCCATGGTTCCTGGTGCTTCAGTCACTACCTCCTTATCTGTACCTATACTGGTCAACCCAGCCCAGATATCCTGTACCAGCTCCAGGTCTGTGGCATCTGGATTTCACCCTATCTGAGACCAGCAATGACTTCTCTACAAACAGCCATTCCCTGCACCCATTGACCATTTCTCTATGAGTGGCAACTCGCCCCCAACTGAAAGAGACCCAATACTCCCATTTAGTAAGGAACCGCATTCTCTTCATGCCTCACCAAATGGATCTCAAACTGGTGCCCCCTTCTCTTTCTGTTGCCTCTCTTCTATCTTGGGACATCACTGTTCTCCCCGCCTCTAGACTCACTCTGGAAACTCTGTCCTCCAACAACTGTTGGTATTGCCCATTCATCTTCCCCCTAGACTCTGAGAGCCAGTGCTGGACCCTGGGCTCATAACCCTTGACCCTGCCTGCGTGGTCAGATACGTGCTCCTGGCCAGGGGACCCTGCTCACATCACATGCAGGCTTTATCTCAGCCTGTCCTATCTACATGCACCTTATTAGCTCTCTGGCCTTACTTAACTTCGTCAGTCTTCATATCTTGCAAAGTAGCTGCATTAAGGAAACAGTGACACTTTGCGGCCTGGTTTGTGGTAAAGGCTCTGTCCTGCCTCCTGCTGCTTCATTCATACTTGCAGGTGACCACAATGACCTATCCTTGCCCACCTGGCCCTCTACTCTCTTTAGCTTCCTCCACTGGGCGCCTGTACCCAGCTTCCGGCTACTCCCTCAGGAGCCGCCCTGCTTCATGCTGTCAGCGTTTGTCTCCAGCCCTACTTACCTAGGCTGGATATGGGAGGACCTGGGACAGATTTGCTTGGTAAGGTGCCCCTCCCCACCATACTTGGTTCTCTCTACATCCTCGTTGAGGAATTATTTTATTGACCTTTGGGACTTATCACTGAAGACAATATCTGCTCATTTGACCTTTCCTGCTACCAGGAAGCTGTGACTTAAGGATCATAGATAGGCTAGGGAGGGCGTATGTGTCCAGTGCTTGGGATGAAGCCGGGTGGGGACATCCCTTCTTTCAGGTCCCTGTACACTTGCCTATATTCAAGGACCTTATGGTTTTCATATCACCAACAGTCTACAGAGTGCTTTTCCTACCCTTTATTACCTTGGAGTCGCTTGCATTGTCTCTGCAGTAGGACAGACTATGATGATTATATCCACTTTCTGTGGGTCAAGGGGTCACACGTGGAGGACCTGGGAGTTCTCCTGGGAGGAAACTTCAGTGTCTTCTAACAGCATATCCTAACCCTGGAGTCTGAGAAGTAGTTGTATCTATCAGAGCTCTAGACATTTGCTCTCCAGACCTCAGGTCCCCCTGACGGTCTCTACAGTGCCCCCAGCATCTGTGAGCCATAGCACATCTGTACACATCTGTGTATGGTGTGACCCCAGAGCAAGGACTGGCAATATGCACTGCTTAGGTGTCAGCTCTGCTTGAAGGGCATTTTCCCTGCTGCAGCAGTGTGATCCGCTGCCACAGTGGCCCTTGAGCTTGAGACTCAAGGCAAGGCCAAGGAAACGATGCCTGCTGTGGCAGTGGCAGAATCAGGGCTGTCAAGTGGAAATGGCAGCTCTGGCTGAGGAGGAGGCCTCTGGTCCCTCTAATGAGATGCTTGTTGTGGCTTCTCACTCTGCTGGCTGGTCCAGCTCTGACTGGAATGCCCATCTACTATGCTGCTCTGCTCTGCCTTTGCCTGGGTCTTCAGAATGGAGCAGTCAGTGTGTGATTACAGTTCTGAGCTCATTGGCATAAGTCTCCTGGAAAGGCTGACACTTGGGCCCCTTCAGTCCCAAATACCTGTGTAGTGAAACAGAAAGACCAGAGTCTCAGACAATGGGTTAAGTGGAGAAAGAACAGGAACCACAGGCTTAGGGCTTACACAGTGCCAGGCTGTGTACACTACAACCCCTGCCCTAGCTCTGACCTAGACCATAGGAGGGTCAGTGGTTGTGAACGTTCTGGTCTTAGTGTTGCTAACTTTCATTCAGAGGACCTTTAGGTAGTTTTGTTTATCTGCCTTATACCTATTGATGTTTACCATCTTAGACATTTAAGATAGAAGATTTGTAATATTAACTAATTATTTTAAAGTAATTTAAAAACTATGAAGTGTTAACATAAACAACATTCTAAAATGAAAAAGATAATTGTGTAATCTAAGACAAAAAAAATATTTAGTTAGGAAAGCCTCATTGTTAATACGGAGCTTAAATGTGGCTGCATTGTAAACAGTGTTGCAGGTTATGTGCTCGTCAGGAAATGCCACTTACATTCATAAGAGAAAGCAGCGAAATAAGGCAGCTAGTTCTGCTTTTGAAACAAGGTCCTTGCTGTATAGCCCTGGCTGGCATGATCCTCTCTAGAGTCCAGCCTCTCCTAGAACTTGCTGCAGTCACCCAGTCTCAGCCTCTCAAGTGCTAAGATTACAGGCATACTCCAGCACCCAGTCTTAGTATTGTAGGAACTACTAATTGTAGGCTTTGTTTTAGTGGACTCCCTAAAAGGTTCTCAGTGATTGCCCCCCACCACCAACACACACACACACACACACGCACGCACGCACGCACGCACGCACGCACGCACGCACGCACGGAGAATCTCTATGTTGGTCTATTCTCACTTTCCTGTGTGAACACATCGCTCCCTCCCTTTGCCTTCTAGCCTCCACATCTACAGGATGTCCATCAGGAAGGCTCCAAGGTAGACTGGTTAGATCCTGATGCCTCATGTAAAAGCCTCTTTACTGTTTCCAGGCCTCCTTTTCCTCGTTTGTGCATAGAGATAGGTATTTTTTCCAGGTGGGTGTTACCAAGTTCAGTGAGACAGGAACTGATCTTTGGCCCGGAGCACTTCCAACCCACCCCTACTGAAGGATCCAGGGGGTGGATAAGCATGGGTCTGGTTCTGTCTATAGGTTCCTGGCTCCACTGGTTAAAGTTGGAGTCTCGGGACAGGCACTTGTTGGAGGCAGACCTACTAGGTTCATAACAGGCTTGGCTTTGAAAGACAAGTGCCTGTCCCTTTTGACTCCTGATCCCAGGGATCTAAAACACCAAACACACAGGGGGTGAGTGCTGGCCCTTTGCTCTCACCAGATAGGCTAAGGATTTCTGACTACTCTATTTTAATAGGTCAGGTGGGTTTTATAGGCTGTTAGTCACTGGGCTGTGAGCTGAGTCCCACGCTTCCCCTGTTGGAGGCCGGGACTGGTCTGTGTCTGAGGGTCCCTGATTCATGGTAAGCTATGTGAGCTCTCCCCCTAACCCTGCCTACTTAACTGTCCTGGTTTTGTTTTGGTAAATGCTCTTTTTGGATGTTACCCTGTGGGATTTGGGTGGTCTTTCTCTCCATCAGCCCAGCCAGCAAGGGTCATAGGAGCCCAGTCCTGCCTCCCTGACTCCTGTCAACACCTCCGCCAGCTCCAGCTCTGCTTCTCAGAGCAGTGCCAGTGACCCAGGGGACATGCTTCACTCACACTCAGCCTGGCCCAGCCTGGTGCTTGTTCACACAACACTTGAGTCACCTACACAGAGGCCTCAAGTTCTCCGTGTAGTTAAGGCCCTTTCTAGAGTTTTGTTTTATCTGATTTGGCTTTGTGTGGCTTTCCTTCCTTTTGTACTAATGTTTCTCTCTGATCTTATTTGCATTCAAATTACCTCGCCAGGTGGTTCACCAATCAGAGGTAAGAATGCTGTCCGTGCATTTCGCCACGCCACGCTACACCACGCCACACCACACCACTGCTGTCGCTGTTGGTCACCTCCACTCCATCCCGTCCAGTCTGTCACCTCCCCATACCCATCCTGCCCTCTCCAGTCTCTTCATCTCCAGCTCCAGCCCCCCTCTACCACCAGCCACCACACACCTCCACTCAGTCATTTCCTCCCGTGGACTCATCCATTACAAGTCTGCATTGTGGACATACCAGCTGAGACCACCCAGGATGGCAAGCCCTGCCACCCAGGCTTTCTAGGCCAGCTCCACAGGACAGACCCATTTGGTTCCCATAGCGAATCCTAGCCTGAACCTAAGGTTGGCCTAGAGGAGACAGTGGTTGGGGAGCATGACCGAGTCTGACCCTTCCCCGTGAGAGTCTCCTTTTTCTTAGATTATTGCTTGACCTTCCCTTTAGTATTTTGGTTCCATGATCAAATGAGGATCATCCCTTATATCTCTTCAGCAGCAAGGACTGGAGATTTTAGATTAGTTTAGATGGCAGTTGGGAAATAAATAGACCCATGTATAACTAGGTCAGCTGACCTGTCAGCTTGCAGCCCCCTGAACTGCCTTCACTTAACAGGGCTCTGCAACCTACTGATGAGAAAGCATAGATTCTGGACTGGAAAAGGTCGGGGTTCAAGTCTGTCCCCTCTTAGAACTGGAGCCAGGACCCCCTCTCCTCAGGGCTGTGTGACCTACAGGAGAGTGAGGATGGGTGTGCAGTTTGTCGCATACAGAATGGTAGTTTGTGTTTTTATCCCGCCATTTTCTTTCCACACTCAATATTTGTGGGCATGTCTCAGCCCTCTGTTGAAGGCTAGAGAGCTCAGGAGAGAAGCTGGGTCTTGGGGGTAGCTGTTTGTCACTCTGATAACTGGACTCGGTTTCCTTGCCCTCTCTGCCTCTCCCTGCACATCTCTCTCCTTAGCACACACCCACCCTGCTTTCCCTACTACTGGGTTGGGGTGTCAGTACCAACTTTGGAGATGTCTGTGTGCAAATAGATTCAGGGTCTGTACCGGGTATTATCCTAGTTTGCTTTCTATTGCTATGATAAACACCATGACCAAAGGCGATTTGGGGAAGAAGGGGTTCATTTGATCAGCATGTCCTAATTATTGTCTGTCATTGAGAAAAGTTGGGGCAGCAACTCAAACAGAAGCAGAGAGAGACAGTGGAGGAGAGTTACTTACTGACTTGTTCTCCTTAGTTTGCCCAGCTTGCTTTTTTATAAATCCAGGACTACCTGTCCAGGGTGTTACCACCCACGGTAAGCCAGGCCCTCCTACATCAACTTTTAATTTAAAGAAAAAAAATATATATATATATATATATATCACAAACTTGTCTGCCAGCAAATGTAACAGGGGCTTTTTTCCATTTGAGAGTTTCTCTTCTCTCATGACTCTAGCTAGCTTGTGTTAAGTTGACAAAAATAACTAACAGCACAGGTCTCCTGACCAGACTTAGGAGGCTCTTGTCCCAGGGGAGCTTCCATCAGCTGCAGTCCCAAGCACTATTTCCTGTCCTCAACTTGTGACACCAGCTGCCTGTCTCTCCCCAAACCTCTATTGAGCTGTCCATGAGCAAACCTCACCAGCCAGGGCCCTGCTCCTCACCTGTTTGGGTGAGTGTCTGCTATAACAATGTCCATTCATCCCATGAATATGACCCATTGGCCGCCAGTCAGCACTGTTCTTGCAGTTGCTTGGCATTTGCCTTCCGATCTGATGTCCATGGGGAGGCTGAGGTCAAGGCTATGGACAGGCCAGCCCTTTTCCTCTGTGTTGGTGGCATCCCCCAAACCCTGCTGCCAGCCCTCAGCCTTCTGATGTTTAGAGCTCCTGCTACCATGGTGCTTATGGTGGAAGGGGAAAGAACAGGGTTTGAAGAAGCTGAAGCTTGGGCCCAGAGTGTCTCCTTGTGGGCCTAGGCTGTGAGAACACAGCTTGAAATTCCCTCTGAGGTTCCTGTCCAGTCCAGTTAGGTGGGACCTGGCAGGTTCTGTCTGTCCTGTGTGGGCGTGATTGTCAGTCGGGGTGGAGGAAGAAGCTCTTTAGAGCTGTTCCAGCTGTTCATGCAGGAGGTGGTTTTCTGTCAGACTGTGTCCTGTGGGGGTTATTAGCTGTCCGTTGGACTGTCCTGTGTGGGTGTAATTGTCTGTCAAATTGTTCCAGGGAGGGGCGTGGTGCTTTGCCCTGTGGGTTTCTTTGTCATAGATAGATAGCCCAGTTTGCTTTCACTAGCAGTTTCCAAGTGTTTATTGCTGGGGGGTGAGGTTGGGGCGGCATCCATGCAAGTGATCCTCCACCTTGGTTCATTCACTCGACCTGACAGTACAGGTCCCAAATGCAAGTTTCATCCATCCTCTCAGAGGGTCTTTTCAGCTACCCCCACCCCCAGTCTTGGCTCCTGTCTGTCCGCCTGTGGCCAGAGCAGCCCCTCAGGACGCTGGCCCAAGTGGGAGCTACAGTCTCCATTAGCCTTCTGAATTATGCAGAAGCCTTGGTGGGTCGAAGCACTTTAGCAGGGCCAAGCTGAGGAAAGTAGCCGGAAAGGGTGGGGCTAGCAGGGTGGAGGGAGAGTGGGAGGAGATGGTGGGAGTGTGGGCCCGAGGCTGCTGTGTACCAAGTCCCAAGGCAAGCCCCTTCCTTCGAGTACGTGATAGTTTCTCAGGCTCTGGTCTGATGAGGATATTGCTTGTTCAGGAATTCGGACCTGTGGGGTCTGTAGGCTTTGGGGACAAGACCATTGATAAACATGATAATTGGTAAATAGCCTTAGGACTCAGAACAGTGGTGGGCACTCTATAGACAGCCCCTGGGTGGAGCTTGCTTCTAAGTACACATTCTTGATTCTTGCTTAGAGGGGACGTGGCTCATCAGAAAGCACTTCCTGTAAGCCACACAGGCCATAGGCTGTGGCCACACTTGTCGAGGCCTCCGTGTCCCAGGCCACACTCACCATGGACCATGACCAATGTCTTCTCTTGTGTCCCCACATAGGTGCATTGCAGATTGAGAGCAGCGAGGAGTCTGACCAAGGCAAGTACGAGTGTGTGGCAACCAACTCTGCGGGCACACGCTACTCGGCCCCCGCCAACCTGTATGTGCGAGGTAAGAACTTGGCCACACCTGGCTCTGTCAACTTGGAGCCAGGCTTCACCTGCCAAGCATGCTGCCTGGAGACCCTGGTGCAGATACTGGAGGGCTCTGCAAGTCTTTCCTTCCTGTCTCTCTCTGCAGCAGTACTAGCAGCCACCGCCTCCGTAGCTCCCAGTGGGCATTCTAGTAGCAGCCACCACCACTTGCCTTCTTTCCCTTCAGGCCCTTGGGGAAGCAGACACTCCCTCCACCCTCTCACCCCTGGGAGCATTTATATCTCTTGTAGGTCTTTGCTGCCCGGTCCCAGAGCCCTATGGGAGTCTGGAGCCTTCTGAGCAGACATTGCTATTTGTGTGTGTGTGTGTGTGTGTGTGTGTGTGTGTGTGTGTGTGTGTGTGT
>JANHMN010000004.1:32366050-32376925 GCA_030674055.1 Rhabdomys pumilio
TGTGTGTGTGTGTGTGTGTGTGTGTGTGTGTGTGTGTGTGTGTGTGTTCACATACAATTACATGTGAATATGCATGTCTGACCTGACTTTCCTCCTGCTACCCCAGCAGGCTGGACTCTAGGACTCTGGTTCTAAACTTTAGATCTGGCAGGGCTCAGGAATGGACCAGACAGGCCTTCCAGGAGGAGCCTGCTGTGTTCTATCACCAACTCCACCCGTCATGTTTTGGGTAAGGCTAAGGTAGCCGTGAGCCCCTATGGGTATATTGCCTTGGACAATCCTAGTTGGGGCAAAACAAACTGGGTGCTATTTACAGTTAGGTCCACAGCTGAAGGGTCTGGGACTGTTTCGGTGTGTCCAGCCTCTGTTTATAGCCAGAGGGCCACCTGGGCCCTCCTTGATACCACAAGAGATAGTCTAGAAAGCATGGATCCCTGGTTAGGGATCGCTGAAGGAAAGAGACCAAGCTTCCCTGCAGCTCCCAGCAGTAGTAACTCCATCACTTGAAAGCTTCCTCCCCTCTTTCTGAGGATGCTCTGATGTGTCTCCAGCTCATGGAGCCCAAGTGATATCAGTGGCCTATCTTCCTCTCAAAACAGTTTAGTAGACTAGCTTACTCAGGATGGAGAGGTGCAAGCTGCCAGCTACTGACTGAGAGCCAGCTGTGCCCCAGGGCACAGGTTGGTTTTGGAGGGGTTGCAGGTATTAGCCTGTTAGTTGACCAGATGGGGCTGTTTGTACTGGGCTAATTGTGTTCCTTCGAGGGAGTTGGGAAACCCCTATCACTGTTGTTGTTGGGTGTCCTGTATACCAGTCAGTGAGATGACCCACTGCCTATCTTTAGGAACATCCTCAGGATGGAGACCAGGAACCCAAAAACTTCCTGAAAGCAGAGAATACTCTAAAGAGCATACTTCTTAACCCTAGGCTGATCCAGGCTGGGTATCTTAACAAAGGGACAGGAGTCTGCAAAGTTTCCTCTGGGAGATTAGCAGCTGAAAAGACTCTTCACAATGACAGCCTCCCCCTCCCTCTTCAGTCAAAGCAGCCCCTGTCTGCACATGGCTACACCAGAGAGAGGAGGATCCAGGCAGAGCCTTTGTAAACCCCAAGCCAGCTGTTTCAGCATTGCTTTATGGCCATTCCCTAGGGTAGAGCTGCCATAGGCAGTACCAAAGCAGGAAAAGGCCACCCAGATTCAAAAAAGATGGTGCAGGCATCCTAGCTAGGCACCACACCTGTCCAGCTAGCACTGTCATACTGACTGTGGCCAGTAGCAGGGCAATGGTTATCTGTGGAAATGGGTTGAGGTGGCCGCTAAGGCATTGACCAGGAGATTCTAACTCCTTGAATCATCCCTACCTTCAGAGTCCGCAATGTCCACACATTATTGACTTGGACATGACCCTAGCTGGATCCTGCCTTATCCCATCTCTTGGAATAAGCTCCACTTGAAAGAGCTTTGGGAGGCCAGGTATAGGAGCTCCTTTACCCTCAGCCCTTCCTATCTAGAGCGTACCATAGCCAACCTGGCTTCCGCAGCTCACCCTCCAGGCCCTGCCTCATATCTAGAACCCATCTAAATCTATGGGGGATCTTCAGATCTAGGATTACAGACCATAAGGAAAGGCTTGCTCACTGGGACTCTTGCCTGTCCCAGTGTGTCCAGCTTTTCTTTGTGCCTAACAAAGCCCCATCAGCCCCCAGCAGTGCTCTGGGACGCCTGTGTAATGCTGACCTCTAGCTCTGTATTTGTATCTGTATGTGGGTGGATAGGCATGGAAGGACCCTGCCCCGCCCTGGTGCCTATCTGCTGGACTCTTCTCTCCCAATATAGCGGCTTCAAGATTCAATCCATAGTAGTAGTTCCTGTTATATCACCCAGAGATGGAAGTCCCCAACTCTGTCAGGCCCTAAGCCTCCTGATTCAGGCTAGTGTGAATTATAGCTCAGGCGTTTCTTATCCTTAGCACTGTTGATATATTTTAGACTGAATACATCTCTGTCGAGGGTTATTCTGTCCATAGTAGGGTGTTTAGTAGCATCCCTAGCCATTCAAGTACCAATAGCGGTGCTTAATCAAACCAGTCTAAATAACCACAGCTCTCTCCAGACCCTGGCACCCAGAATCAGTTTGTTGTGTGGAGACCCTTTGCTTAGGATTGCTGCCTCCTGAGGTCTTCTGTCTCCATCTCTAACTTTGTTCTTCTGTCTATTGACTCATCTCAAATTTAGCCTCCCCATGTTCTTCCTCTGTTCCCCAAATTGTCAGGGCTCTCCCTGCCTCTCTGAAGCCTAGGGCTGCTACAACCAATGGGACAGTGCATGGGCATGTAAAGCTCCCAGCACACTGCCAGGTACACAGGAGACACATGACAGTCAGCTGTCTGGGTTTCTGTTGGGCTAGCACTGGGGGACACACATCATACATTTACATCTGACTTTATTCACAGTTGCCTACAGTTCCACCCACAGTCTAGCAGGCCCAGGCACGCTGGGTGGACGAGCCTCTTTCTTCATCACCATCTGACTCCCTCCCCGAGTGACTCATTTTCTCCTTCCATCCGCGGCGTCTCTTCCCTGCAGCTCTCAAGCATACAGTTGCCTGGGCCAAGGCAGAACCCTGCCCTTAGCAAGGCCTGGATTACCTGTACCGAGATCATCAGCCTCCCATTCTCTTCAGAGACCTGGCATCTGAGTCTTCGCTATCTGAAATGAGGATGTTGCCTCCTAGCCTTTCTTCCCACAGGCATCCAGACGTGCTTCTCACACTGCTGTTACGCAGCATGGAGCTTCCTCACAGTGGTGGGGCTGTAGTGGCTTGTGTGCCTTGGTGGGTTTGTGAGCTGGGTGGGCCCTGACCCCAGAGCCTGATAGGGTCTGTCTGAGCGGTGAGGGTGTGTAAGGTGTGGGGACTGGCCCGTGCCCCACTTCTACTCCTACCTGCTCTGCCCTCATTGTCCCTGGCACCTGCTGGTGGGCCCTACCCTGTCCACTGTGTCCCTCCATGAGTCCTAAGTCCTCTGTGAGCGGCGTGGTCCGTGTGCACCTGTGTGCACGTGTGTGTGCGAGGGGCACAGGAGTCCTGTCTTGTCTCTGTGCTGTGTGGGCAGATGGAGGTTGGCCTGTTTTTACTCTCTCTGTGTTTCTCCTTGTCTTTTTTTATTCCCTCTCATCCTCATCGCACTCTGCCATCAACCCAAACTCTCATCTCTCAGATCAGCGAGAAGGTTGGTCGTTTTCACTTCTTATCCATCTACAGTTCGCCCACCGACTGTGCCCGTCAGTTGGGACCAGCAGGCTTGGTCGGCTCCCTCAGGCTCGCTCCAGCAGCGCCTGCCCGCCAGTTGGCCTCTTCTCAGTGTTTGGGCTGGCTGGCAGGCAGGACCAGGGATGGGTGGGCAGGCCTTCTGCCCTGCATGTTCCTGTTGCTTGAGTCCCTGATGCACTGTGTGTCTGCATGTCCCCTTAGCCAGGCTCCACTGTTGGAGTGGCCATACATGCATGGTGCACGGCATAAAACTGTACCCCACAGAACTGCACCCAGCTTTGCACCTGGACCAGGCTAGCTCTCTGTTCCAGGAATGGTTGTGGGGATCTCTGTCAGAAACTGTAAAGGCTGAAGTGCTTGTCATGTAGGGGGTCAGGGAAGCTTCTGCAGTCTCCCCACCCACCCTTATGTAGGCCACATTTCCCTAAGAGAAGGTGGAACTACAGGAGACAATAGGAGGCGGCTAATTTAGAGTGAGTTGTCCCCTTGAGATCCTGCAGTGCACGACACAGTCCTGCAATGTCTGCCCTGTCCTTGAGGCCCCCAGAGCCTTACCAATGCTCTGTGAAGCAGCCTGGCTGTTCTGAGACTTAAGACCAGCCTTGTTCTGCCTCCCAAAGACCCTGATGGCCGTAGTCCAAGGCTAGTGGCATCATTTTGTACACTGATTAGGTGTCCCAGCATTATATCTTTTCTGTCTCCTACCAGATCCATACCAAGGTCACCCTGCCTGACTAGACCCCTGTACCTGAACTTCCAAGCCAGCCTCTGCCTCTCGGAGGGTACAGTGTATGTGGCTCGCTGACCAGCTAACAGCCGTTGGTCCCATGCTGTGCAGTGGCACTGAGCGTTCAGATCCAGTTTGCTTATGCCTGGAATGACTGAATTGTCACTGCAATTTGCTGGGGCCTTGAATATCAGTCCAGCTCAGCCTTAGGTTGGGCAGGGCTTCTTGAAACAACCTGTATCCCCTCCCAGAGCGGTCCCCTTGGAGCCAGGCCTCTACTTCCCAGTACTGGGCCAGCAAGGGGCTAGTGGTCCTTTACATTTCATGTGGTCTAAAGGGTTAATCACTAGACTTTAGGGGTCTGAGGAAGAAGCACATGACAGACCCAAGCTACCAAGTGGCCTCTACATCATGCTCTGTGGTTTTGAGTTTACTCCAGGAGGACAAGGGAGCCAGTGAGGAGGAGGCTGCAGCTTGGGCTCAGATATCAACATAAGCCTCCATCCATATGCACTCCTGAGCTCTGGGGCATTTCGGTTACACCATTTCGCTGACCAGGCGGATCTGCCAGGACGTTCAGAAAATAGTGATCAGCAGACAGCCCAGTCGGCAGCCATTCCCCCACACCCCTTCACCTACCCTCTGCATCCTTTGTTCTTTCCCCACCCACCCTGTGGTCCCACCAAAAATAAACGCATACACAAATATTTAACGGGAAGGAGAAATGAGTTTCTAAATATTCCGGGGGGATTTGCCGGACTGGTAATTTGTTTGGTGCTGATAATTGCATCTTACATTTTTCTAGCTTTACTTAAAACTGTGTGCCGGGTGTGCCAGCATTTAATTACTGCTCTGCGGCAGCCACAAGGTTATTTATTAAAGAGTTATTTTATCTTGATACAGTGGATCCTGCCCCTTATCCCCTCCTTAATGTTGTGTTATTTTCATCAGAGAAATTTCCGCAAGTGAATGCAGATTGCGGGGCTACCTCCCCCTGCGATTAGGCTGTCACTCCACTGAGTGCTGATACCTCCAGGCGCCGCACCACCCTATTATAGGGGGTTGTCAGCGCAAATAATTAGACTTAAAAGTTACAGCTGAAATATAATCCAGAAATGGCAGGGCCCTGTTTTGGAAATTGTCTATAAAATGTCAGCACTAAGGATGCACGGGGAACGGTAATAGACCGGCATTGTTGGAGCCTGAGATTAGACCCTAAGTGCATTTTCCCCAGCTCCAGTTTTTCCTTCCCTGCTGTTGCTTCTGTCAATAGACCGAATCCAGGGTGAGTCCTGTTCCCTTTGGAGGCCCTGTGCTTGTGGCGGCTGGGGGAGGATGGTGGAGATGCTGTGTTGGAGCATCAACCACTTCTAGCTGTTGGCACGGGTAGATGTCTAGGCTGGGCTAGGACACAGGGCCTCTAGCACTTGGGACACTGTTGCCTCTTTCCCCCACACCATTTCCTGTAGATGTGCTGGCCTGCCTGAGCTCTAGCCGATCGCCTTCCAGGAGTCTTTGCATGTGGCTGGACCCTAGTTCCCTTATGTAGGGATGTGAAACACCTAGGGCCTCTGGCTGAGTCCTTCCCTAGTGCTGGGGCTACCCTGACCTCATTCCTGTCTGTAGCCCCTAAAGTTCTCCCTCTAGCTTGCATCTTGGAGAGAAGATAGAAGCCATTCTTAGTGTCAGTTCCCCCAGGGGCCCAGTTTCCTGACAGTGGCTAGAGGTGGAAAGGAGTGACCCAGGGCATTGGTCTGGCTCTGAGGCTGATCCCTAAGGCCTCTACTGGCTCAGAAAACACTATATCCACCGTGGACTATCCAGGATAAAAATGTGGACTTGTTTAGGTATGAGCCCCAGGTTTTTCTGCCAAAGACCTACTTCCTGCTGCATAACCCCCTGAATCTGGCACCCAGTGACCCCTCTTCCATTAGGGCTCCACCATTAACTAGAGCCAGATATCTGGCCTTGACCTTTCTCCTGGTGTCACTGTCAGAAGTCCCATCGGTACTCATCTGGAGCCCCATGGCCTTCATGGCTTTCGAAGACGGGAGCTTTAACCACACAGACCTAATCTTACTGAGTATATAAAGGCAGATGTGTCACTTCCTGTGTCAGCGTTGACTCTGGCCCCCATCTGCAATTGAGACATGGTGGCATAGGAACACTCTGTACAGAGCACAGAGTGGCTTTCCACTAGGTGTGATGTGCATGGCTTTAATCCCAGCACTCAGAAGGCAAAGGCAGGTGGACTTTTATGAGTTCAAGGCCAGCCTGGTGTTATACTAAGCTTCAGGATAGCCAGGGATATGTAGACCCTGTCCCAAAAAGAAAGGAAAAGAGAGTGAGAGCCGGGGGATGGGGGGTAAGGGGGCTGCCTCTGTACCTGACTCCATGCCCTTCATTGAAAAGGAGATGACAGAGAGGCCTGTTCAGTTCTAGCAACTCTTGTGTTCTGAACCCCTCCATTCCTTGCTGGGCCTGGACCTGGTTTACATGCAGCCCTTTGGACCTGGTCTGAAGCTCAAGAGTGTCCATTGCCCTGGCCTGGCAAAGCCTGCCTGTACCTTGTGCTGGTCCAGAGTTCTTGAAGGGGAGTCTGTTTCTATGGGGCACTTGGTAGCCATGACCCTGGGACACACCTTCCCCTTGTCATGAGAACTGCCATGCCTATGATACCATGTCATCAGCCATGTAGACTCCTGATATTAACATACATGATAAAGAAGCTAGGCAGTGGTGGCACACACGTAATCCCAGTACTCAGGAGGCAGAGCTGAAGACCAGCCTGCTCTACAGAGTAAGTTCCAGGACAGCCAGGGCTGCACAAACCCTGTCTTGAAAGACAACACAAAAGGATCAATGATAGGGTTGGAGAGGTGGCTTAAGGGTTAAGAGCATCTGCTCTAGAGATCTCTGTTCAGTTCCCAGCCCCTACAAGGTGGCTTACAACCATCTGTAACTCCAGTTACAGTCTCCAACATCCTCTTCTGGCTTCCATGAGTTCCAACATACATGTTGTGCACTTATGATTGTGTAGACCTACACACACACACACACACACACACACACACACACACACACTAAAAAAAAAAAAAAAAAAAAATAGAGCCAGGCAGTGGTGGTGCATGCCTTTAATCCTAGCGCTTGGGAGGCAGAGACAGACGGATTTCTGAGTTCAAGGCCAGCCTGGTCTACAGAGTGAGTTCCAGGACAGCCGGGGCTATACAGAGAAACCCTATCTCGAAAAACCAAAAAAAAAAAATTAGGACTGGAGATTTTATTTTGGCTCACTGGTTAAGAGCAATTGTTCTTACAAAGAGCCCAGGCTCCATTCCCAGTCCCAACATGGAAGCTCACCAACTCCTCGGGCATCAGGCACGCATGCGGTGCAAAACACTCATACACCTATAACAATAATAAAATAAATTTAAATAAATGAATAATAAGTTTGCTGGGCAGTGGTGGCACAGGCCTTTAATCCCTGCATTGGGAGGAAGAGGCAGGCGGACCAGCCTGGTCTATAAAGTGAGTTCCATGAAAGCCAGGGCTATACTTCTCTGTATATACAAAAACAAAACAAAAAACTAGATAAGTAAGTTTTTAAAAAGATAGGATAGAAACCCACGTATGCTAGAATAGTATGCTAGAATAAGCAAAACAAAGAGTCGTATGTTACAAAACTAGGAAGTGTGGAAGTAGTTTGGTGGTGGGCAGGGCTGGAGCCAGGTCTTCAGTGTCAGGCCACTGCTCGTCACTGCCTCTCACAGTTACTCCACTGCTCTTACCTTTGTACTAGAGCAGGTCCTCCTAGGCCTTAGGAAAGGAAAACCTAAGCTTGGCTGCCCCTGTAAAGTGTGTTGCTGCTCTCATCCGTTGTGCAAACATCCAAAGGTTCTTTCTGGTCCAAAGGTTGTTACTTAGTAGCCAGATCTAGATTACATACTGACGAGTGCCAAGGATGGAGAGATGACGCCCGAGAGAAAATGAAGATGGGATTGGAAGTGTTGCTCAGTAGTGGAATGCAGCACCTAGCATGTGAATCTCTGAGTTCTGTTCCTAGCTCTCTAAAAGAGAGAGGAAGAGAGAGAGGAGAGAGAGAAAGGAAAGAATAAGGGTACTGCTGCTTCAGGCCAAAGGTGGAAGTCTGGACGTGTTCAGTACACTCCTGGTAAATGTCTGACGTGACTGGGAACACACTGGAGCTGCCAGTGCTGTGATTCCATCTGTAGGACTTGGTGAAACTGGCATAGAAGGTGTGGAAGCAAGTTCTACCCAAGGTCCTATAGGGTAGTCATGGAGCATCTGGAACCACGCAGAAACTTGTTAATCAGGGGAACACCAGTTGTCTGTGGAAAGCTCCGGAGTTGGTTAGGGTGAGAGGTGGAGGGACCACAGGAGTGGTATTATTTAGGTGTTACTAGTGGCATTTACCTATGTGTTTGGAGGGAATTGGATTTTGAAAGATGTCTTAGGCAGACCCTTAGTACAACCTCAGTGACTTTTACGAAATGTCTCAGCTCTGAGCTTCAGTTTGACCCCCGAGGAATTGAAGTGAGGTTGAACCTGATGATCTTTGCGGGGATTCCACCGCTGCTTCTGTGACCTGGAGGCTATGCTGTAACATGCTTCTTATATGGTACCATGGGTCCTCTGCATGTCTGGGCTCCCCAGCGAGAGTCCTTAGAGACCTGTGCTCTCATAGTGGCCAGTAGGTCACTTAGGCTTGCTGCCTGTCCTCTCTGGCCCTTTGTGTAGGGTGACCATCTAGGATACGTATGAGTCTCTGCCAGCAGCTGCATGATCTGTCTGCATGCCGAGCATGCCTATGTGTAGCTAGGTCCTGTCCACCTTACCCCTCTGCATGCTCTGAATGTCTCTGCCAAAGCTTGCCACTTCAGGGTGGTTCCAGGCTTTGCCCTGGACTGAGAAGCCCAGGACAGCTTCTGACCAGGGGAGTCCAAGGCTGGGGGGTTGTGGCTAGGCACAGCCACTCTCCTTGAGATCCTTACTCACTGGTGCAGAAAGCCGTCTGCTCGGCACCCTCATCATGTTACTGCCATCATCATGCCCATCCTGCCCGCGGACCACGTCCCTGGCCCGCCCAACCCCTTGTCCCCGGACTAGCCCTCCTAAGGGGGCATCCACATTTTGGGTCCCAGGCTGACCTGCACAGCCAAGGCCCAGCAGGTAGTTGTGTCATTTTCTCTTCTCTCCTGGGGCCATGGCCTGGAGGTGGAGACATTAACTCCAGAGAAGGTGGCCATGTTACTCCCAGACTGATCCTTTGCCCACCCCAGCCATGCTGGGGATTTCTTTCATTGGTGCCCCTATCTGGTCCCTCTGGAGACACAGGAGGAGGGAAGTCAGGAATAAGCAAGGGTGGTCATTAGAGGACTACCTGGACTGTGGCCCTAACCAGGCCTGGCTCTTGGACTAAGTTCTGTGTGACCTGGGCTGAGTGTCCCATGCCATAAGATGGGACCATGGTTATGCAAGTTCTCGTTAAGAGGTGTTCCAGATGGTCCCTGAGTGCAGGGACAACTTCTGTTCCCAAAGTGAGGTGGGAAATGGTGAGCCGGGCCCCAGGGACGCCACTCCTCCTGTCTCTGAGCATGGGCTTGGCTCTGACAAGAGAGGCTTCCTTGATGAGGGGCCCCTGCCCTTCTGTCCACCTTTGCATCCTGCCCAGCCTGTGAGTGCCTCTCTCCCTCCTCCCACAGTGCGCCGTGTGGCTCCTCGTTTCTCCATCCCTCCCAGCAGCCAAGAGGTGATGCCGGGTGGCAGCGTGAATCTCACGTGTGTGGCAGTGGGGGCACCCATGCCGTATGTGAAGTGGATGATGGGTGCCGAGGAGCTTACCAAAGAGGACGAGATGCCAGTTGGCCGCAACGTTCTGGAGCTCAGCAATGTCATGCGATCTGCCAACTATACCTGTGTGGCCATCTCTTCATTAGGCATGATAGAGGCCACGGCCCAGGTCACGGTAAAAGGTGAGTGTACCAGTGCCCCAGCCAGCTGATGTTCTCCTCTGTCTTGAGGGATTTAGATCCTCAGGCCTGTGGCAGATAAGTAGGAGCTGGTCTAGAACTCATAGAGATCCTCCTGCCTCTGCTCCCCAAGGACTGGCAACACAGTTGGTAGAGTATTTACCATGTTGGAAGCCCTGGACTCAGTTCTCCAGTACTGCCAAAAGGAAATCAGGATATAAGCTAGGATTAATCATGCCACTCCTCCTGGTTCTCCTTGGGATGGAGCCCCAGGAACTCACACACACTAGAGAAGCACCTACATACCTAGCCTTACACTGTTTTCTTTTATGAAACCAAAAGGGAGCTTTCAGGGGCTCACATCGCTCTGGGATTCACCCAGGAACATCAGCCGGTCTTCCACTCTCAATTTCTGCCAGCCTCACAAAAACACAGTGTTCTAGTCCCATGCCTGCACCTCCTCTGTCACAGTCAGTGGCTTAGCATCTCCCTTCAGGCTTCAGCACTGTGAGACTTTTTCTGTCCCGCTCCACCCTCCACACACACACACCCGTCTAAGGAGAGGCCATGTTTTTCCTCCTCTCATTCACAGTTACCATCAACTCATTAGCTGATTACTTCCCCAGACTATAAATTCCAAAGAGCAGAAATACGACCACGAGTCATTGTGGCACCGAACGGGGTTCCTAGGACTTAGTGGCCATTTTTCATGGAGTGACCGTGGGCCAGGGATTTTGCTACCTTCATTTTGAGCCAAATCATGGGTCCTGGTGGCGAGGCTAGCAAGTTCATGACTCTGAACTCCAAAGGCCAATTCCTTGGGAGATAGTGCATTGTGCAGTGTGTGTGTGTGTGTGTGTGTGTGTGTGTGTGTGTGTGTGTGTGTG
>JANHMN010000004.1:32376935-32501221 GCA_030674055.1 Rhabdomys pumilio
TGTGTGTGTGTGTGTGTGTGTGTGTGTGTGTGTGTGTGTGTGTGTGTAGGGTCCTAAGGGTGATATGTTACATACTAAAGGGCTCAAGGCTCCTTGGACCACCATCAAACCTGGCTGCACTATCTCAGTAGCTGCCCCAAGAAGTCACCTCAAGCTTTTCAAGCCTTTTTTGAAGGAGAGTTGTGGGTATCAACCCCAATCTGGTGGCTGTACCCTGTGCTTGATTGATGCCTTGAATGTGTCCTCAGAGTCATGGCATCTAACAATTCTTTCTCCTCAGCTCTGCCAAAGCCTCCAATTGATCTTGTGGTGACAGAGACAACCGCCACCAGTGTTACCCTGACATGGGACTCTGGAAATACCGAGCCTGTGTCCTTCTATGGCATCCAGTACCGTGCAGCTGGCACAGACGGCCCCTTCCAGGAAGTGGATGGTGTGGCCAGCACCCGATACAGCATCGGTGGCCTAAGCCCTTTTTCAGAATATGCTTTCCGTGTGTTGGCTGTTAACAGCATTGGGCGAGGACCACCCAGTGAGGCAGTTCGAGCACGCACGGGTGAGCAGGCACCCTCCAGCCCTCCACGCCGTGTGCAGGCCCGAATGCTGAGTGCCAGCACCATGCTGGTACAGTGGGAACCGCCTGAGGAGCCCAATGGCCTGGTACGGGGATATCGCGTCTACTACACCCCAGATTCTCGACGCCCTTTGAGCGCCTGGCACAAACATAACACTGACGCAGGACTCCTTACCACCGTGGGCAGCCTGCTGCCTGGCATCACCTACAGCCTCCGAGTCCTTGCTTTCACTGCCGTGGGTGACGGCCCACCCAGCCCCACCATCCAAGTCAAGACGCAGCAGGGAGGTAGGTAGGGGGTTTGTTTTAGATGAACAGCTGACAACAGAGGCTTGGGCAGGATTTCTCCTGTTTCCTAAGGCCATTTGGAGCTTGGGAAGGGTGAGGATGCCATATTCCATAGATACTTGGTCACTGGGGATGTAGGCCAAGCTAGTGAGAGCTTGGCACCCTCTCACTGGGCCTTTGGAGGTGTTGTGAAGCTGACAGTGTCCTGCAATGGACATTGCAGTGCCTGCACAGCCTGCAGACTTCCAGGCCAAAGCGGAGTCGGACACCAGGATCCAGCTCTCGTGGCTGCTGCCCCCGCAGGAGCGGATTGTCAAGTATGAGCTGGTGTACTGGGCAGCAGAGGAGGAAGGCCAGCAGGTGAGCCACGAGACTGAGAAGGGTGGAAGGAGGCTATCCCCCTGTTCCTGGTGGCCTATGGTGAGCACACCAAGGCAGGCTACAGACCTTAGATTTTCCTGCAGCTTCGCAGCTCTTGCAGCCTATGTGGTTCTGTAGTCTGCACCACCCCGTGCTAGAGGCAAAGCTTCTAAAATATTCCTTTGTTCTCTTGGGTTCTCGGCCCATGTGACACTGTCCTAGCCTTGAAGCTTCGCCTGGGGTCATAGATCCCTGGTGGCCTTTGTGATCTTTGAGGTGCCTGTGGCATGAGTCAAGCCATGCATTTCTTGTGAGGTTGTGTGACTGTGTGGGGTGGGGCTTGGGTTCTCTGCCAGCTGCTTGCGGCCCACATGGGGAATAACCTCTGAGTGGCCTTTGAGATCTGAGCAGTCAGTAAGTGCTCTCTGCTCTTCCAGCACAAGGTGACCTTCGACCCCACTTCCTCCTACACTCTGGAGGACCTGAAGCCTGACACACTGTACCACTTCCAGCTGGCTGCCCGCTCAGATTTGGGGGTGGGCGTCTTCACTCCCACCGTAGAGGCCCGCACAGCACAGTCCAGTAAGTGTCTGCTCAGGCCACCCTTGTCACGTCGGGTGCACTGCACAAGGCACATACCGTTCCCTTTTAAGCAGGTGGGTGGTCAGGTCTGCTGAGTCCATTACTGGACTCCAGGCTGGGTTTTTGAGTCTGGACCCCAAGAAAGGGACAGGTAAGTATCCTGTTAGTCTATGTCCAGGCAGTGGTTGCCTTCTCTGCTCCCTGCCCAGCCTTCTGACCCTCTCTTACCTCTGTGACTCTTATATCTTGCACAGGTAAGTTCTGTGTGACTGTGACTCATCTCTGTCCTCTGTCCTTCTCCTTCCATACCTAGAGCATAGTTTGAGACCTGCCTAGATACCTGTCTTCCTCCCCATGGTCCCACATCTCATCACCCACGTCCCCTCCTCATACCCCACCACAGTTCCTTGGGAGCTGTGTCATCTGTCTGAGGCCTCTGTGCTTGGGGACAGGTCCATGAGAATGTGACTGTGTGGCAGTGTGTGTGTGTGTGTCCCCACATCTGCACAGGCATCCCCACAGATGTGGGGACACATGGCTTATGTGACAACATGACTGTTTGTAGAGCCACCTGGAGTTTGTGTGAATGCCCAGCTAATAGCACCTGAGTGTGTCAGTGTTTGTGGGTATGACTGTGTCTGTCACACCCAGATTGTGACTGGCACAAGAATGTGGCTTGGTGTGATATTAGATGGCTTGTCTATGGTCAGTATGCCAGTATCTTCAAGTTTGCCTGTTTGATAAGATGCTCACGGGTGTGACTGGCTGGGTATCACTGCAAAACAGAAACCATAAGCTGACAATGTCAATTAAGTCTGTATGAGGTGGGACTGTGTGCAGAGATTGCCTGACTTTGTAGTCATAAGTTTATTCTAGAAGCCTCTGCTATGCTATGTCTGGTAGTGTGGCCAGAAGGCAAGGCCTGTATCCATAGGGCTCCTGCAGTGGACCAAGACATACAGTGGTGCCTGTAATTACCCAAATGAGCTCTTAATTACATTTGTGCAGAGTGAGCTGGGAGGGTGGAGAGATGGCAGTACCGGAGCCACTGTTGGTGCAAGGTCAGAGGCAAACACTGTTGGTGCAAGGTCAAAGAGAGTTCAGTCTCAGAGATATGACACTTCATCTCGACTGAAGCAAGCGTGGAAGCTAATTAGGTAAAAGGAACAGGGAATATGGTGGCCCTGGGCAGGGACTCTGCAGACTGTTGTTCTCAGAGAAGCCACCCAAGCTGTACCAGTTGGGTGGCTCTGAAAATGGGCAGGTGACCCAAGATGCAGAGACCACTTAGAAGCCTCTTTTGTGGACTAGGTGAAGTTCGCTGACTTGGCTGAACTGGTGATAGGAGGTAGGGTTACCTAGGATACTTCCTGGCCAAGGCTTGGTGATAGAGTGAAGACTCGGCGCAGTGGGATGGAGATGGAGGTACAACGTGTTTCCAGTGGTAGGCTCCGATAGCATGCACTCCCCCAGGACAGGAAATGCATGGAAGCAGGTGTGAACAGTATACCTGGTTTCAGACACCCAGATTCCAGACGCTGTCTGTCAGGGGCAGAAGTGTGGAGGTGTGGGGCCCTAAGCTGGAGGAGGCAGACCTGAGAAGACTAGAAATGAGATCTAGGGGTGGGGAAGAGGATAAAGAAGAAGTTTGTAGAGTGGACCTGAACCTGCTGCTGAGTGGCCAAAGGGAACTAGAAATAGTCGGAGAGCAGGCTTGGGGGGCTGTGTGATAGCTTGGCGGAGGCTCAGAGTATGTGAGGAAGTAAGCCAGCATGCTAAGATGTCATCAAGAAGCTCACTGTGAGGGGGCTGTAGTAACTGGGTGGCCTGTAACAATGAGGACGGGGTCTTCTTTGAAGGTGGGAACTCTTGAAGTGCATGTGTTTGCTTTTGTGAGAGTCTGGAGGACCACACTGAAAGCATAGATGGAGAGGGCCAGCTGGTAAAGTCTCTGGAGGTAGAAGGAAGGGGGCAGAATGTGGGTGAGAAAGAGCTTGGCCTTGGACCCCACTCTTGAGATTGAACAGGAAGAGGGGCTGATAGCTAGAAATAGAAGCAGAAATGGAAATGGAAGGCAGGCAGCAGGCTTCTATGCCTATAGGCGAAGGGAGCTGGAGGTCTGGGAGCTGTGCAGATTGACGACACATCTGTAAAGTGGCAGAGTAGCAAGATAGAGTAGACCTCAGCAGGTAGCCCAGAGAGCCCAGGGGGAGCCCGCTGGATGCCTGTCTGCCTGCCTCAGTACTGCAGTATCCATTACCTAGTGTGGGTCAAGCAATGGTGGGAAAAGGAGGGGCTTATGGAATGACTCAGCAGGTAAGAGAGCTTGCTGCGTAATCATGAAGATTTAAGTTCAAATCCTCGACACCCACATAAAAAATAGGGCATGGTCACATACACACCTTAGCAACAGCACTGTCGGAAGGCTGAGTCGGGAATCTGTGGGGCAGGTACACGTGTTCACATATACATACACTGTACACAAATACAAAGACAAGGAAGTGAGCATGGGACACTGGTGAGAATGGTAAACCCGGGGGGCAGGGGAGGACTTTAAGTCACGGCTGAATATTCAGGGCTGTAAGGATGAAAGTGGGTGATGTGACCCTCAGGGGTAAGAGTAGAATGCTGGGGCCTGGGGAGACCTAGCTGGGACAAAAGGTGGGTGCACAGGGGGAGGTTAAAGGTTATTCCCAGCACTGGTGTGTGGTGCTCTGCCACTGGTTGGTGAGTTGTAGGGTGTTGAAGTTACCTAGATAGCGAGTGGCAAACTTGAGGGAAAAGAAAGCTCCCTCTGTTGGTAGTGATGTGGTGTCTAGAAAAGTCACCAGGCACAAAGAGAGCACACAGTCACCTCCTAACTCATAAGGAATCTGTTGAATACTTTCCTTCCAAACTGCAGAGGCCACTAGCCATCCCTGTGACTAGCCTCAGACTTTCGTGAGTTTAAGCACAGAGCCCTGCCCATGCAGGCACAGGTTAAGGTAGTCTTAAACCAGAGGAGGCCTTGGCACCACTTATCCCCAGAGAGAATTATATTCTCCGAGTGTTCTGGTATGTGTATATATATATTTGATACCATGTTTGTGTGAGACGGCATATGCTGTTAGAACTCCATATGTGCATGTGAGACACTGCACATACCGTGCGTGTGTGTGTGTGTGTGTGTGTGTGTGTGTGTGTGTGTGTAACAGTAGAAAGCTAGTTCTGAGGGAGTTAGGCTGTCTCAGCAACAGTATGCCTAGAGGGCCTCACTCAGGATGGCTGGGTGAGTCTCCGGTCCCTTGTTACTTGGTCACTGTGCCTGTGATCCCCACCCTCCATTTGCCTGCTTTCCCCCCATTTGTCTTCCCCAGCCCCATCTGCCCCTCCCCAGAAGGTGACATGTGTGAGCACGGGCTCCACCACGGTCCGGGTAAGTTGGGTTCCACCGCCGGCTGACAGCCGCAACGGCGTTATCACCCAGTACTCCGTGGCCTATGAGGCAGTGGACGGCGAGGACCGTAAGCGGCATGTGGTGGATGGCATCAGCCGTGAGCATTCCAGCTGGGACCTGTTGGGCCTGGAGAAGTGGACGGAGTACCGGGTGTGGGTACGGGCACACACAGATGTGGGCCCTGGCCCTGAGAGCAACCCGGTGCTGGTGCGCACCGACGAGGACGGTAGGCCACAGTGGGTAGCATTGTCATGAGGAGGGGCGGGAATGGGAGGCATGCCATCTGGGGCTGCCTGCCAAGCACCCAGGATCTACCCTCCACAGAACCTAACAGACTCATTATTCTAAACTTAGGCTTAATGGTTTAACCACTGGGCAGTGTAGTTGGTGGGGTAACCCATATCCAGGTCCTGGCTTCTGAGCTGTCTCCAAGATAGCTGAAGCCTTAAACCATAAAGGACTATGGCAGAAGGAGCAGCCCCACCTAATATGAAAGCCAGGATTGGAAAGATGGGTGCAAAAGACTCATGTGGGCTAGTGAAGTTTGTGACAGATGGTGTAAGCCTAGGTAGTTGAAGAGTTGGTACCTCACTTCTGGCTGTTCCCCACATCTACGTTCCCCATGAATAAGTAGCCCTGCCAGAGGGTTCATAGGGATGGCCCAAGGCAGGCAAATCAGCCAGCCAAAGAGACATCATTGGAGCCTTTCCCAAGGGGGCGGGTGCAGAGTCTCAGCCCTAAAGTTAGCTGTACATGCCTAAGCCAGGCTCAGTTCCTCCGTGTCTGAGTCTCTTCTCTGCCTGGCCCCTAGTGCCTAGCGGGCCACCACGGAAGGTGGAGGTTGAGCCTCTGAACTCCACTGCTGTGCATGTCTCCTGGAAGCTGCCCGTCCCCAACAAGCAGCATGGACAGATTCGTGGCTACCAGGTCACCTATGTGCGGCTGGAGAATGGTGAGCCCCGAGGTCAACCCATCATCCAGGATGTCATGCTGGCTGAGGCTCAGGTATGTCATTGATGGTCGTGGGTGGCAGGGTAAACAGTGACCAGTGTGTCATAGTTACTCCTAGAGCCCAGATTTGTTGCTCCAATGCCTGCCCTCAGAGGTGTTTGTGCATTTTATGATCATTGGAGCTGCCTTGATCTGTCAGGGCGGGAGTTATTGAGATCGGGTGGTGAGGTCCATGTTCCAGAGAGACTTGGGTTTTGTGTTAGGATTATTAAAGCTATGCTCACCTAGGTCCTGCTACGCCCTCCACCATGGTAGCAGTCTTAGTTCCCAGTGCTCACAGGGCTACCTCCAAAGACCCCAGGCTCCTGACACAGGGCACTGGCTTTATCCTTGTGGTTTGCAGAAAGCACACTTGCTGTGGCTCTGAGCTGAACTGTTGTCCCAGGCAATATTGTTCTGAGTATCCATCCCCTGCACTGCCCAGCTAGAGGCAGACAAGACTTCTCTATCCTCTATGGCCTCAAGCCAGTGACTGAGGCAAAGCTCTGCAAATAATCACCTGAGTGTCACTCAGCTCCTGACCCCGAGTGTTTATCTCCAAGGCTAAGCCTGCCAACTCTTTCCTGTTGGAAGCTTCTGTCTTCCTGGGGGTTCTGCCCACAAGCTTACAGTCAGGCCCCTGGAGTATTCTGACCCTCACCTTGCTATTCCATCAAGGAGCACCAAGCGCTGTGAGGTTATATGTATGGCCAAAATGAGCCAGCATGTGGGTGGCAGGACTTGGATGGGAGGCCAAGTCTCTACCCTGAGAAAGGACTAATCAAGTATTGGAAAAACTGTGTTGTCTGCCCTTGGTCTTCCTGTTCAGAACCAGGTCCTGAGGATTCTTAGGTCAGCACCAAGTCCCAACAGAAAGAGTCTAGATTCCCTCCCCAACCAAGTGGGAACCCCATATTCTGCATGCTGTGCTGAGGGGTGATCCTCCACACAGACAAACAGCCTTCATACCTTTGGCTAGGCTCTACCCTCTGAGCCAAAATTCTTTTCTGCCCAGAGGGTGCCCTCTTTCTTCTCCCAACCTGCCTGTGCTGAAGGGCCCAGGAGTGGGAGAGGTGGGTGTGTTCACCAGCTTGCATTCCTGGGGCAGGTTGAGGGCTCCTCACAGTCTCAGCAGACACACCCGCCTAGAAACATCCAGAGAATGACTCGATCCGGCCCCTCCCATCCTAGGAGCCTGGCCCCACAGCTGCAGCCACTGTGGTTCCAGGAAAGTCACATTGGGTACTTTTGTGTGCTGGTCCCCTACAGTTTGAAGGGGGTTGGGTAATAAGATCAGGGACATTGTCCCCATATTTGTGTTCTCTATGAGGAAATATACCCAAGCCGACTCTAGGGAGGCTATGGAAGACAAGGCCTGCCCTTGCAGCCTCCCACCCCCTGGGACTGGGTCATTCTGCTTTGGGCCAGTGGGAGACCAGATGGTGCACTTATCCAGCCTGGCCCCAGGGCCTAGGTATCCCCTGTGTGACTCTTGTCAAGGACACCCCAGCCTGCCCTTATCCACCCAGTAGAACCATCTGTGCAGCCCAGGGCCCCAATAAGATCAGAAAAAAAAGCATATGATATGTATTCCCACCAGATGTGTACAACCCAGCCTGCCTCCCCTGTGTTCCCTCTATATGAGACTCAACACTTCCTTTTGTCCCGTCTTTTCTCTTACTGTTGTGGTTTAGTCTAGCTATTTTCTGTCCCCTTTCCTTCTCTCCTCTCCCTACTCCTCTTTCAGCCTCTTCCTTGTCCCATCTATCCCTCTGTCATTTTTCTCTCACTACTTGACACAGGAGAACCTACGTGTGATAACTCCACACCAGGGCTTGGGAAGCCCAGATCTCCCCTCATGTAAGGAACCCTAACTAGACCTGGTCCCAGCCCACTCTGCAAAGTAGACACGATCATTCCAGAACTCCATAGCCTCTCTATATTCTTTTGCAAAGACTTTGTGACAGAGCTGGCTCAAATAGCAGGTGCCCAGGCACTCCAGCACCAGACTAGTAGACAGGTCAGACCAGCTATATGAGGATGATCTGGCTAGAGGACTCCAAACAGGACCTGCCCCTCACTAGCCAACCCCTAGCTTCAAGACTGCAAGGCTTTACATTAGAGTCTTCAGTCCATATACCTGATCACCCAGCATACCAGTGCACACTGGTATTAGAATTTACCACTACCAGCCAAGAAACTAGTTTTCCTATTTTGACTCCAGGCACCTGTAGAATTGAAATCAGGGGTGTGAGGTCTCCCTGTGGATCTGGGGTAATGCCCAGGCATTGTGCTGGCTACTCAGCCTTTATAATCTCCCTGGCAAGCCTGATTCTTGGCCCACTCCAGCAATAAGTCCAGAACTTATGTTCTGAGACACTCAGCTCAGGTGACTCTAATTTAGTGTCTCAGCTAAGAGCAGGATAGATGGTTGGATAGGTAGAAAGATAGATAGATAGATAGATAGATAGATAGATAGATAGATAGATAGATAGATAGATAGATAGGATAAGATAGAATAAGATAAGATAGACAGATCGAGCTAGACAGAGCGAGCAAGCTAAACAGCCATGGCAGGACATTGGGACTCTAAGCACATACCAGGGTATGTAGTCATCCCTTAATGTCTTCCCTCTGCCTAAGCTGTCAAGTCTGTCTCCATATCTGATAGTCTACCATGTCTCCCTGCCCTTGACAGGCCTGGCACACACAGTGGTGCTCAGTGATGCAGGGACTTGTTGTCTTTGAGTGGGGACTAGTCCTGGGCTGTCACCTCAGTGGGTACTTCAGCACTGTCTATCAGTTCTCCATGGGCCAGGTCCTCTCCAGGCCAAATCCTTCACCATCCTATCTCCCTTTTTCTCCTTCTCCCGCTGTCAGTGGAGACCAGAGGAGTCCGAGGACTATGTAAGTAACAGGTGTGCAAGCACGGGCAAGACTGGGTCAGGCTGGGCTCATGGGACACTCCCCCTCTCCCAGCCTGAGTTGCCAAGATCCACAGGGCACCGGCCACATCCAGAGAAAATTGGCGTGTAGACATGAGCACCAGGCTGAGCAGTGATTGGCGGTTCCTCTAATCCGTACTCCTCGCCTGTCGAGCAGCAATTTGAGGCCAATGTTCACAATCGACCAGGACCTGGCCCCTGCTCTGGCCAGACAGGGATGGAGTTAAATCCAATCCCGATCGTTAGGCCTTATTGATCCCTAGAGTGAAAAATCACCTGCTCAGGCCCAGGCTGGGAGAAGCACTGGGAGCCAGGTCCAGCACCGGTACTGCTGGAGCCCGAGCCCTGGGAGACCCTCCAGCTTGGCCCTGAAAAGGGTTGTTGGCATCTGCACTTGGCCCCACCTGAGGCTTAGAGCTGGAGGGACACCAGGGCTGGTGCTGACAGCCCTATTCCTACTGAATGGTGGTACCCTCCTTTCTTCCTCCTCCTCCTGTGTGGCGTGGCTTGGTCTCCTATGGTGTTTGTCCGCATGTCCCAAAACGATGATTTTGCTGGCTGGGTGTTTGGGTAGGATCTGCTAAGGTAGAAGGAAGTGGAATGGCTGACTTCTTGGTTATCAGTGGAAACAAGAGGGAAATGTGTTCCCGGGTTTGAGGACTTCTGTGTCCTGTCTTTTTCTCCCTCTTACGTGGTTTCAGGAGGGATTAAATATCAGTCACTGGAGTAGATGGGCGTCTCTCTAACTTACATTGTTGTACTTTGTCCCTCCCCTTTATCCGGTGCACTCTCTCTGTCTTTCACTGTGTATGCGTGCATGTCCGCGCATGCGTGCGTGCGTGCGTGCGTGCGTGTGTGTGTGTGTGTGTGTGTGTGTGTGTGTGTGTGTGTGTTTGCATTAGTGTCTGTAAGTGGCCTTGCACCCACTAGTTCAAGAGGGATGGTAGTCTTTATACATTTGCATGCCTAGAGACATGAAGGTGCCTGGTGCATGCAAGGCTCTGTCTGTATGTGTGTGGAGACCTCATGAGGTGTCACTCACAGCACAATAGAGTGAAAGTAACAGTATAGCCCTTTGTTATTCCCTGAAAGGAAGGATGAGCTGTCTGCCCCAGGCATGGGGCTTCTGGGGTGTGTGGCATGTTCCTAGCTCACGGCCCACCTGGCTGTCCTGCCTCTAGCTGAGTAAGGATTTGTCCAGCTTCACCTCCCAAGACCTTGGTCCTATGTACCTGGGCACCCTAGGCTACAGTCTTCAGATGACTGACAGTCTAGCTTTTTTCTCACACAGTATAATGGGACCTGCCTTTCCTCCTTCACCTTCAGGAAACCACCATCAGTGGCCTCACCCCTGAGACTACCTACTCCATTACCGTTGCTGCCTACACCACTAAAGGGGATGGTGCCCGAAGCAAGCCCAAAGTGGTTACTACAACTGGGGCAGGTGAGTAGAGGGTCAGGGACAAAGCTGGGTGGGCAGCAGGGAGGGCGGCACCAGAGCCCAGTGCGTGCTGTTCAGTCCCAGGACGGCCCACCATGATGGTCAGCACCACGGCCATGCACACGGCGCTGCTGCAGTGGCACCCACCCAAGGAGCTGCCTGGAGAGCTGCTGGGCTATCGTCTGCAATACCGTCGGGCAGACGAGGCACGACCCAACACCATAGACTTTGGCAAGGATGACCAGCATTTTACAGTCACCGGTCTGCACAAAGGGGCCACCTACATCTTCCGGCTTGCTGCCAAGAACCGGGCTGGCCCAGGTGAAGAGTTTGAGAAAGAGATCACGACCCCTGAGGACGTGCCCACTGGCTTTCCTCAAAACCTTCGAGTGACAGGACTGACCACATCTACTACGGAACTGGCCTGGGACCCGCCGGTGCTGGCAGAGAGGAATGGTCGCATCACCAACTATACTGTGGTCTTCCGTGACATCAACAGCCAGCATGAAGTCCAGAATGTCACTGACAACATACACCTTACGCTCTTGGGCCTCAAACCAGACACCACTTACGACATCAAGGTCCGTGCACATACCAGCAAAGGCGCCGGCCCACTCAGCCCTAGCATCCAGTCCCGGACCATGCCCATGGAGCAAGGTGTGTGCTGTGGTCATGGCCTTGGCTGCCCAAGCGTGACTGCTCCTAGGGACCTGTGCTGTCCTTCACCCACTGACCTCTCGCAGCTGATCCAGCAGCTTCTGCTGTGTGATACTTCACACTCTCATGACCGCTAACCTCTAACGAACAGGCACCACATTCTTGGGTGTGCGGCCCTGACCTCTGCTGTCCTTGACCTACTGACCTATCTGCGTGACCTTCCAGTCTCTTGTGACCTTGACCCACTGATCTCTTTTTGCTACATCACCTTCGAGGGTGTGCAGGTTGCTCGACTTTGGTCTGTGGCACTAATCATTTAGGGGCCTAACCTACTGACATCCAGAGACCATGTGGCCATGTACATCTCGTGACCACAGCCCACTAATCCCTGGCTACCCTGACCTGGTGTCTGAGCTGAGGCTCTTACGGAGATCTGGCCACAGGCACAGTGGTGTCCACAGCCGGTTCAGTGTTCACTGTGGAAGAACCTGGGTTAGGAGTTGGACTGTGCAATGTGAAGCTGCCTGGGGGTACTTGATTGTCACCGTCAGTTCATATCCCCTCGCTCCCCTACTCCTGTGCTTTAGCCATTGTCACATCCTCTGGCCCCCTCACCCCACCCCAGCTTGCCACAGAGCTCACTCCCTCCTCATGCTTCCACAGTGTTTGCCAAGAATTTCCGTGTGGCTGCCGCAATGAAGACATCTGTGCTGCTCAGCTGGGAGGTCCCTGACTCTTACAAGTCAGCTGTGCCCTTCAAGGTGGGTAGGCTAGTGCCAACCAAGACCAGAGCCCCCTCCCGCATCTGCTCTGCATTGCCATCCCAATCCCAGTAGACACACACACGTGTATCTGTGAACTGGATCCGCATGCGGCCTCTCTGCCCTGCAGACCTGTGGGGGGATTCTCACCCAGAGGCATGAGCTGCTCCTCCTCTTTCCCCTACAGATCCTGTACAATGGGCAGAGTGTGGAGGTGGACGGGCACTCTATGCGGAAGCTGATTGCAGACCTGCAACCCAACACAGAATATTCCTTCGTCCTGATGAATCGTGGCAGTAGTGCCGGGGGCCTACAGCATCTGGTGTCCATCCGCACTGCCCCAGACCTCCTGCCTCAGAAGCCACTGCCTGCCTCTGCCTTTATAGAGGATGGCCGCTTCTCCCTCTCCATGCCCCAAGTGCAGGACCCCTCACTAGTCAGGTATACAGAGGAGGCCGGAGGCTGGCACAGATAGGGATCATAGCCACGGTTGATGAAGGTTCTGATTGTTACTCTGTCCACACAGGTGGTTCTACATTGTGGTGGTGCCCATTGACCGTGTGGGCGGGAACTTGCTGACACCAAGATGGAACACACCAGAGGAGTTGGAGCTGGACGAGGTGCCTAGGGAAAGATCAGCACTGAGGGTAGCCATGTGGTGGGCAGTGGCCATCTTTCCCTGAGTGTTGCCCCAGGAGTCCAAATCTGGCTGTCAGCCACTCCCTCTCTGGGGAGAGGGACTCTGAGGGGGATCCCCAGGAGATTTCTGAATACTCCAGAAGGACTCACAGGTTCTTCCCTGGAGGTGTTTGGTAAGAATCTCATGCTATGGGAGTCACTAGAGACATCTCTAAAGGTCTCAGTGTCCTGAGCTCTGTGGACCTCAGAGGGGCCTGTGGTGTAGAGCCCACAGAAGGCTCACACCTTAAGCCTAAGTTCTCCTGAATACATGAAATTACCTCCTGTTTCTTCCTCACTGCTCATGCGGAAACTGATTTCTCTGGTTAGGATAAGGTTATTCATGAGGCCCTTCCTTATAGGCTACCAGGAGGGTCTCACTCTGATGTCAGGAAGTATCCTGTAATGGCTATGGCCAGGCCAGCCCCATGGGGTCCCTAGGGAGAGGGAGCCTCTATATCAGCCTCAGTAGCTGATGTCTCAGGTTATGTTCCCAGGCCTTGTGTGACTTTGCTCTGCTCTGCTCTGCCAGCTTCTGGAGGCTATCGAGCAGGGTGAGGAGAAGCAGCGGAGGAGGAGGAGGAGGCGCCAAGCAGAGCGACTGAAGCCTTATGTGGCAGCTCAAGTGGATGAGCTTCCTGAGACCTTCACCCTGGGGGACAAGAAGAGCTACCGTGGCTTCTACAACCGGCCCCTGTCTCCGGATCTGAGTTACCAGTGCTTTGTGCTTGCCTCCCTCAAGGAGCCCATGGACCAGGTTGGCCTGATCTGGCATGACTCTCAGAACCCTGAGACCCCAGGCTTAATCTAAGACAGGCCAGTCTCAGACCTTAGGAGACCCCAGGTCTGCATTATCCCTGAGACTCCAGCATCCTAGGACTAGGACAGCCCTGAGGACCAAGGCGTATACTAGGTATCCCATGACACTAGGCCTCAGGATGTGAGGACCAGACCTAACGTGGCTTTGGTAACCCAGTCCTACTGACCTGCCACAAGTCGGTCTTACAGGGTGTAGAGCCTGGGCCAGCCCCATGTATCCTGCTCTCAGTGTCCTCTCTGGGTTTGATTGGTGAGGGTGGGAGCTTTCTTGCTGTGCTCATAGCCCTTGCTGTTGCTTCACTGGACCACAGAAGCGCTATGCCTCCAGCCCCTACTCGGATGAGATTGTAGTCCAGGTGACGCCAGCTCAGCAACAGGAGGAGCCCGAGATGCTGTGGGTGACAGGCCCTGTCCTGGCGGTCATTCTCATCATACTCATTGTCATCGCCATCCTCCTATTCAAGAGGTGAGTGCTGCACCTGGCTCTGTGGGACAGATCCTGCCTCTTGCCTCTCTGCTACTCTCTGGTGCAGTGTTAAGTGGGCCATCTCAGCCTGGCCCCTGGGTGCAGTGGGAAGCCAGGATGGACAGAAACAGCGGTTCTGTGTGTGTACACATCTCCAGGTCTGCCTTTATGAAGAAGGGCTGTCCCCAGGCATGTCCGTCCGTTTCTGTGCGTGTGAGTGTGTCTGTCTCATCTACAGTTTTCAGGAGCCACTGCTTCCTGGTCTCCTGCTGTAAACACTTTTCTTCTGCCACTAAGTCCTGGCTGGTTATCTGGCCTCCTTTCCTCCTTAGGCCCACAAGAGGTCTAGGCTGAGTTGCGGACCCATATCCCCATGAGTACTTACACAGCAGACATTTACTAAAGACCGTTAGCTGTCTAAAAGTTACCTGTTTTCAGTAGTTGTAGCACCTGTCCTTGGAGGTGCCCCGCTGCCCTCTCAGCTTCCAAGCCGCTTCCAGATATTTTACTTGACCATCCACAATTTATATTTATATATAATATATATTCTGATTTTTAAAATAGGGTCTCACTGGATATAGCCTTGGCTTCCCTAGAATCTAGCCCAGACTGGCTTCAGACTCACAGAGATCTGCCTACCTCTGTCTGCCATGCTATTCTAGAGACTGAGGTAGCAGGATCCACGGGGCTAACCTGGGTAACTTAGCTAAATCCTATCTCAAAAAAAAAAAAAGTCTATTTTTTTGTTTTGTTTTGTTTTTTTTAAGGTGAGGAGTTCAGTGTGGAGTGCCTGCCTTTGCATGCACCAAGTCCTGGGTTCAATCCCGAGTACCACAAAAACTTAAAAGTTTTTTTAAAAGCCTAACCTTTGAGCCTGACGGTTGAAATGCCTGGTTAGCTGTGTCTTTAGCATCTCCCTTGACATCAACACACTAAATCAATCCAGTCTCTAGGCCCCTCCTGTGCAGCAGTGCCCACCCCTAGCCTCCAGTACCCCCTCACCTGGTAGCTGTTTGCTTCTCGTTCTTATTTCTAGTCTTTGGTGCTTCAGAGACCTCTGGCTCCTGGTCCCATCTTTATACAGCCCCTCATCTATCCCAGAGTGCCCCACTAGATATGTGCTGGGCCTACGGCTGCTTAGGCTGAGCCCCCAGCAGCTGGCACATGGCCAGCTGTTGAACATGTCCTGTTCTATGTGTGATGTGTCACTTCATGGAGGTACCCACTTCCCTGTCATTACCCTACCCTTGTCTAGACCCCATAATCCTCCCTGGCAAGTTCACTCCTTCCTCAGACCTGTAGGTGGCACTAAGAAGTGTCCCTCCACCCACTTACCCTCACCATCCCCACTTGGGTTCCAGTGTCTATACACAGAGGTGAGCGCCCTGAGGTTGTCCTACGGGTACCTTATCAGGGTCCCACGTGTCCCTTGTCATGTGAGGGCTGAGTGCTCCGCAGCAACAATGACCATTCCTTTCTTCTGTCCTTGCCTGTCTCTCGGGACCTAGTAAACAAGAAAGGTAGGAGTTGTTCCTTCTCTCTGTACACGCCTCCCCCTCACTTATCCCTCTGCACATCTTGGGCCTGCAGGGAGGGGTGGAGCTCTGACGGAACCCTCTTAGCCTGTGGCTTTAACCAGCAAGCTGCCTGCTCAACACAGTAGGCTCTCCAGTTCTGGATGAATCCTCATGGGCATGAGGGGCAGACTCTGTCACGCTCCTGTTGTCCAACTGTACCTTCCGAAGTAGATGCTCCTCCCTGGAGCATGTGCACGCTGCAGCCCTCATTGCTTCCCTGAGTCCACAGAGCTCTCCAGAACCCTCCTTAGACTCCCATTTCTTCAACCTAATTCCTATAAGAAGTCATCTCTGCACTCGGCAGAGCAGCAGGGAAAGGTGCCCTGATGCACACATGCGTGGTGTATTTCCAAGTTCTCCGCAGACACTCCCGTGCAGGGACTGCAGGTGGTCCCCCAGTATGTCTCTGGCCCTGTCCTTTTTAGATGGACAAGCTGACACCAGTGAGAGAGGACTCTGTCTGGCTAGGGCCCTGCTGTTCCTGCCCCTCCCCTGCTACTCTGGACATTTGCCCTGAGAGCCAGGCAGCTGGGACCCAGTCCCTTGTGTGTTTGTGTGTTTTCTGTGCCAGTGCATGTTTGTTCGTGGTGGTTTCTGCTGTCTCAGCTGTGGTCGCAGCAGCCACTGCCCAGTGGTAACCTGCCTCCTGTCCAGAGGAACCACCAGCCTCTCTGACCTTCCTCCCTCGCTGCACTGCTCCCATGCCCACTCCACACCTGCTGTCTCCCTGCCCCATCCCTACCCTGTGTTCTCTCATGTTGACGCTGCTTTGCCCCTGGCTCACACCCAGAGATCCCAGGATAAGGTGGGGTGGTGGGAAGACATCTGTGGCCATGGGAGCTGCCTATGCTCCAAGTTTTCACTAGCCTTTTCTTGCTTCTTTAGGAAGAGAACACACTCCCCATCATCAAAGGATGAGCAGTCAATTGGGCTGAAGGACTCCCTGTTGGCCCACTCTTCTGACCCTGTGGAGATGCGGAGGCTTAACTACCAGACCCCAGGTAGGGCTGACCCCTCAGCCTCTTGGCCTCCGGCTCAGTCCCTCAGGCCACAGGTCTCTCCCACCAAAAGACCCTGATGCACACTTCTGGCTAATTCTCTTCCTTTTTGGTTCCCTTTGTATTGACATGACGGAGGCATTCATATCCAACAGGCGGACAGGCTAGGAGACTTCTAGAGACAGCAGAGGTTCCTTGTGTCTCTAGTCTCTGAATATGGACTGCAAGGGACCTCTTGAAGCCCACAGCTCTGGCACAAGTGGTCAGTCTCTATATCTGCTCTCTAGCCCTTGACCACACACACACACACACACAGCAGGCTGTGTTAGAAGTGAGAAGCTGTAGCAGACAGAATGGTAGATGAGGGGCTCACACTTGACTATTTCAGGTTTACTGTGCATGGATGTGGGGTCCCAGCTCCAGGATCAATACCTGTCCCTTCCCCTGAGCTGCTCTCATTGACTTCAAACTCTCTTTCTACCTGGAATATCACTCCTTCCCTATACCCCAGAGGTGTCTCTCAGAGAGCCACAGTCTCTCTAGCTGTCGCTCCTGAACTTGGCTGGCTCACCCCCGTCCTTATATTTATTGTGTGGTAGATTCTCGTTGGATGCCTGTGAGCACACAACAATGGGATGAATGAGTGAAGGAATATGTGTACACAGAGGGCTTGTGTATGTGTGAGCTGGTTATCACTGCACATCAAATTACCCCCTAAACTTAGCGGCTTAAAACAACAGTAATTATGTATTCTCTCTCACAGTTTTTATGAGTCAGGAATTCAGAGAGGGCACGGTAGGATCAGTGTCTATTCTAGAAATACCCAAGCCCTCATCCGGAAGATTTGAAAGCTGGGAACTAGAATCATTTAAAGTGAGGCTGGCAAATTATGGCCTGGAGCCAAATACGGCCCACTATCTGCTTTTATAAATAAATTTGCCTGGCACACTACTACATCCATTCATTTCTGGGGACGTTTGCACTACAAAGGTCAGTTGACAAATAGAAGGTAGAAGAGAACCTGGATGTCTGCGAGCCTTTAGTACTTGTTTTCTGGCCTTTGGTAGTGAACATTTGCCAACCCCCGGGTGGTTTGTTCAGGTGCTAGCCTCTTTGTGTAGCCTGGACTTCCTTACAGCATGGTGACTGAGTTCCAAAGACACATGTCTTGAGAAAGTGTGCCGAGTGGACCCAGCAGGCTGTTGTAACCAATGAGTGGATCTGTGAGGAAGGCAAGCACCAGAATGGTGCTAGAGGAGACTGCTCTCAGGGGGTGCCTCACTTCATGGGCACTGTACAGGAATTTGGGTTGAAGGTGGCTCTAAGTGGAAGCACAGTGTGTGTACATCAAAATCCTTAAGGGTATTTCTGCAGCATTGGAGCCGCGGAGTAACTGGGGCTAGGCAGAGGTCTTCTTGACCAGACCTTGACCAGCTGGCTGAACAGCTTAGATTTCATCCTGACTGACCGAGAGAGTCGTTGAAGCTCTTCATCTGAGGAGCAGCGGGGCTGCTATAAAAATACCTCAGACTGCTTCTGTGGAGAGCGGGCCCACGGGGAGGAGGTCGGGCAGTTAGGTGATAGGAAAGTGAGGGCAGGAGAAGAGCAGCCTCTGGAAAGCTGGAGGTGGTAAAGCAGAAAGTGAACTGAGCTCACACACGGATGCAAAGACAGCTCAGTGGTTGCTGCCATAGAGGATGTCCAAGTGGCCTTGGTGTCAGGACTTGGTGCTGACCTCAACCCAGACGCCACCAGTGTGAGTGATGCCAAGGATCAGGCAGTGGTCAAAGCTCAGAATGGGCGGGCTCTCCCAGGATGAGTAGGAAGGGAGAAGGGAAACCCATGACGACAGGATTGTGTAGTGTTAGGGGAGCATGCAGACAGAGGTGTGGGCAGAAAGGCTCCCTGTCTTGGGTGCTAGCGTAGTGTGATATTGAGAAGGTGGGGTAGGACCCAGCCTTCAGGCAGGAGTCTTCCCATGGGTTGAAGAGTAGCAGAGAGGATGTGGAGCCCCTTTCAAATATCAGTGTGTGAAGGATACCATGGGTACATGACACCCCCGAGAAGAGAGGAATGTGAGATTTTAAAAGATTTTTTATTTCCGGTATGGAGACCATTTGAAAATGGCCAAGGTCAGATTTTGAGGGGCTGAGGGCTGGGTTGGACTGACATTTATTATAGGATCTCAAGAGGACACTTAGATCTGTGGTGTTCGGAAGCTCTCACTTTGGGGGAGGGGGGACTCTCTGTGTTACTGGAAGACATGTGAGCTTATAATGGGACCCGATCCACACTCCCATCTGTGCCTCTTCCTCTTGCCCGTCACCTACAGTCCCTTCAGTGTCGAACCGCAGAACCAGGTGACCAGGAAAGGATTCCTGAGCTCTGCTCCTGTCCCATTGTTTCTCTTGGTTTGTTTTCTCTGCAGGTTCCAGTGCCCCCAGTTGCCCGAATATCTCAAGTTAGTTTTCAAAGTTCCCAAGTTTGGGGACACTTTGGCTTCAGTGTGTCTACACTCTCCTACTTCCTCACCGTCTCCCCTCTTCCTCCTTGTGTTTCCCCTTGCCATTATTCCCCCCTCTCCCAGCTGTCTCCCTTCCCTCTGTTCCCTCCTGTGCCCACCTGGTTTCCTCCAGTGTCTTCTCTCCCACCCTATCTCCCTGTCTCTGCCACCTCTGGTCTCAGTCCGACCCCCCTGTGCCTCTGTCCTGTTCCCTTGCCTGTCTTTGTGTCTCCCTCCCCATCTCTGCTTCTTTCTTTCTACTTCTGTGCCACTCTGCCATTGTCTTTGCACTCCATGACCATTCCTCCCACACACTTGGTGCCTGGGATGACAGGGCCACCAAAACTCCTGGGGTAACTGGCATCAATGAAGGGTGGGAGGTTTGCTTCAGACAGGTGTGGGAAGAGTCCAGCTTCCAACCTATCCGCTGCTGCCATGTCCCTGAGCTTGCAGCCCCGTCTTCGTGGGAAGAAGCCTCTTATTCCTCTTAGGCAGACCTGGCAGGCAGAGAGCCCTGTTGTCCCCGTGCAGCACCAGATCATCTGGACATGCTTCTGTGTGCTCACAGTACACACGCCTCCCTCTCTGGCCTCCCCTGATGCCCAGCCACTGTGTTCTCCATTCCTGTTGCCGCCGCATGTGCTGTTGTCTCCATGCCACCAGTGCCGAGTACTTCATGACCACACATGTTCACACATGCCTTGGGCTCTCTACCACCCTGCTCAGAACTCACACTGATGCCACCTGTGTGTCTGCTCCACCTCTCCCAGGTATGCGAGACCACCCGCCCATCCCCATCACTGACCTGGCAGACAATATCGAGCGCCTCAAAGCCAATGATGGGCTCAAGTTCTCTCAGGAGTATGAGGTGAGACACCCACCATTCCCACCGTGTGTCCTCAGTATACCCAAGTCCATTTTTGTTTTGTCCTGGGTCCCAGCTGGGGCTGGGGATGTTGAGAGGTAGGCCAGGGAGATCAACAGCAAAGTTCAATTGGTGCTGAGCTCAGCCCACAGGCTCACCATAGCCCTCTGGTGGTCACCCTGGGACATGTTTCAGAAGGCTCTGCTAGGTGCCCAGGCAAATGCCTTCAGGCCTACAGAAGCAGACACTGATTTAGTAACAATGGCTGTAATATCTAATCTCCAAAAAGAACAGGTCAGCACCAGGATCCTCTTACTTGGTCCCCCATGGAGTGGTACTGTCACAGTCTTGTCTTACATACCAGAAAGCAGGACTCAAACAGGGGAGTGAGTTGCCCAGAGTCAAATAGCTGAGGAGTAGTGGAGGAGCCAAGATTGCCACCTGGACCTGACCCATGCTGTCTTCATGACCATCCACACCTCAGGCCTGCATAACAGTGTTACTGAGTCTCCCATGGTGACCATTGTCAGTGAGGGGCAGGAAGGTTGTCCTCAGGCCAGCTTCCATCTTGCTCCCACTTGTGATCTCATGTGCATGCAGAAACACATAGTATCTCATAGATAGGGAGTCAGGAAGCCCTCCAAGTGTTCACCTCACTCTGGTCTTCATCTCTGTTTGCTAGGAGCTCAGACTTCAGGGTCAGACAGGTGCCTGTCCCACCCCCAGCTCTGTCAGGGACAGCTGGGTGTCCCTAGGCCCTAGTCAGGGGAGCCTTGTTAGAAAGGAAGTGATAAGGAGACCCCCTTTTTACATCTCTGCTATGTCGGCCGCTCTTTCGCCAGCACTTGGCATAGGACACGGATGATGACTGATGGACAGATGATGGATGGAGCCGTTCAACTGGACCCAGGGGGTTGCTCTCTTAGTCAGGTGTCCACTCTTGAGTTATGTTTGGGGGATATATCCCTGGGTACCGGAGTTGCCCTTCTAAGGGCAATGGGCCAGGTAGATCCTGAAGGCAATAGGCCAGGCTTCCAAAGAAGAAAATTGAGCTTGGCAGGTAGACAGATGAGCATGTCTCTGCATAGCAACGATGCCACCTCTGCTGTAGAGGCAGAGCCTGTCAGCCGGGCATCCTGCATTTAGATTGGCTTCTGGCCAAGGAGGCCTTCCTTGTTTATTTTTACCAATATTCACCCTTGTTCTGCCCCACACCTTGCCATCCTTCCTATAAGGCTCTGCCTGCCTTGGCACCCAGGGCCCCTGCTCACAGCCGTCACCTTGGCACCTGCCCTCCATTCCTTCCATCTGAGCTTTCTTTAAAGGGCCTTCTTCGTTCTAGAGGCCTCCACATCTACTGTGGGCTCTCCCGTAACTTTCTCTTTTATGGTCTGTAAGTCATTTGTCAGACTGTTGCTATCACCTAACTGTGTGCCAATCCCTGTGCTGAATGTTGGACATACAGAGACAGATGGCCTTGGGACACAGTCACTGAGAAACACAGGCAGAGCAGTAATCGGTGCTGTGGGTATGTGGTTCTGACAACATGCACTGAAATCATATATAGCAAACACAATGGTGGGTGTGTCTGGTGAGTGGGGCCTTGCAAAAGTGATGAGCCAGCCTCCTTAAAGAATAATGAGACTGGGACCAAAATGGAGGAGACTGTGATATAGGCGTTGATTCTGTCCATCCACAAAGTAAGGACAATAACTCAAACCTGTCTTGAGTAAAGAGATGGAGAAATGCACACAGCGGCTTAGAACAGTGCTGGGCACACCATGAGCTCACACAGAAATGTAGCTGTTAGCATTTTTGTGCCCTGAGCCAGTCAAGAGCATGGGAGGCTTTTGAGCAGGAATTTGATACTCAGATCTGCATTTTTTGAAAGACTGTTCTGGCTGAAGGACAGAGTGGGTTGGAGTAGGGCAAGAGAAGAGGCCAGGAGGTACTTGCTAGCTGCAGGCAGCGGTAGCTCGTTGAGAATAGCAATGGAAGGGAGTGTGGGGGTGTGGTAAGCAGTGGGAGGGGCATTGGGAGTTTCTAAGATGGACTTCAAACCTGGCTAGGCTTCCTGGTTCCTAGGCTTATTGTCCACTGAGAGAGAGGTCACAGCAGAGCCTTCTTTGATGGGAAACTGAGCTGGCCTTTAAAAGGACTGAGGGTAGAAAGGCCTGCAAAGCTTGTGCATGGCGATGTCTCGGGCCCTGTGGGACAGTAGGGGCAGCTCTGGCATGTAGGCATGAGTCCTGTGAATGGGTGGGGGTGGCTAAGGGAAGTGCTTCAGTCAGTGACGTGATTATAAAAGGTGAAGGTTGCAGGTCTGGCTGTGTAAAATGGCCACTTGCAATCCCAAAGCGGGGAAATAGAGACAGAAGAGCCACCATGGTCTTTCTGGCTAGCCAGCCTGGCTTACTTGGTGAGCCATAGGTGACTGAGAGGTCCTGGGTTGAGGGCAGAGAGTGTTGCTAGGGTGGTCCACCACACAGGTGCACAAACACATACGTGTACACACATGCATTTTAAGAGAGAGGGAAAAGGAAAAAATCTTGTGAATGGGCTATGGATGATACTAATTGGGTAGTGTACTTGCTTAGAATTTGCCAAGCCCTGGATTTGACCTCCAGCATCACATGAAGGGGGTAGCTCACACTGTGATCCCACCACTCACCCACACATAACATGGAAGCAGGAAGATGGGAACTTCAGAGTCATTCTTAGCTGCATAGTGGGTAGTAAGTTCAAACCTAGCCAGGTATACATGAGACCCTGTCCAAAAAAACTAAACAAATAAACTAAACGACGTTTCCTGAGCAATGAAGATGTAGAATGAGATGAGAGCTGGGTAAGAGATGCGGAGGAGCTTGGGTACTACGTGCAGGGAGGGCAGGATCAGAGAAGAAGGGAACTGGCAGAGTAGGAAAAGCCAGAGATGGAGAGGAGACCTGGGCAGTATGGTGCGTGGACCTGGAGCCCAGGCGGCCACATCCTCCTCTCATTCCACCGGTCAGGTGCAGGTCCTGTCTCATGACCCACCCGGTCCTCATCTGCTCTACAGGGGGCTGCCGTGGAAGTTTGAGTCCTCGATTTGTTTTTTTTCAGACTTGGGATGTGTCAACCCTATGGCTGGGGAATGTAGGTATTTCTTAGCTGCAAAGCACCGTGAGTAGGCCTCCCTTGACTTACTCTCCTTGTTTCTTCCATTTCCGGCAGTCCATTGACCCTGGACAGCAGTTCACATGGGAGAATTCCAACTCGGAGGTGAACAAGCCCAAGAACCGCTATGCAAACGTCATTGCCTATGACCATTCTCGAGTCCTCCTCACCTCCATTGATGGTGAGCCCTGGACACATTGCCCCTTGCCCTTTGCTGTCCTCTGCCCTGCTCTCCAGAATTCCCTGAGCACAGTGGGCTGGCCTGGGGCCCTAGGGTGATGCTCTGGCATCCTTTTGTGTCTTTAGGTGTTCCTGGGAGTGACTACATCAATGCCAACTACATTGATGGCTACCGAAAGCAGAATGCCTACATCGCCACACAGGGTCCACTCCCTGAGACCATGGGCGATTTCTGGAGGATGGTGTGGGAACAGCGTACAGCCATAGTGGTCATGATGACCAGGCTAGAGGAGAAATCCCGGGTGAGGAGAGTGGACAGGAAATGACTTGGTGACGCTGGGTACTACCTTCTGTGAATGTTTTCAAGGGACTCCCCAAGGTCTATGGTTTTCCTGGATTATTGTCTCATTCCCTAGATACAGGGGAACTGCTGGGGTGTAATGCAGCGTGTTCCCCAGGTGCTTATAGGTTCCCGGGATGTTAATATGTTTCACCAAATGCTGTCATTTTCTGGAATGCTAATATGTTCCCCGGTTTCTGGGGTGTTCCCGGGATGTTCACATGTTCCCCAGATGCCGGAATGCTCCTGGGGTGTTCACACATCTGAGTTAATTAGTGGAAGGAGCTGCCGATGTCTGCTTTTGCACTGCGAAGCATTGACTGGAACATAAAATTTACAGAGCTTGAAAATGGGGCATAAACATTATGGGTAAATTTGGCAGAAAATGTGCCTGGTGCGATCTGGTGTTGAATAAATAATTTTCAATTATGGTCCTCCTTCAGCCAGTGAGGGCAAGGGTGGTAGCTTAGTGAGGAAGAGGGCAGGTGAGAATCCAGAGCCAGGGCCTGTGTAGCCAGGTAAGCTGGACCTTTCCCCTGCTATGCCTGTTTGAGCCTTTGTGCATCCTATAACACTGTCACCTACACCTCCCCTGTCCTGCCCATCCTCCTCCAGGTGAAGTGTGATCAGTATTGGCCAGCCCGTGGCACTGAGACCTATGGCCTCATTCAGGTGACCCTGGTGGACACTGTGGAGTTGGCCACATACACCATGCGCACCTTTGCACTCCATAAGGTATGGCCCTGCGTGCCCAAGCACTCGTCCATCACTTAGGTTGTAGCCTGAGTATTATGGGCTGGCAGAGGGCAGCCTTGGGGTCAGAGCCTGGGAGGTGTATGAAGGGTTCTTACAGCCTGTGTTAGCTGAGTATCTGGTGTGGCTTCTGAGTATCACCTGAGAGCAGCTGGTCTGGCCCCTTCCCTGGGTCTGTGGCAGGCAAACCTCAGACCTCATCTCTATTGACCATTCCCCAGAGTGGCTCCAGTGAGAAGCGTGAGCTGCGTCAGTTCCAGTTCATGGCCTGGCCAGACCATGGGGTTCCTGAGTACCCCACTCCCATCTTGGCCTTCCTGAGACGGGTCAAGGCCTGTAACCCACTAGATGCAGGCCCCATGGTGGTACATTGCAGGTGAGAGTACAGCACCACCAGAAGGGAGGGGTGGGGGATGAGGGGACCCCTGCCCCAAGCTCTGTTCTTCTCCTCAGCGCTGGTGTGGGCCGCACAGGCTGCTTTATTGTCATCGACGCAATGCTGGAGCGTATGAAGCACGAGAAGACAGTTGACATCTATGGCCACGTGACATGCATGCGCTCACAAAGGAACTACATGGTGCAGACGGAGGACCAGTATGTGTTCATCCATGAGGCATTGTTAGAGGCTGCCATGTGCGGACACACTGAGGTGCTTGCTCGCAACCTCTATGCCCACATCCAGAAGCTAGGCCAAGTGCCTCCCGGGGAGAGTGTCACTGCCATGGAGCTTGAGTTCAAGGTGGGACTCCAGAGGGGCCTGCTTGACTCCGGGGTCCTGGACTTGGTCGTGGGAAGGCCTCTTTGCAGGAAGCCAGGCCTGATGGACGGAACCCTTCCTCTTCACAGTTGCTGGCCAACTCCAAGGCCCACACATCTCGCTTCATTAGTGCCAACCTGCCCTGCAACAAGTTCAAGAACCGCCTGGTGAATATCATGCCCTATGAGCTGACTCGGGTGTGTTTGCAGCCCATCCGTGGTGTGGAGGGCTCTGACTACATCAACGCCAGCTTTCTAGATGGCTACAGGTCGGCATACTTCCCCCTGTCCCCCGTGCCTTTTGGTACCTTGGTCTGCTTCTGGTTGGGAGAGTTAAGAGCTAATCCAAAAGATCAGAGTGAGTTGGGTACAGAAGTGAGGGCTTCTTGGAGGAGGGCTGCTTTCTGAGCAGGGTCCTAAAGAGCTAGGCAGTGTCGGGACAGGTGGGGGCAGCAGCACCTCCAGCATGTCAAGTCTTATGTCACCCAGACAGCAGAAGGCCTACATAGCTACACAGGGGCCTCTGGCAGAGAGCACCGAGGACTTCTGGCGCATGTTATGGGAGCACAATTCCACCATCATCGTCATGCTGACCAAGCTTCGGGAGATGGGCAGGGTGAGCCCTCCCCTTCCCCTAGGGCCCCTCTTATACCAGGGAGGACACCAGCTACCCTTGGGAAAGACGGACTTTTACTATCTGCTCTCATACCCCATCTTCCCATCAGTATAGCCTCGGACACTTACCAACACCTGAGGCATCCTGTCCCAAAGTCCTCTGAAACATGGTATTCTCTTCAACTGGCTTCCCCCTGATTGTGGGCGGTGCCTGGTGTTCTGTCCACAGGAGAAATGTCACCAGTACTGGCCAGCAGAGCGCTCGGCTCGCTATCAATACTTCGTTGTTGACCCGATGGCTGAATACAACATGCCCCAGTATATCCTGCGTGAATTCAAAGTCACAGATGCCCGGGTGAGTGTTGGCCAAGGGGTGACATAAATGTGTCCCTCACGCTACCTGAGCACATGTGGGTCTCTGTGCCTCATGGCACTGCAGCTCACTGCGGGAATGTGAGTTGTGGGCATCACTTTCTAGAGTGTCCTCGGGAGTTAGTCCCTGTGTGGCCGTGCTCCTGGTTAAGAGGGCCCAAGGTGCAAACCTTAATGCTGCCCCCTGACCGTCTCTCCCAGGATGGGCAGTCAAGGACAATCCGACAGTTCCAGTTTACAGACTGGCCAGAACAAGGGGTACCTAAAACGGGTGAAGGCTTCATCGACTTCATCGGTCAGGTGCACAAGACCAAGGAGCAGTTTGGACAGGATGGGCCCATCACAGTGCACTGCAGGTGGGACGGTCCCCATGGAGGGATGGGGTGGACCGTGGTCCCGAAGGCCAGGGAAGTTCACTTTGTGAGGGGAGCGGGACTCCTGACACAACCATTCTCTGAGCAGTGCTGGTGTGGGCCGCACCGGTGTGTTCATCACCCTGAGCATTGTCCTGGAGCGCATGCGCTACGAGGGTGTGGTGGACATGTTCCAGACCGTGAAGACCCTCCGCACACAGCGCCCTGCAATGGTGCAGACAGAGGTACGAACACCAGAGTGAAGGACACAGTGGTCTCCCCACAACTCACAGCTGCACCTGCAGCTGGCCCACGTGTATTTGTTCATGTTCTAGCTCTGTGGTATTACTTGTCCTGCATGACATGCAGGGACAGGAGAGCAGTGTTCATTTGGTAATCCTTTCTAGTGTGTCATAGAGGGATAAAGGAGAGGTGGGCCGTTTGAGGCTTCAACTGGAGGGTACCTGAGCAGTTCTCTGTGTCCAGCATCTGCTCTTAGCCAACAGAGGCCATTCCTGTGGCCTCTGACTACAGTGTGAGTGACTTTCTGTTTGGAATAGCTATTGGCACTGTTAACACTGACCAGGACCCCCTCTTTCTTAAAGGACCAATACCAGCTGTGCTACCGTGCGGCCCTGGAATACCTCGGCAGCTTTGATCACTATGCAACGTAACTACTGCTCCCCTCTCCTCCGACGGTCCCCTGAGGGGCTCCGGAGGGGACCCAGCTCCTCTGAGCCATACCGACCATCGTCCAGCCCTCCTGCACGGATGCTGTTGCCGGCAGAGCACAGCCCACTGGGATCACAGCATTTCGAGAACATTGCCACACCAGTCAGAGAGCCCAGAACACCTGGGCAAGTAGGCGGACTGGCAGCCTGGCTCTGGGCCCTTGTCCATCCGGGCCCAAAGGGAGCCCCGCTTCAAGCTCTCTGTTCAGCTCCGCGATTCTCATGCTTCTCATGGGGTGGGAAAGGGGGCAAAGCCCTCACTTTTTATACATTAGGCGGGGTAGACTGCGGGGTCCTAGCCTCTTCCTCCGACTTTCCTTTTGCAGATCTTTCACTGCAGATTGGGCTGCTGTGGGAGTTGGGACTTGTTTGTTTCCTTTTTGAGTTCACGTTGGATCCTTTCTTGTACAACGTCTGCGGAAGGACGCAGTACACACCTTCCTTGTGCGGAGCTAGGGCCCTACCTGAGCAAGTCGGCTGTGGCCCGGGAGGCAGTGCGGCTCCTGCTGTCCTCCAGCCTTTCAGATGAGATCCTATTCCAGCCAAATGCAGGGAAACACTTTATTTTGTTTGTTTTAGGTTTTGTTTTTCCTTGAGAGCCTTTTTTTAGGCCCCACAGACAGTGGTGGGCGGGGAGGCGATAAGAAACACATCCCCAGTGTGCATTTAACATTCATAGCCTACAACCACAGACGTGTCTGGGGGAGCCTGGCAAGGCGTTCCTCGTCACCATCGTGTTTGCAAAGGTTCAAAAAACAAAAATTTAAAAAAAAAAAAAAAAAAACATAAAAATATTTTTTTTTAAAAAAAGAAATAAAGATTCATCCCCTGGCCTCTACTTCAGATCTGAAGTGGGAGGCAGCTCAATGTGCCTGGGGCTCACCATGGGCCCACAGAGTCTCGCTATCATCCTCAGCATTGCAGTGTGGCAGGTGTTTGTAGGCTGTGGGTTCTGGCCACCTCGGTAAATGAATGGCACAGGTGAGGGCCTATGCCACGCCCCACACACCTCAGGGCCAAGCGGGGGCGTGGCTGGCCCTTCAGGTCTAGGCCAGTGGGCCTGGTAGCACATGTCTGTCCTCAGTGGGACAGATGCTTTCTCTCCTGGTTTGCAGCTGTCTTCAAATCCCCCATGACCTGCTCTTCCCACTCTTTCAAGTTGCCCTCACAAACCAATGTGGCAAGACTACTGGACTTGTATCCATGGCAGTACACTCAGTCCTCGTATCTCAGCTTGCTGAGGGGCAGGGAGAGGGTCTCTTCCTCTGGGCAGCACTATCTAGATAGGTAAGTGGGGGCGGGGAAGGGTGCATAGCTGTTTTAGCCAAGGGACTCGATGCCGATGTCCCCAGATAGAGCTAGGCTAAGTCAAGATCAGCAGTCCGGGGTTGGTGGTGTTGGAGGAAACATTCATTTTTACCTTGTGGATGCTAGTGCTGTAGAGTTCACTGTTGTACACAGTCTGTTTTCTATTTGTTAAGAAAAACTACAGCATCATTGCATACTTCTTGATGGTAATAAATTTGAATAATCAGATTTCTTACATATCGGGCCTCTGTCTCAGCTCCTGTATCTAGAGTGTGGTATCGTAACTCTGTGGCTAGGGTGGGTTCTGAGGAGTCCGTTCCTAGAGGACAATGAGGCTCCAACCTGGGTGAGTGCCTATGACGGGGCGGGTCCCAGCCATGGCTACCTGAATGGAAAATGGAACCACCTGCCTGAGCTGCAGCCGTGGAGAGCACCCGGGGCTCTCAGACCCTCGTCTCTCCTCACCTTGTGATGCTGTGGATTGCCAAATGGAGGATGCAATGCACCCCCGCCCCCATCACCTCCTTCATCTTCTCCCAGGCTCTAATGAATGAGAGATAACTCTGTGGACTTAGAAAATGACCATATGGAAGTTGCTCAGTAAGAAATCTTGTAATTCTTGCCATGTGGGTATTGGACACACACAGTGAGACTCTCTGGGCTCACGGACACAGCAAGGAGGGTTCACTGACCCTGCAGCCTTGACCCTGGTGGTCAGAAGGCTCCCTGATCTTGGAATCCTGGACAAACCAGAAAAGAAGTACTCAATTCACACATAGTAGAGTTGTCACAGACTCGCTGTGGCCCTGGGGAAGGCCTGAAAGTGGTGTTTTTAGAGGGTGAGTAGTAGTTGGAAGAGGGAGAGTTCTTAGTGGAAGGAAGGACCAGTGCAAAGGATTGGAAGCCTATGCCATAGCAAGCAGGAAGTTCCAAGTAGTACAGTGAGCCCCTAGGGCTGGAAAGCGGATGGGTGGAGCCAGACCCATGAGTTGGTTGTGAAAGAGATGCAGACGTGCCTACAGACTGCCTGCCTTGCATTGTGCTGGCTCAGCCTGAGACCCCCGACCCCCGGGCTATTCCAGGGTTATCAGTCCCCACCCCTCACTTCGAAAGGCCAAGCCTAGAAACCAGCCCCTCCTTGGTTTACCAACACACACAATTTAGTGCCCAATCCATTTGTATTTGTTCAGAGAAGGGTAACCAGCGTGCCATGGTTTCTGATGGGATGAAATTTGAAGAATTACTTGCTAATTCAAAGATTGAACCGCGAGATGTCAAGGGAAGAGTAAATTCCAAGCCTACCCTTGAATGCCAGCACACGCAGACCTGCCCTCGAGGACACACACACAGGCTCAGCACTCAGTCCTTTATAGACTGAAATCACGGGGATTGCTGCAGATCAGGGAGTCCTTCCCTGATCAGGGAGTAAGGGCTTCCACCAAAGAGACCACATGGCAGGTTAAGCCCCAGAGTTGGGACCCACACACACTAGTATCTGTTTCAAAATCTTTTCTCTGTCCCCAACAGTATCAAGTCTTCACTGTACTTTGTGTCCGCTGGTTTGTTTTTTGAGACAGGGTCTCGCTGTGCAGTTTTGGCTGGCCTGGCCTGGAACTCACTGTATAGACCACACTGACTTCAAACTCCAAAATCGTCTGCCTCTGCCTCCTGAGTTCTGGGATTAAAGATATGCACCACTATGCCCATTTTTTTTTTTTTTTAAAAAAAGGCAGGACCTCGTGGTTCAGACCTCAGATTCATGTACTTCTGATGAACTTCTGATCCTCCTGCCTCCACATCCTAAAGCAGAGATTACAGGGCGGTAACTACCATTCTTGGCTTCCTGGTTTCCTGGTTTCCAGGCAAGCATTCTACCAAGTGAACCACACTCCTGTTACCCTCAGGCCTGCTCCTCTGATGTCTCCCCTTGCAGAGTTTAGCACCCCAGGTACTAAGTTTGCTAATCAGGCATCTCTCCTGATTCCAGCAACAAACCCTGCCTGTGTGGCCTCTTGTACCTGTGTGTCTACATTCCTACTACTTCTGACCCAAGCCATACACCGGGCCCTCCAGCTTGAGACGAGTCTCACTCACCCTTTAGCTCAGGCTAGCTCCACATTTATAGTACTGTTCCTGAGCACTGGGATTACAGGCATGAGTCACCATGTCTATCCCTGAGCCATCCTTTCCCACTTGGCATGCCTTCTATGTGGTCTGCTTGTTCCCAAGCCTGTCCTAGCCAACTCATTCTCAACATGGCAGCCAGAATGATCATACCAGGTAGACCTGACTGAAGAGATCCACCAAGCTCTCAAAATCAGCTGTAACTCCCTAGTTTTCCAGGCCTGGAGGATCTGGCCTTTTTACCATTTCCCAACCACACACACACACACACACACACACACACACACACACACACACACACCACTTTTGTTTGTGTATGCAGTGTTGCAGATGGATCTTGCACGTACTAGGCAAACTCTATTCTAGCCTCCAAACCAGTTCTCTGAATGTTGGACCTGACCATCCACTCAGCATCCAGCTCGGTGGCTGGAGATCTTTCTGTAAGCATCCTTCCAGTCTACCTGGATAACTCCTTTTTTTTTTTTTTTTTTCATTTTAATTGCAAAGCAATTTTTTTCACAGTATATTCTGATCCTCTCCCCACCTCCTCCCACCTAGATCCTCTCCATCTCTCCACCCACCCAAACCCATGCACTCCTCATTTTTTTAGTCTCAGCTGAAAATAATTCCTTCAGAAGCCAGCGATAACCATTGTGAATGAGGTCTCACTATACCAGGGATCTGAAGTCTATTATTTCATGTAATCCTCACAACAAGCTATATGGTCGCTTTGATTATGCCTGTTTTATCTCTTGGAATATTTTGTTTCATCCACTTCTCTGGTGTCTAATGAGAGCCTACCATGTGGTAGTCACCATTCGAGAGTTCAGAGTAAACACGTCAGTGAACCCCACAGATGGCTGCCTACAGGCATGTGTTCTTGAGGAGACAGAGGATGCATATGAAAATTAGTGAATAAATGTATTTGTAATGGTCAGAAGGTGGTAAGTGTCCCGGTGGTACAGCAGGAGGGATCAAGCGGTCTTCATTGAAAAATGGCATATTAGCTACTTTCCTATTCTGTTCCCTAAATGCCTGACAGAAACAACTCAAGGGCAGGTAAGATGGCTCAGTGGGTAAGACTGTAGCCAATCATGAGGATCTGAGTTCAAATTCCCAGCATCCACTTAAAAAAAACAACTGGCAGGCATGGTGGTGGGTGTCTGTCACTCCACCACTGGAGGGCAGACATAGCAGGACCTCCAGAGCTCTCTGGACAGCAAACCTAGCCAAAATGGCTTTCAGTTTAATAAAAGACCCTACCATGAAGTAATAAGGCAGAATATTAGAAGACATTGTGTGATGACTTCTACATGTGCACATATGTAACATGCCTGCACACCTAACATGGATGCATTATATATACACACAACATTCCCATCACATATAAACTTTAAAAGGAAAGAAGGAAAGAATGAACTGAGGGGGGAATGGTTTTTTTTGGCTTATGGTTCCCGTCTGTTATGATAGGCAGCGGAGTTGGTCATGGTGGGCCACAGAGTAGAGCAGGGTGTTGCCAGCTCTCTCCTCCTTACCCTTAATTCAGTCCAGATCTCCACACTCAGGGTGCCATCTTCCCGCTCAGTTCATCTTGTCTGGAAATATACTCCTAACTGCACCCAGAAATGTGCCTCTCAAACCAGCCAAGTGGACCATGCGGATTAATCACCAGAGATGGAGTTGCAGGGGAGACTTGAACACTGTGGAAAAGGTCACCCACCATCTTCAAGATGAGTATCTGGGGTCTGCAGAAATGGCTCAGCCACGGAGAGCACTTACTCTTCCAGAGGGCCCAGGTTCAATTCCCATGCCCACACAGTGGTTTGTAAGCTTGACTTCGGTTTCAAGGGACCTGAGACTCTCTTTTGACATTCGAGGATGCCGGGCATGCAATTAAACATACAAGCTGGCAAAGTAATCCTACACATAAAAGGGTGGGCATCTAGGCAGAGGGGTCACTGGAGCAAAGGGGTAGAGATGTGCTTTGAGACCAGGATGGCTTAAATACTCTGAGCAAAGGCCAGAGAGTAGCAGGAGATAAGGTCAAATGGAAAAGAGGCAAAAACACAGTTGTTATTAGTAGCCAGAGAGCACTTCGGCCTGCTGCTGCAGACCTGTAATTTCAGCAGGAGGAATGGAAGTTAAAAGGCCTGCCTGAATAGTACAGGAGAAGGAGTTGAAGCTCTCCATCTCAGTTTCTCCAAATACCCAGCCAGAAAAACTATTAGTGTGTATCTTTGTGTGTGCGCTCGTGTGTGTGTGTGTGTGTGTGTGTGTGTGTGTGTGTGTCTGTCTGTCTGTCTGTCTGTCTGTCTGTCTGTCTGTCTCTTTCTGTCTGTCTGTGTCTTGGTGTGCGCTGAGTGCACTGCTGAGGATCGACCTTAGGCTTTGCACTTGCTCGGTAACAGTTCTCTGGCTAAGCTGCTACCCCAGCTCAGTTTTAAAGGGTCCAAATTGAAAAGTAAGTCTCCTCTTTGTGCCCAGCTCTTCTGATGGAAGACTTCGTATGTCTTTAGCAGATTACTGTCTGTTGACTCCGTGGCTATAAATGTGACAGGTTTAGCACATTTACTTGACCCCTTGCCTCTCCCTTTCTTCTCCTTCCTAATTCTGTAAGATGTATTACTATTTTTAATCCGTCTTAGCGCTCCCTGCATGGCTTTAAATGTTGGTATTTAAGCCTCTGTTTGCTGATTTATCACCTGTGGATGGTCCCTATTGATTACCCTCAGGGAAAATGAGAACTCTGTACCTATTTTCCCCGCCTCCTTCCACTACCTTTCTCTCCCCTGATCTCATGTTGTTGGTGTTTATAATACTCAGTTTCATCAATACAATGAAGCCTCTCATTCTAAAAATTAAAAGCCAAGAAATAGCGTTTTAATTGTGTGTTATGAAAAAAAATCTTTCAAGTATCCGTTTCTTCCTTTTTCTTTTTTCTTTCCTTTTTGTTTTGTTTTGTTGTTTTGTTTATTTTTTTTTTTTTTGAGACAGAGTCTCTCAAACCCTGTCTGCCTGGAATTCACTCTGTAGACCAGGCTGGCTTCAAACTCAGAGATCTGCCTCTGCCTCCAGAGTGCTGGGATTAAAGGTGTGCACCACCACAGCCCGGCTTCAAGCAGGCCTTCTGATGATTTTCCCCTTGTCCCTTTCGTTTCAGGACTGTACTCATCCAGCCCTGTAGATTAGGCATGCAGGTCCTCTTGTACTGTCTGAGGAGCATTCTTCCTCACACACTTTTCACACAGGACTGTAAACTTTGTGATGCTTGCATGGCCGAGATTATCAACATTCCGTGTGGAGTTTCCCTACTCCAGGTTCTTTACAAAAGAGCTTGCTGCAGACTTTTTTCTTTATTTAATTTTCAGTCATGGTCTTACTATGTAGTCTTGGCTGGCCTAAAATTTGCTATGTAGACCAGGTTGGCCTTGAACTCAGCGATCTGCCTGCCGATACCTTCTGAGAGCTGGGATTAAAGTCATGCAACACCATATGTGGTCTTAAACTTTTGCTTATTATTATTATTATTATTATTATTATTATTTGTTAATTATATGTGGGCGGTGGCATATGAGCCACAGCATCCATGCAGACGTCAGAGAATAACTTTGTGAGGTTGGTTCACTCACCTTTACTTTGGTTCCAGAGATCAAACTCAGGTTATCAGTCTTAAATGCCAAATGCTTTACCCACTGAGCCATTTCACTAACTCAGATTCTTGTTTTCTAAAAATGTTTTGGGGTGGGGCTGGAGGGATGATTCCGTGGTTGGCTGAGTGTTGGCTGCTCTTCCAGAGGTCCCAGGTTCAATCCCTAGGCCCCACATAATAATCTACAACTGTCTATAATTCTAGTTCTAGAGGATCCAACACCCTCACACAGACATACATGCAGCAAAACACCAATGCATAGAAAATAAATCAAGCCGGGCGGTGGTGGCGCACGCCTTTAATCCCAGCACTTGGGAGGCAGAGGCAGGCAGATTTCTGAGTTCAAGGTCAGCCTGGTCTACAGAGTGAGTTCCAGGTCAGCCAGGGCTACACAGAGAAACCATGTCTCGAAAAACCAAAAAAAAAAAAAAAAAAAAAAAAAAAAAAAAAAAAAAAAAAAAAAAAGAAGAAGAAAATAAATCAATTATTAAAAAGTATTTTGAAGGGGATGAAGAGATGGCTTGCTGCTCTTCCAGAGGGTCAAAGTTATATTCCCAGTACACACATGACAGATCACAACCATGTGTCACTCTAGTTCCAGAGAATCTGATGCTCTCTTCTGGCTTCCAATAGCACCAGGCACGCACATGGAGCAGACATACAGGCAGGTAAAACACCCACACATGTAAAATATAGATTAACTAATTAAGCAGTTAAAAAAAATGAAGGACAGGGCTGGCCATGGTGGCACACTGGCCGTGGTGGCACACACCTTTGTCAATTCCAGCAGCACTCCAGAGGTAGAAGCAAATAAGAGATCAGGATGGCAAGGAAATCATCCTTGGCTGCATAGCCTGAGCTCCCTGAGACCCTGTCTGAAGAAGTACTTGCCTTGCGAAGTGGACAGAGTATACTACTGGACCGTCAAGTCAGCCAGAACTTGGCTTTACTGACTCGCCTTATTACCCAGCTAGTCCACTACAGTCGTCTTCTTATATTTTTCAAATTATTTTGACTAGTTCATGTTTTTCTTCCAAACATTGAACATTAAATTATTTAGGGGAAATTTTCAATTTTTATCTATTTTCTTCCTTCCTTCCTTCCTTCCTTCTTTTTTTTTTTTTTTTCTCCTTTTGAGGTAGTGTATTACTAGGGTTTTCTTTTTCTTTTTTATATTTTTTCATTTTATGTGTATGAGCTTTGTTGTTGTTGTTGTTTTGCTTTTTGAGGCAAAGTTTCTCTGTGTAGCCCTGGCTGTCCTGGAACTCATTCTGTAGACCAGGTTGGCCTCGAACTCAGCACCTGCCTCTACCTCCTGAGTGCTGGGATTAAAGACCTTTGCCACCACTCACTCACTGCCTTGTTTATTTATATGAATATTTTGCTTGCATGTATATTTATACACACCATGCATGTCTAGTGTCTGAATAGGTGAGAAGAAAGAGCTGGATCCCCTAAAAATGGAGTTATAGACAGTTATGAGACACTGTGTAAGTACTGGGAATCGAACCTGGACTCTCTGCAAGAACAAATGCACTCAACCAGTGACCCATCCCTCCAGCTTTACCGTCCTCCTTTTTCTTTCTTTTTGAGACAGGCTCTCTCTCATGTAGCCCAGGCTGACTTCAAACTCCCTGTGTAGCTGAAGACAACCTTGAACGTTCAATCTTCCTGCCTCCAAAGAGTTCCGAGGCTCCAGAACTGCATTATCAAACCCAATTTATAGAGCTTACGAGGTACTGAGAATCAAACCGAGGGCACCCCTCATGCTGGGCAAGCACTCTGTCAACTGAGTCAAATCTCCAGGCCCTCCCCCTCAGTTTTCCTAACAGATTTTTACTGTATCTTTTAAAAATCAATGGGAACACATCTGAAGAAAAGACAAGTGTGCTGGTTGTTTTTTGTCAACTTGACGAAAACCTAGACATATCTGAGAACTGGAACCACAATTGACAAATGTTTGCATAAGATTGTCCTGTGGGTAAGCCTGTCCAGTAGGTATGTTCTTAGTAGGTGTGAAAGCCCAGCTCATTGTGGGCAGTGCCACCCTGGGCAAGAGATCCCAGAGTGTCTAAGAAAGCAGGCTGAGAAAACCACAGGGAGCAAACCAGTAAGCCGTGTTTTTCCATGGTCTCTGCTTCAGTTCCTGCCTCCAGATTCCTGCCTTGAGTTCCTGCCCTGACTTTTCTGGTTGATGAACTATATAAGGTCTAAGATGAAATGAATCCTTTTCTTTTGGTCATGATATTTTATCACAGCAATAAAAATGCTAAGAGAACATGTTAACATAAAAAAAATAAAATCTAAAAGCTTAATACTTATAGTCAAAAGTAAGCTATTTGGGTCAAAGAGTGACTCAGCGGGTAAAGTGCTTACTACGTAATATGAATTTGAATCCCAAGCTCCAGGGTTAAAAGTGTGATGTGGAGGCCAGTGCCTGGAGCTCTGGTGTTGGTTGGGATCAGTGGTGGTACTGGTGAAGACAGGTAGATCCCGGAACGTGCTCGTTAGTTATTCTAACCCAAATAGTGAGCCTCAGAAAGTAAGGTGGAAATTGACAGAGGAAGGCACATGAGGTCAACTGCTGGCCTCTGCACACACAGGAACTCACAGACATCATGGGGACACACAGAGCACAGGGATAAATTGTCCTAAGTCAGGTGTGATGGCACCTGTCTGGAATCCCAGCACTGAAACTGAGGCAGGAGGATGTGCTACAAGTGAGATTTGGCTTTTTTCAAAGAAAGAGAGAAAGAAAGAAACAAACAAACAAAGAAAGAAACAAACAAAGAAATAAACAAAGAAAGAGAGAGACTATGGAGGTGGGAGGTGGCTGGAGAGATGGCTTAGTGGTTAAGAGCATTGGCTGCTCTTCCAGAGGTCCTAAATTCAGTTCCCAGCAACCACATGGTGGCTCACAATCATCTGTGATGGTATCCAATGCCTTCTTCTGGTGTGTCTGAAGACAGTGACAGTGTACTCATATACATAAAATAAAATAAATAAATCTTTTTTAAAAATAGAGGATTTAGAGCTGGAGAGATGGCTCAGTGCTTGCTGCTCTTCCAGAGGGCCAGAGGTCAGTTCACAGCACCCAAGTCCTGAAGCTCACAGTGTCCTGTAACTACAGCTCCAGATGATCTGGCGCTGTTTCCTGGCTTTCTGGCCTCTAGAAGCACCCACACTCATGTGTGCATACACACACACACACACACACACAAACACACAGAGACACAAATGCACATACACATACACACATGCAAATACAAGTTAAAATTTAAAAAATCTTTTTAAAACTTTAGTTTGCAGCCTGGTGGCTGTGGCACACACCTTTAATTCCAACACTCAGAGGGAGAGGCAGGTGGATCTCTGTGAGTTTGAGGCCAGCCTGATCTACAGAGTTCCAGGCAGTCAGAACTACACAAAGAAGCTCTGTCTTGGGAAAAACATAACAAAACAAACAAAAACAAAACAAACAACAAACAAACAACAAAAACCCAGCTTCTCTCTATACTGAGCTTTCAATTTCTTAAAAAAAAAAAAAAAAAAAAAGTGCATGCTGCTGGCACAGGCCTTCAATTCCAGAACTCTGGAGGCAGAGGCAGATGGACCTGTGAGTTAGAAACCAGCCTTGGCTTCATAGCTAGTTCCTGGCCAGACAGGGCTACATAGTAAGATCCTGTCTGGAACAAAAAAGGTGGGGGGCGGGGGTGCTTAAACCTTGACCTGCTAGTTAAAGATTCTTTCAAATCAGTAGGAGCAAAAGTAAATACCCTGGCTAGAAAAATGGGTATGGAGGCAAAATAGGCAAATTCAAAAGAAAATTACTAAATCTCATGATAACAGTAAAGGTCCTCTGCCCCACTAAGTAGTCAAAGGAATGCAAATTGAAACAAGGATGAGGTGCTGGTGTTTGACTGTCAAATAGGCAAAAGAAAAAAATAAATTAGCAAAAGTTATACATCAATGTTGACACAGGGAATTGGACACATGTTGCTAGTGGGAATATAGACCAATTCTACCTTTTTAGCGAATCTTTTGCAATATCTATCAAAGGTCATATTGGATTCCGAGGATGTAGCTCAGTTAATGAGTGCTTACCCAGCATGTACAAGACCCTGAGTTCAATCCTTGACACCACAAAATCTGGGTGGAATACAATCTTGCCACTCCCAATACTCCTGGGTGGAGACAGGAATATCAGAAGTTCACCTCATCTCAGCTACGTAGTAAGTTCCGAGTCAGTGTGGGACACATGAGACTCTAGGAAACAAAAAGGTATACTGGAGAGAGTGGTATCTCAGTGGTAGGGAACTGTCCTAGCGTGTGAAGAGCCCTTAATGTCATCCCATGCTCAGTACTTAGCAGGGAGAAAGTTTTAGTTGAAACTATGGAGCATTTTTAGCCAGCCATAGTGGTATGCATGCTATTTTATAACAACTTCCTCTCAGAGAAAACCTTCCATCCAATCAAAGGTGGTGGCATACACCTTCAGTCCCCAGTACCCAGGAGGCAGAGGCAGGTGGATGTCTGTGAATTCCAGGACAGCTCATCATGCCTAAGATTGTTCTAGGACTGGAGGGACAGCTCAGCAGTTTAGGGTACCTGTTGCTCTTGCAGAGGACCTGGATTCAGTTCCCAGAATTCATGTAGTGGCTCAAATCATCCTTACTTAACTCCAGTTCCAGGATGTTTGATATCCTCTTCCATCCTCCAAGGACCTCATGCACACACATGATATACATCTGTACATGTAAGCAAAAACTTATACAAAAAATGTAAAAAAAAAAAAAAAAAAAAAAGACTAAGGATTCTCTAAAGGGAAGTAAGACAATCCCTCTTTCAGGGAACCTTTCAGCACTTCAGGAAGTCCCTGAAACTGATCAGACACAATAGTCTTCTCCCTCCCCAAGTATACATAAACAGTAAGTACTGCTAAGAGACACCCAAGACTCTGCATTGTTGGGCCAGTGTCCATAGCACTGGGTTATTATTAGTCTCACATCTTCAGCTACCTTGAGAAGATACTTTCCAAGCTGCTGAGCTGCCTGCAGGTCATGCAATGTGCTCCAGGTTCCAGCTTCTGTGAGCTGTCACTCATAAAGGGATGGGGTTTTGGTGATGCAACTGTATTTGAGTCATTTGTGCTCCTGTAGTAACCCCTCACCCGTGTTCCTAGAAGTAACCCCACTAAAGCTCATTGCTTTACTAAGTTGGACTTTGGTGGTATCCATACTTTGGTCTGTTGTCAGCTCCCTACCTAGAGTAAGTAGACATTTGTTCCTGTCTCCTCAGGAAGAGTGTCCCACAACACTTATCTGTAATCCTGGTACTTGGGATATGGAGGTGAAAAGATCAGGGGTTCAAGGCCAGTCTGAGTTATATACAGTAAGTTTAAGTCTAGCCTGGGCTACATGAAACCTCATAACAAACAAACAAACAAATAAATAAACAAACTCCCAAGCCAAACAGGGGAGTGGAATTAGAGTTAAATTTGAATAAAATATATTGGAATGGATAGATGGATGGATGGATGGGTTTTTCCAAGAATAAATAAAAATATTTTTATTACTTACTTACTGTATGTATCTCAGTCTGGCCTTGAACCCCTGATCTTCTTACCTTCATATCCCAAGTACTAGGATTACTGATAAGCAATTGTATTTTTGGTTGTGAGCCTGCCTTTAACGGCTGAGCCATCTCTCCAGCCCAGATAAGCACTTATATAAAAAGCAATTATATAAAAGATAAGGCTAGAGAGATGGCTCAGTAGTTAAGAGCACTGACTTCCCTTCTAGAAGGCTCCTGTTCTGTTTTAGCACCTGGCAGCTCACAACTACCTGTGAGTCCACTTCCAAAGGATCCAGAGCCTTCTTCTGGCCCTGTAGGCACCAGGTATGTATTCAGACAACAACAACAACAACATAATGATAAGCAATGGTGGCTCACGTCTTTAATCCCAGCATTCAGGAGGCAGAGGCAGGCAGATCTCTAAGTTCAAGTCCAGTCTGGTCTACAGAGTGAGTTCCAGGACTGCCAGGGCTACACAGAGAAGCCCTGTTTTAAAAAGTCGATAGATAGATAGATAGATAGATAGATAGATAGATAGATAGATAGATAAAAGTTAAATGTGTCTCATCATTTACACAGCTATACATATTTAGGAACTTATATAAGAGAAACACACAAATAATTTAAACACTGCAGCAACATTCATAATGCTGGAACTTTGGAAGCAACCCAAATTAGAGATATAGAGACACATATATAGGCTCACTATCTCCTGAGTACTCTTAAAGTGCAGAATCTTAGACCCTGCCACAGACTTGCTGACTCAGAACCTGTATTCTGGCAGCTCCTTATGGCACTTGTATGAGCGTTAAAATTAGAGGTGGGCTGACAAAGACGTGTGCCAGCAACATCAGCAGTGATCCGGAATGGTGCTCCCTATCTATGGCAAGTGCGTTTTCTAGTTTTTCCACCTTTGACATGCACTTCTTTGATAACTGTCAGAGGTAGAGAAGCACCATGCTGGACTTGCAAATGTCATCATTCCCACTTCACAGCTGCCTTTCCTGGCACGACTTACACAAGTCCTTTCAGGAGTCTCCCTGAAGCACTCTCCTTCCCCATCCTCACCAGACTAGACTCAAGTCCAGCTGTGTTGTCCATTCAGTGACTGTATGGGCCGGGCATGGTGGAACATCCTTTTAATCCCAGCATTGGGAAGGCAGATGCAGGCAGATCTCTGTGAGTTTGAGACCAACCTGGTCTACAGAGTGAGTCTAGGACAGTCAGGGCTACACAGAGAAACTGTCTCAAAAAAGGGCTAAGATGACTCAGTGACTAAGAGTACTGACTGCTTTTCCAGAGGTCCTGAGTTCAATACCCAGCAACCACATGATGGTTCACAACCATCTATAATGGAATGCTATGCCCTCTTCTGGAGTGTCTAAAGAGAGTGACAGTGAGCTCACATACATAAAATAAATAAAAGGAGCAAGTGTGTCTGAGACTTGTTCAAAAAAAATGTTGCATCTTCAGCTGTTCAAATAGTAACAGGTAGAAAAATATCAAGGTAACAATCCAGGTTGCAGGGCACGAATGCAATGCAAACTGGAGTGGTAATTATTGCTTGTCTTGTCTGTCTGTTCTAGATTGTGTACTTGGAGCCAGGACAAAGTCTCTCTCACCTCCTGGCTTAGAGCCTGACTCAAAGCAGTCCATGTTTGCTAAATGGATAAAGGAGACATGCTTATCTGGCCTTCAGGTAGGAGAGAAATTCATTGTTAAGAACTGCAGTTCTGAGTGCTCAGAGTCTCCGCCTCCCTCCTCAGTCTCTCCTTTGGCTCCCACAATGAACACATACCCTAGTCAGCTCCAAGAGCGACTTCCCAGCCCCCCATAGTTCAGGGACTCATCCACCAAGTCACGTCCTCTTTTCAAGGACAAACTGCTTTTCTCTGCTAGTCTCCAGCACCACTGGGTAGCAGTGGCTCCCACAGCAGGGGCAAGGTGGGATGGGATGGGGCGGGGTGGGGCGGGCAGGGTGGGTGTTTTACTTGGTGGCAACATGATGTTTCAAGTAAATGCCACCCAGGCCTGGACTTTTCTGTGGTGTATGCCAAAGATTTTTGTGTTCCGCTGTTGCCTAAATCTTGCCTTTTCCAGCTCTTTCCAGTATGTGTCAAGGGCCTTCTGTGCAGTTACCACTCAACATTTCAACTCCTGTAAGACCTTAAACAATTATTCGGTCCTATATCTCTATGGTTTTTTTTTTTTATTCTCTTTTTTTTTGGTTTTTTGAGACAGGGTTTCTCTGTGTAGCCCTGACTGTCCTGGAACTCACTCTGTAGACCAGGCTGGCCTCGAACTCAGAAATCCACCTGCCTCTGCCTCCCAAGTGCTGGGATTAAAGGCGTGCGCCACCACCGCCCAGCTATCTCTATGTTATTAAGCATAATAATATCTGGTAGCATTTCTAAGCACCAAATATGAGAAGTATTTCCCCTGTATTATCCCTGCCTTCTCTGCCCAGAGACAGGGTTTCTCTCTGTAGCCCTGGCTGTCCTGCAACTTTCTCTGAGACTAGGCTGGCTTCGCACTCAGAGATCTGCCTGCCTCTGTTTTTTTTTTTTTTTTTTTTTTTTTTTTTTGCCTCTGCTTCTCAAGCACTGGGCTTAAAGGCATGCGCCACACCCAGGTTTTATCATTTTATTTTACTTTACTGTTCCCCCCCCTCCCTGAGAAAGGGTCTCACTATGTAGCCATGATTATCCTGAAACTCATTATATGCTTATTAGTTAAAACAGGCTGGCCTCAAATTCACAGAAATTCTCCTACCTCTGCCTCCCAAGTACTGGGATTAAAAACATGTGCTACCATACCTAGCCCCCTTTTCTTCCTCCCTCCCTCCCCCTCCCTCCCTCCCTCTCTTTCCTCCTCCCCATTCACCTCTTCCTCATGTTCTTCCTCCTCTTCCTCTTCCTTCTCCTCACCTCCTCCTCTTCCTCCTCCTCCTCCTCCTCCTCCTTTGAGACAGGGTTTCACTTTACAGACTTGGTTTGGCCTGAAACTTGATATGACCAGGCTGCTCTCAAATTTGCAGCTACCTCCCGTATCTACTTTCCACATGTGAGACTACAGGCACGAACTTCCACACCCAGCTAATCTATTGTTGTTTAGAGACAGGCTGACCTGGAACTCTGTAACTGAGAGAACTCTGAGCTTTCTTCATTCTTCCTTCCCGAAGGATGAGGTTATAGGCATACACTTCTGCTCTTAGCCAGTGGAGCTTTTAAAGAAGTTTCAGTGGGGTAAGGGATTTATTGGATTCATTTTAAAAATCAAATGTACTTATTCTATGTGTACATGCCATGGTACACACGAGCCAGCCGGATGACGACTTCTGGGGATCAGTTCTCTCCTTCTACCACATGGGTCCCAGAAATCAAACTCAGGTCATGAGGCTGTGTGGCAGGCATCTTTACTGGTTGAGCCATCTTGCCAGTCTAATTATGCAAATGTGTATTTGTATTTCTACATTTCATTGTCCAGGATGCCTAGTCTTTTCAACTGCCCTTAGTCTGCAAGGTGAAGTTCAGGCCAGATTCTCTCCTCATTTACATGACTGGGCTGGCTGCAGAAGTCCCCTGCCCGGTGAACTGGGGCTGAATCAGAGGGTTTCTGCTGCTTATTATTCTTGTGCCCAAAGCGTCCAAGAGTACCCAGGGGAAAGTGTTTACTTTCAGCAGCTAGTGCCACAGGCAAGGGTTAGGTGTGATTGAACCAGAGGTGAAGGCCAAAGTCATTAGTATATTTACAATCTCTCAACTATACAACAAGGGCAATGAGTAATATTGCTGACTTCCAAATTTGAAGTTCATTATGCAAGCAAGAAGAAAGAATACCACCCAATAGGTATTTGTTTAATTTCCCTGGCAGCGCTCATCTCAGGGCCTCACATATGCTAGGCAAAGTCTCTACCGTTCAGCCACAGCCGAAGCTTCTTATGCACTTTTAATTTTTTTGTTTTGTTTTTGTTTTGTTTTTGTTTTGTTTTGTTTTGTTTTGAGGCAGGGTCTCTCTGTGTAGTCCTGGCTGTCTTGGAACTCTGTAGCCTAGGCTAATCTTGAACTCAAGAGATCCACCTAGCTCTGCCTCCTGAGTGCTAAGATTAAAGGTATGTGCTCCCACACCCAGAATTCACTTGTTAACTTTTAAATTTATTGAGTAACTAATTGAGACAGTGTCTCACTATGTAGTCCTGTCCAGTCTGGAACTGTATATGTAGACCAGGTTGGGTTCTATCTGCCTTCACCTCTCAAGTGCTGGGATTAAAGGCATGTATTACCATGCATCCCCACCCCCCCTTTTTAGACAAGATCTCATTGTGTGGCCCTGGCTGTCTTGGAACTCACAGAGCTTTGCTTGCCTCTGCCTTCTAAGTGTCCTAAGTGCTGGAATTAAAGGTTTACTAAAACTATATTTGTTTCTTTATGGTGTGTTTATATGTGAGCGCACGCATGCCACTGTGGGGGTATGAAGGTCAGAGGATAGCTTGTAGAAGTTGGTTCTCTCCCTCTACCATTTTTTTTTTTTGGTGCTAAACTGTTTATTGATTGTTCATCATGGAAAATGGGTGCATACCATATGCTCAGAGTGGACCAAAGATTAAGTACCTTGCAAGAAGAAATGTCAGGGAAGGGATGCTTATTGGCTAAACCCTCAGGGTCTATAGATACCTCATTAGCATGGAGAACTCTGATCTGGGATACATTAGGTAGGGAGTGTGGTCCTGTGACAGGGTCCTGGTTGGGAGCAGGTGAAACTCCTACCATCCTCTCAGAGGTTCCAGGACTTCCAACCCACTCAACCGTACCACAGCACCTTTTCTTTTTTTATAAAGGAGAGGCATCATTTGAACAACTATCTCTTATGATATTTGCAGTGAAATTTTTGGGTCAGGTGGGGTGTAAGCATCAAAATAAAATACAGCATAAGCCAAAGGGGCAGCACAAGATAAACCAGAGGGGTAATGTCCCTCTACCATCTTGATCCCAGAGGTTGGACTCAGGTCTTCAGGCTGGCGACAAACACTGTTTACTGCTGGCCCAACTTGCCACCAATTCACCTTTAAAAAAAAATATTTTATCCTATGTGTATGAGTGTTCCTTCAGTGTGTGTGTGTGTGTGTGTGTGCGCGCGTGTGCTCTTACTAGCTAAGTGCCCCACCCCATCACTTTTTAATTTTGCCATAGGGTCCCATTGAGTCACTAAGTCATCCAAGTTGGTCTAAAATCACTGTAGACCACTGTCTACACTGTCTTGAATTTGTGATCCTCCTGCCTCAGCACAGGTCAGGACTAGAGCACAGACCAGAGCAAGTATACAGTGGTGGCTTCGGAGGACTTCGCTGAAGAAGCCACATTTTTGTCAAGGAGCTGAGGGAACAAGCCATACATCAGGAAATAAGGAACTAGAGGAGCAAATGGGAATGTGGGGTAGAGACATTGGGGTGGGAGTTGACCTAATGTCTGAAGGGATTTGGCTTTTCTCCAAAACAAGCTGGGATGTCTTTTGATGGTTTGGAGAGGAAAGACATGAAATAGCTTCTAGGAAAGGATAACTGTCTGCTGTGGCGAGGAGACTGCAAGGAACTGGGCAGAAGCAGACACTTCGGAGCCTATGACAATTACCCTATCAAGCTACGGATGGCCGGGGAGCGGGTGCAGTGGAGGTCAAGGGCAATGCTCTCTTCTTAGATGTATTTTAGATGCAAATCAGCACCAAGGCCATGTTAGTGTCAAAGCACAATTGCTAAAATAAAAGTTGATAAACTGGAACTGCATCAATATGGAAAACTCACATGGTTTAAGAGACACCAGAAGGAAAATGAAAAAGACAAGCCACAGAATCAGAGACAATATTTATAAAGTCTATGTCTGGCAAAGGCTTTGAATTTAGAATATACAAAGAACACTGGCGAGTCAATAATAACAATTCAAACAACCCAATTCAAAATCAGACAACAGATTTGGATGATGCCTTCATGTATATATTAGCACAGTTAATAAGCACATAAAAAGATGGTCGACTTCATTAGTCATCGGGAAAATGCAAATTATGACCACAACATGATACTACTTCTTGCCCACTAGAATGGCTGTAATCAGGAAGACAGACAATACCAAATGTTGGCAAGGGTATGCAGAAATGGGAGTCCTCATATATTGTTAATGGGAATGAACATTTTTGAAAACAGTTTTTGCAGTTTCTTAAAAAGATAAACACAAATTTCCTATACAACCCAGCAATTATTCCACTCTAGTTATCTACCCAAGAGAAATGCAAACAGACATTCACACAAAGAATTGTGCATAAATGTTCATAGCAGCCCTATTCATAACAGCCCCAAAGTGGAGACAATCCAGTTGTCAATCAAAGCCACAATGGGATGCTATTCAACAGCAGAAAGGAAGGAAACACGGATGCAAGTGCAACATGGGTTTCTCTCCAAAAGACATTATGCTCAGTGAAAGAAGCCAGACACAAAGGACCAACTGCATACGGCACGGCTCTATTTACAGGAAACAACCAGAAGAGGAAATCTACACAGGGACTGCTTCCCTCAGCTGAGGTGGGAGCCAGAGCATTTGTAAATAGGCTCTAGAAGTGAGACGAAGGTTCTTACTGAATGGATAAAAATGGTCCAAAATTAGACAACATATTTTGGTGATTAAAACTTTAAGATTTATCATTTTAAATTACTTTCATGCCTCTCTCTCTCTCTCTCTCCCTCTCTCTCTCTCTCTCTCTCTCTCTCTCTTTCTCTGTGTGTGTATGTGTATGTGTGTGTGTAGCAAGCATATGCACATGAGTGCAGTTGCTGGTGGAAGTCAGAAGCTCACAGTCCCCTGAAGCAGGGGCACAGGCAGTCGTGAGCCACCAGACTGGGATGCTGGGAGCCGAACTCTTGGATCCGTCTGCTGGAGCAACATGTACTTTTAATCACAGAACAATCTCTCCAACTCCAAGCAGCAGGAGCAGGAGAATCTTAAATTCAAGAATTCAAGGCTAGCTTAAAACAGGAACAGGAACAAGAACAAAAGAGCTAGCAAAATGACTTAACTGGTAAAAGTACCTGCCACCAAGACAGACAATGCGGGTTGAGTCCCTAGGACTCATAGGGTAAAAAGACTGGATCTCACAAATTGTTCTCTGCTCTTCATGTGAATATGCACTACCCTCCAACAAATATATAAGCATATTATTATTTTTGGAGAGAGAGTCTCACCATTATCCCTGCCTGGCCTGGAACTTACTCCTTAGACCAGGCTGGCCTTGATGTCAGTCACAGACATTCACCTGTCTCTGCCTCCTGAGTGCTGGGATTAAAGGCATTGTGCCATCATGTGCAGCCTAAATAGATGTAATTTTAAGAATTAGGAAAAATTAATATTGTCAATTAAAATATTTGAGAGTGCTCAGCAATTGCGAGGCAGAGGCAGGCGGGGTCTCTCCAAGTTTGAGAAGTCAGCCTGGTCTACAGAGCAAGTTCTAGGACAACCAGAGCTACACAGGAAAACCTTGTCTTGAAAAATCAATATATATCATAATATGTGATTAATATAAATTATATACATGATTTATATTGAAAATATAAATTATATATAGAAAATATAAACATATGTTATATTGAATATATATGAGATAGTTTTTTTTTTTTTTCTCGAGACAGGGTTTCTCTGTGTAGCCTTGGTTGTCCTGGAACTCACTCTGTAGACCAGGCTGGCCTCGAACTAAGAAATCCGCCTGCCTCTGCCTCCCAAGTGCTGGGATTTAAGGCGTGCACCACCACTGCCCGGCGAGATAGTTTTTTAAATAGTTATTTATTTAACGCAGCTGTCTTCAGACTCACCAGAAGAGGGCGTCGGATCCCATGACAGATGGTTGTGAGCCACCATGTGGTTGCTGGGAATCAAACACTGGATCTCTGCAAGGGCAGTCAGTGCTCTTACCTCTGAGTCATCTCCAGCCCTGGAGTTGGGGTTTTATGTGGTCCTTGCTGGCTTGGAATTTGCTATGTAGCCAAGAATGTCCTTGAACAACGTTTTTTGTTTTGTTTTGAGACAAGGTCTAAAATGTAGCCCTGGCTGTCCTGAAACTCCCTGTGTAGACCAGGGTAGTCTCAAACTCACAGAGATCCACCTGTCTGTGCCTCTCAAGAGTGATTAAAGGCATGTGCCACTACTATACCTAGCTACGAACTTTTTTTTTGGTTTTTCGAGACAGGGTTTCTCTGTGTAGCCCTGGCTGTCATGGAAATCACTCGGTAGACCAGGCTGACCTCGAACTCAGAAATCCGCCTGCCTCTGCCTCTAGCTACGAACTTTTGAGTCTACTGCCTCTACCCCTCAAGGGCTGAGATTGGCAAGGTTGATTCACAATGTCCACATATCTATCTCTGCCTCTCTCCCTTTTGAGAAAAGGGTCTTACTATGTAACTGGATGTCCTGGAACTCCCTATTTCCAGGCTGGCCTCTCTCTCTCTCTCTCTCTTTTTTTTTTTTTTGGAAGCAACCTTTTCATCAGATATGTGCCCATTCTATGAAGTATCTCCTTTTAGTTAACATTGGTAAACTCTTGCCATCCATCTCAACTCCCCTGAATTTGTTCCCCTTGAAAAATCCAGGCATGGATGAGAAGTTGTTTAAAAACATTACCTATTTATTTAGTGTGTTTGTGGCGGCGGCGGCACTGCAACCCACAAAAGTCAAAGGACATCTTGTGAACTTGTATTGATTCTCTCCTTCCTCAACGGTTTACCTCAGAACACAAGGCTTATGCCTTTCCTCTCTCTGTACTGAGGGGTTGGTTTTTTTTTTTTTTGTTTTTGTTTTTTTTTTTTCGAGACAGGGTTTCTCTGTGTAGTCCTGGCTGTCCTGGAACTCACTCTGTAGATCAGGCTGGTCTCGAACTCAGAAATCCGCCTGCCTCTGCCTCCCAAATGCTGGGATTAAAGATGTGCGCCACCACCGCCCGGCGAAGGGGTTGGTTTTGAAAGCAGTTCAGATACAACACAATTCTTCCCGGCACTATCGGGAATTTTGCTTATGTTTTATGCCTCAGTGATTTCCTTATTTGACCTATAAGGGTGTTATAGGTCTGTTAACATCTCCTTCCTCATCATCCTTGACAATCTGGAAACACCTTAAGGCTGCTCACAGCCTCTCAGGAACTGCTCCTAATGACTTCTAGGGATCCCTTTTGGCCCCCTGAAGTGCCTTTAATGATTCTTAGAATCACCCTGTTCGCTCCAAGAGTTGCTAATGACCCAAAATTTTCGCTCAAGGGGAGCCACTTTTTAAAAACTCCAGGGATATCTTCCTTCAGGATCTGTCCTAATGACCCCCCAGGGCTCCTTCTCCTGGAACAGATCCCTCCCTACCTACCCTGCCTTGCCAGAAGGCGAGGGGCTTCTTAGAACGCAAGACATTGAGAACTGAGAGTCCTGGGCAAATCCGGACATGCTGGTCACTTCTCTGAACTTCTTGACTTTTGAAACTTTCCCGGAGGTCCTCCATCGCCTTTATATCTTAGGCAAAGGAATTACTCCAAGAAAACTTAGGTTCATCCTTTCGCTAGAAACATCCTATAACCACCTGCTCGCCGTTCCCCATAGCGGGCCAGCCCATTTCAGGGAACTCGTTTGTTTCTACCCAGCTTAGCTATGGAGATCTGAGTCAGCTTCTGATAGGCTAACTCTGGATCCAGCCCTGATGCTCAGTGGCCCCAGTCCCGAGAGGTTCAGCGTTTTCTCCTGGCAACAGCTTGAGACGACGTTCATAGGCTAAACGGACTCATAGTCCCAGGCACCGAGCAGCTGTAGTGAGTGTTCATTGGTTAGCTGAGGATTTAAAGCCATCCTTGGGTTGGTTGACTATGGGCTCTGTGAGGCTGCGCAGAGTCCGACTTTAAAGGAGGCGGAGCTTTGTCTTTTGCCCTCAAGAAAGACAGTGGGATCGGCGAGTGGCGACATCAGGAATCGAGCCTGAGCCCTACGAGGGCTTTAGGCTCCAGGTGAGAGCCATCGGGCTTTGGATCCCAGAGGGTTTGATGCTGCCAAAACCCTGGCCGTGATCTCTGGTGGGGGAGGGTGGTGAGGTGGGTCTTTCTGTGCTCCGTGATCGACATGTGGTTAGAGCAATAGAAAAAAGAGCTTCTAAAATGAGTTTTGCGATTGGTTCTTTCCAATCTCCAGTGGCCAATGGGCGTCGGGAGAGGGGGGCGGGCCCACTGGGCCTTATTTTCTTCTTCCTGCGGCCGGGCCTCCCTCGCCTAGGCGGTGGGGCCGGGAGGGGCAGTGTCTGTAAGTGGTGTGGTGCGGGGACACTGGGAACCGGGCTACCTTTGGAGGGATGCTGCGGGGGTGGCTGCGGGGGCGGAGAGTGTGGGAGTTTCAGGCCACTGTTAGCAACAGCTGCCTTTATGGGGTGCTTACCGGGCCTAGCGTTTAGGTTTCGTTTGCATCATCTGAGTTAATCATACGATCCAGCAGGGCAGGGGTTTGGGATCCCCATTTTGTAGGTAAAGAAACTGAGACTCATCCAGTCCACTCACACAGCCAAGGTGTTAAAAAGTGGAAGAGATCAGACCAGTAGTCAGAGTTTTCACTCTAGAGCCGAAGGTTTAGATTCTCTTTGCTTTGTTGCTGAATGCGGACGGGAAGGTGCCCCAGACCAGATTTCCCTTAGGGAATATATCCTAGGGTTAAAGTAATGGGATGACCCACTAAAGTGAGCAGAGGAAATGAGTTATTCAGCAGTTACTGAGTGCCTACTTTGTGACGTGCATTGTTCTGGGTTCTGAACACAAAGATAAATACAGCCAGAGGTGTACCCTCTTTGAAGCCCAGGGGAGGAGCCCCAGTCCGATATATTTTTGTAAAAATTTCAAAAGTAGAATATATTGGAAATTTCCTTTTAGAGAGAAAAGTCTCCTAAATTGAATAGGCTTCAAGTTCCTCTACATTTGAATATTCTCTTTCAGAGGTCTTAGTTCAGGTAAGTATTAGGGCTGAGTTAGCAGAAAGTGGTGGAAGATGCTTTAGGGAGGGGACTGTGGATTCGTTTCCCGGTATGTAAAGCAGGGATAACAGTATACTTGCTTATGCAAAGTTAATGAAAAATGCGTAACCAGAAATACCTCACTTTGAGTGTAATGGAAGCCCAGGAGTTAAGACGACAGAGTTTCTATTCTGCTGTCCTGAATGGTTTTACTTCATGCGGCTTCCCAAATCCCATGCTAGGTTATGGGAAGGTTGCAGGGAATTTCCTCTGATGTAGTAAGTAGGAATCCGGTGGATTTGAGGAAACAGAACTCTTGGGCCATGAGTGAGGAGGTCCAGTAAAGGACATAATGGTTTTGCTTCTAAACTGCCTTTTTTTTTTTTTTCTTTTCTTTCTTTTTTTTCTTCATTATTATTATTTTTATTTTTTTTTTAGCATACGTTGTCTTTTTCTAGTTGTGGTGATCCGTAGTATTACCCACACTGGGCTTAGGGTCTGCCCACTTACTTGAGGACCTCATCCAAAAATATCTATGTATTTTCTCTCTGCAGTTAGGAAGTTTGCCCTGTATTGCCAACTCATTGCCTGGTTTCAATGCAGTTGAGCCAACTGAGTACTGCTGATACTGTTCTGATTTAGATAGAACAATGTTACTGTAGTGTTTCAAACACCTAGCATACTGTTAGTAGCGAAGTCCTTTTTAAAACCTGAAACCCCTGAAGCCTTACAATCCGCAGGCAGCTAAGTTACTTTTCAGGAGTTGAGAGTCTTGTAAAGCTGTGCTCTAGAGAAGAGTCCGTGGGAAGCCCTGTAGATGAAGTTGTCTGTCTGATGAATTGAGTCCTGCTGCTCAATGAGCACACTCCGTTAATCCTAGCACCTGGGAGACAGAGTAAGGTTGAGTCAGCCTGGTCTACATAGGGAGTTCCTGGACAGCTAAACAGGAACTGACAAAATATAGTGACAAAAATAGGAGGGTAACTTAAAAGGTAAATATTTTTTATTTAAAATATTTAAAATATTTAAAAATAAATAAATAAATTTAAAATTTAAAAGCTGTATTTTTATATAGGTCCAATAACTAAATGATAGCTTTGTTTGCTTGGGACTTTTGTTTTGTTTTGTTTTTCTTCTAAAACAGTGTCTTATCAAGTGAGGTGGAGTGAGGTCTGGATATAGACAATTTGGGCACCTCAGGTTTTTGTTTGTTTGGTTTGGTTTTCTGAGACATGGTTTCTCTGGGTAGCTCTTGCTGTCCCAAGAACTCACTCTGTGAACCAGGCTGACCTGCCTCTGCCTCCTGAGTACTGGGATTAAAGGAGTGCACACCACCACATTTTCCCCCCTTGACTGGATACACTTGTTATTGCCCTTAGCTCCCTAACTCTAGATCCTGCCTTCTTTCTCCCTAGTGCTGGGCTTACGGGCTTCTGGTCACCTTGGTTCCTCAGGTTCTTTTTTTTTTTTTTTTTTTTTTTTTTTGATTTTTGATTTTTTCGAGACAGGGTTTCTCTGTGTAGCCCTGGCTGTCCTGGAACTCACTCTGTAGACCAGGCTGGCCTCGAACTCAGAAATCCACCTGCCTCTGCCTCCCAAGTGCTGGGATTAAAGGCGTGTGCCACCACTGCCCAGCCTTTAGATTCTTTTTATACGGAAGGGCTTTTGTCTGAACCTAGTTCATTTTAAATAAGCATCCTAGAGGCAGCTCCTGGTCATTTACTTTTGTTCTCTCAACACTTCAGGTTTTTATCCAAGCAAATCAGCCTCAAACAAAGACGAAAAAATGGCTTCTGAATCAGAAACGTTGAACCCCAGCGCTCGGATCATGACCTTTCACCCCACCATGGAAGAGTTCCGGAACTTCAGCCGCTATATTGCCTACATTGAATCCCAAGGGGCTCACCGGGCTGGGCTAGCCAAGGTAGGGAGCAGGGTTGTGAACCTGCCCAAGCAGCCAGGATGTGAATATTTCTGGTCTTTGTAATTGGAAATTAGTTGTGGGTTTGTACTTATTTGCACTCAATTACTGTTGTTCCTTTCCCTCCAGTTCAGTCACCCTTTCACACAGCCTGTGACAGTCAGGTTTCCCAAATCCCTAAAGATGAAATCGACAGTAGTGATATATTTTTTTTTTTTCCTAAGTGAACACCAGAAAAAATTGAGTTGTCCTGAGAGTCGGGGTGTAGCTCCTCCTTGCTGAGATGAGGGTATGCAGGTGGGACACGAAAGGGAAACACAGAACCAGTGTCTCCAGGCCTGGCCTGCAGCTAGATGTTTTACATCGTTTACCTGCCTCTGAAGTTCCCAACACCCGCCTCTCTCATTCTGGTCCCCTGCACTGATAGAACTCGGTTTCCGCAAGGACTTTCTTCCAGGCAGAGAAGCACTGGCCAGACCACATAAGGATTCTGGTTTCTGTAGTTTGAAATTGGTTTCTTTTCTCCCTATGCACTGACGTAGGGCCGTCTTCCCCACCCCTAGTCAAGTCAACCCTTCCTATGTTCAGTCAACTCTCAAGGCTTTCTGAGTCCCCCACGGTAAAACAATTGCATTTCTGAGAGAACCCTTTCAAATCGATGCCAAAGACTTCCTCTGAGCCAAGGGGAGATGTTCTACTTCAGGTTTGGATTCCCTGCTGTGTGTGTGTTTGTGTTCACTTTTGGTTTTTGGTTTTTATGGGACTGAAGTTTTAGATCTAACACTCTGCCTCTGAGTTGTTTGCCTTTTGGGGTTTGTTTTGTTTTTTTGGTTTTTTTTTGTTTTGGTTTGGTTTTTTTTTTGTTTTGTTTTTTTGTTTTTTTGTTTTTTTTGAGACAGGATTTCTCTTTGTAGCTCTGGCAGTCCTGGAACTTGATCTGTAGACTAGACTGACCTCATACTTAGAGATCCACATGCCTCTGCCACCCAGTACTGGGATTAAAGTTGTGTACCACCACACCCAACTCTGAGCTGTTTTCCTAGCCCCTTCTCTTTGGATATAGAAAAAGAAAAGAAAAAATATATACACAAAACCCAAGGACTTGAGTTCCAAAGCAGAAGACTAGTCTTGGACCTTGGTGTCTTCTCAGCTGTCTCGATTCAAGAGGAAATGGCTCGTTCAAATAGTAGGCCCTGCAGGGCCCACAGTGTAGCTTTTCAACACATGGTGGCGGTATAAATTGATAGACTTATTAGATCTTATATAAAAGCTGTTTGGATTTTTTATGATGCATACTAGGATGATGGGTGTCGCCCAGCACATCTGCTTCCATTGCTTTGTTTGTGAAAGAACCCTGGGCTGCTGACGAGCCAACTCTTTAGTCTGATAAAGCACCTGGTTTACAAGCACTGTTTTGCTCAGGTCACCGAGATTATAGGACGGTCAGTGTTCTCTTGACAGTGTGACTTCCTGGGTTTGGGGGAACGTGAGTAAATCAGAGTTACTTTCTGGTAAAATGGACAACTTGTCTGGATGGTGGCGTACACACTTGCGGGATTCGGGCTTGGTAGTTTCTCATCTGTCTCCGTCTGCGCCTCACAGGTCGTTCCTCCCAAAGAGTGGAGACCTCGAACATCTTACGACGATATTGATGACCTGGTCATCCCTGCACCCATCCAGCAGCTGGTGACGGGTCAGTCTGGCCTCTTCACTCAGTACAATATACAGAAGAAAGCCATGACTGTCCGGGAGTTCCGCAAGATCGCCAATAGTGACAAGTGAGTGGGGCAGCTTTTGGGGTTTTTCATTTTGTTCTGCTTTCGTTTTGAGACACGGATTGGCTGTGGAGCCTAGGCTGCCCTCATCCTCCAAGCGCAGCAATTGAGGCTCAGCAAGTAGAAATATATCCCCCGCTCCAGACTTAACATCTAGGCCTAGAATTGCCTCTTTTAAAAAGTTTTTAAACATGAGAGAGGGTTTCACTAGCCTGGAACTGGATATACAATCCAGGCTGGCTTTGAACTCAAGGGAATCCTCATGCCACTGCTTCTGAGCACTGGGATTAAAGGCGTGAACCACTGCTTCTGGACGTTCTGTTTTATTTACGTGTAAGTATGTGTAGGTGCATGCATGCCACACATGAATATTAGAGGTCAGATCAGAGGACACCTTTCAGAAGTGAGTTCCCTTCGTTCACCTTTACATGGGTTACGGGAATCAACCGCAGATCATCAGGCTTGTCTAGAAAGTACTTTTACCCACTGAGGCGTCTCTGGCCCTAGGGCTGCTTCTTCATAGTTGTCCATGGGTGCTGTTGTCTTACCGAGGAAGACTTGAAGTCAGGCATCAGTTCCCCCTTCTGTTCTTTGTGTGGAAGTCTTTCTTTCTCCTCACAGTGCTATGCTACAATCTAAACTTCTTTGCATTGTGTTTTAAATATTTAATTAATTTATTTTAATTCATTTCATTATTTTGGTTTTTCGAGACAGGGTTTCTCTGTGAAACTCTGGCCTGGAACTCTCTCTGTAGACCAGGCCTGCCTCTGCCTCCTGAGTTCTGGGATTAAAGTTGTGTGCTACCCCAGCCTTTTTTTTTGTTTTTTTTTTGAGATGGGGTCTTATAATATCCTGGGCTATCCTCTGGTTCATTGTATAGCCGAGGATGATATCCTGACCCTTTAGCCTCTATTTCCCAGTGCTAGGATTAACAGACTAAACCTATCCGTGCTCTTTTTTTATACATGTATTTAATTACGTACTTTTATTGTGGAAGTATGTGAGCATGCATGCCTGGCACTTGTGTAGAAATCAAAAGAATACTTCTCTCTCTGTGCTGTAAGGTTCCCAGGGATCTAACTCAGGTCATCAGGCTTGAAGGTAGTGACTTTTACCTGTGAGGTGTCTTACCAGTCTTTTTCTTCTTTTTAAAATGTTTTATTATTAGTTTTCTAAAGTGCACTGCATGTATATCTGTATAAGGATATTGTATCCTGGAGTTACAGATAGTTGTGAGCTGCTGTGTTATTGTTGGGAATTGAACCCTGGACCTCTGGAAGAGCAGTTAGTGCTCTTAACCACTGAGCCATCTCTCCAGCCCCAGCCAGCCCTTACTCTCATATCAAGTGATCCTGCTGTTTTCTATCGCTAACAGTTATTTTTTCTTCTTAATTTTAATTTTAGTGTGTAGGTGTTCTGTCTGCATGTATGTCTGTCCACCATGTACATGCCTTGTGCATGTGGAGGCCAGAGAGGATGTTGGATCCCCTGGGAATGAAGTTACAGGTAGTAGTAGTATGTCACTGGTTCAGGTGCTGTGAATTTACCCATGATCCTCTCTCTGTAAGAACATCAAGTGTTCTTAAACCACTGAGCCAGTCATTTCTCTAGTACCAGTAATTTTCTTTTAAAGACTTATTTTGCCAGTATAACAGCACACACTTTTTTTTTGTTTTTGTTTTGTTTTGTTTTTTGAGACAGGGTTTCTCTGTGTAGCCCTGGCTGTCCTGGAACTCACTCTGTAGACCAGGCTGGCCTTGAACTCAGAAATCCGCCTGCCTCTGCCTCCCAAGTGCTGGGATTAAAGGCATGCGCCACCACCGCCCGGCCAGCAGACACGAGAAGATCTCCGAGTTTGAGGTCACACTGGTCTATATAGCAAGTTTGGGTTAGTCTGAACTATGTGTCTTACTTGTCTTAAAAAATGATTGTATTTTTGTTTGTGTGTGTCTCTATCCATACTAGCATGTAGGTGCCCTCAAGGCTGGGAGAGGGTGTCAGACACATCCAGTGGAGCTGGAGAATCATGTAGCTGTGGGTGACCCAGTGTGAGTGCTGGGAACTGAACTCAAGTCCTTAGCAAGTTCAGTAAGCCGTCTTAGTGCTGTACCATCTCTCTCTGCCTCAGTTGCAGTATGGTTTTGTTTTTGTTATTGTTTTGGTTTTGGTGGGGTTTTTTTGTATTTTGTTTTTTTAATTAAAAAATTGTTGGTGTTGATGGTACCCAAGGCCTCTTGTATAGACACAGTCTACAGCTGCAGCCCCAGCAGCCTGGTGCAGTTTTGACTGTAGAAAATTGCATAGAGGAGAAAAATTGGAGGTAAGGAAAAAGGAGCTGCTTCAGGATATATCTGTCCCACCTGCTTGCAGGTCAGTGGCTCTGGTCGTTTCCATCCCCCTCCTGTCTGCTGTAGTGCAGCCAGCACCGTCTCACTGCTGTCAAGGCACTTAGAATATGAATGAGTAATTACCATGCCAGTTACAGTTTGCCAGCCCTCCCTGTGCCGCCTCTTGTCCTGCTGTCTTCCCAGTGTCTCTGCTTGCTCGTTGGTTTGCAGCCATTCTATTCTTTGCTGGTATTAGGACTCAGCTCAGCTCATCCACATCACATTGCATGAGGGTCTCTTGTTCCGCGCATTGTGCTCTGCTCTCTTATGCATCCTCGAGTTTCCTCACTTCCTACTTTGCTCCTCAGCCTGAGGGTCCATGGGGAATTCCTTCCTTTCCCCTTCCTCACTCCCCGAGTCTTGCTGGCTCACTTATCCTCATCTCAGCCTGGCAGTTGGAGCCACATCTTTATTGCAAGCCCTTGGACATGTACAGTGTACTCTCAGCTTCCTTCCTCAGTGTCTTCTGCTCTTCTGCCTTCTCTTGTTTCTTGTTTCTTTCTTTCTTTTTTTTTTTTTTTTTTTTGTTTTTTGTGTTTTGTTTTTTTTTCAAGACAGGGTTTCTCTGTGTTGTAGCCCTGGCTGTCCTGGAACTCACTCTGTAGTCCAGGCTGTCCTCGAACTCAGAAATCCGCCTGCCTCTGCCTCCCAAGTGCTGGGATTTAAGGCGTGCGCCACCACCGCCCGGCCCCTTCTCTTGTTTCTTGTCACTGTACTAATTGAGTGTTCATAACTCTTAAAACACCTGTAGTGCTGGTCAGTGAGGGAATTTATGTAAATGTCAGTTAAAGTGTGACATGCTCTGTGGATGAAGGTCTGAGCCAGCCACCCATCCTTCACGGCTGCTCTTAGCTGTGCCCTGCGCCAAGCTTGCCTGTTTGCTTTCCACGTGAGGCCCCTCAGGGCTTCATCCTATCTTATTTCTCTTTTTGAGAAAACTTTTGTTATCTGAGGTGTGTCTAGGCACTGCATGCATAGCTGGTGCCTTCGGAGACCAGAAGAGGAGGGCATCAGAACACTTGGGACTAGAGCTACAGACAGTTGTGAGCCACCGTGTGGGTGCTGGCAATCTGATCCAGGACCTCTGGAGGAGTAGCCAGTGCTCTTACTTGTTGAGCCATGTCTCCAGCCTCCTGTCTTCTCTGCTTGTGAGCACATGTTAGTTTTTTTCCTTTTTTGTTTGTTAGTTTTTGAGACAGAGTTTCTCTGGGTAGCCTTGGCTGTCCTGGAACTCACCAAGCCACTGCTTCCCTTGTGTTGGGATTAAAGGCGTGTGCGCCACCACTGGCCCAACTTACTTATTTTTTTTCTTCATATAATTTTTTTGTTAAATCACACAGATTATCCCCTTTATCCTGGTATACTTTTTTCTTTGATATATATATTATTTATCTACTTTTTTGTGTGTATGCAGGGCCTCATGCAAGCCTTTACTAAAAGGAGCTCCATTTCCACCCACTACCCTGATATATAAAAAGCTTTTTTTGCCCCTTATTTCTGTTGTTGCTAAGTTTTTTTCCTCAAATACTGTTTTCAGCCCATTATTTATCTGTTGAGTGTGAGACTCTGAGAGGATGCTGGGAATACAGCACTGACAGGTGAGCTGCTCGGAGCAGTGTCCTTGCTGTGAGTGATGGCTCCATGGCCTCCACTCCTCACATCCGGAGGGGTTGGTGTCTGGGTGTGGCTGGGTTCGTGTCTTTGGCTTTTATGTTTGGAAGCCTGGCCTCCCACGTCATTCTAGGACCTGCAGGGTGCAGCAACCTCCCCAGAGGGGAGAGTACCATGTTCCTAAGGGAGAGTGGGTTCACATCTGTGCCTGTGACCTTCCCCAGGCTTCCTCCTGTCCAAGGCCTCCAGAGGGAGAAACTGTGTATTAGATCTGCCTGGAATTCACTGTGTAACCCAGGTAACCCAGGCTGGCTTTGACTCACATGGTGAGTCTATCTAACCTGAGTATGCGAGTGAGACTCCACTAGGACTTGGAAGGCCAAGATGGCTTGTGTGTTTTACAAAGCAGAACAGATACATACTTACTGAAGAAAAGTGAAGGGGAAAAAAAAAAAGAAAAAACTCTTTAAAGTGAGGTTCAAAGGGAGGAATACCTTTTTGAAGTTTTAAATTTTTTTGTGTGTTTGCCTGCTTGTGTAGCAGGTGCTCAGAGTACTCACCATGGCCACTAGAGGGCATCAGATTCCCTGGAGCAGGAGTCAAAGCCTCGAGAGCCCCCATGTAGGTGCTGGGAATCACAGGAAGAGCAGCCACTGCTCTTAACTACTCATCTCTACAGCCAGGGAGGAATTTTGAAAAAAAATTTTTTTCATTTATCACTTTTGTGGGATCGGGGATAAGGGGGCATATGGCTCATGTCTGGTACTCAGAGGACCACACTATGGAGTCAGTTTTCTCCTCTGCCTATGTAGAGTCTGGGCATTGACTTAGGCTTGCAAATTGAGAATCTCTCTCTCTCTCTCTTTTTTTTTTTTTTTTTTTTTTGGTTTTTCGAGACAAGGTTTCTCTGTATAGCCCTGGCTGTCCTGGAACTCACTCTGTAGACCAGGCTGGCCTCGAACTCAGAAATCTACCTGCCTCTGCCTCCCAAGTGCTGGGATTAAGAGAATCTTTCTCATTAAGCCATATAATCAGCTCCCTCTGCCCCCCACGGTTGTCTTTTTAAAGATATATTTTATTTTTAGTTAGTGTACGTCTATAGTTATATACACATGAGTCCTGGAAACCTGCTGAGGCCAGGGTCCTTAGATCTTTTGGAGCTAAGAATTACAGGCAGGTATGAGCTGCCCAGTACGGGTGCTAGGAATCATTGTCAGGTCCTTTACAAGAGCAGTGCATGTTCTTAACTGCTGAGCCATCTCTCCAGCCCTCCTTTTGTTTTTCTGAGAAAGCATCTCATGTCGCAGATGATCTTGCCCTAATTCTTTGCATCTATTTTTCCTAAGTCCTGGGGTTGCAGGCATGTTCCGTGAACTCCAGAGCTTTGTGTGTGCTAGGCAAGCACTGTAATCAGGTGAGCCACGCTCCCAGCCTTGGGTCTTGTTCTTTTGAAATGTTTTGTTGTCCCTGGAATAGTGGCTTGTATCTTATATCGTTCCTAATGCCTAAGAAACACTCTTAGGTTGCTGTGATAAAGCACTGTGACCAAGACAACTTATAAAGAAGCATTTAATTGGGCTCAAGATTTCAGAGGGTGAGTCTGTGGTAGCGGAGTGAAGGTGTGGCGGCAGGAACAGCTGAGTGCTCACATCTCTAATGGCAAACGGGACAGAGTACACTCCTTCCTGGTTTTACCAACTGAGAACCAAGTATTCAAATATGGGTTTATGGGCATCATTCTCAAACCACCACATCTGTAAATGGCTAACATCGTTATTTTATATTTGAAAGGTACTGCACCCCACGATACAGTGAATTTGAAGAACTTGAGCGTAAATACTGGAAAAACCTCACATTCAATCCTCCCATCTATGGAGCAGATGTGAATGGCACTCTCTATGAACAGGTGAGACCATTGAGAATCCTGCAGTATGTGCCTGGCACATAGTAGGTACTTAAAAGGCTGTTTGGTGAATGGACAGATGAACAAAAGATGTTCTCCTGCCAATACACTGTTCTGTCTTCCTTGTTGGCAGTTGTGCGTGTGACTGGAGTTTGTATCTTCCATGTTGCATGTGAACTGGGTGCTGTGGTGTCCTTTTCAAGGCTGCGCCCATAGTCCGTGGGTGGCAGATGATGAGCTCCTGAGAGGGTGGCATAGATCATAGAAAGTGAGGCATTGCGAGAGGGAAAGCGAGCAGGCTGCGGGAGGCGGTCTCTGACTAATCAAATGGAAGGTGGGAACTTAGGAAGAGAAGCATATTCAGATTTCAGAGCTCTCCAGTGAGCATCTGTGACGGGAGCTATTTTACGCTTTTACTGACTTGGGATCTTGTGCTTTTTTGAGCTAACAAATTGTCTTACTATGGTGGTAGAAGAGAGGATATTTGGGTCTGTCTTGTGACTAAAGAAACATATAAGGCTTTTCAGGGCTTATCGCTCAGATTGGCTTTAATATTGGCATCAATTATTGAAAGGGAAGAGTTTAAAAAGTGAATTCTGAGTTTGTCGACCTCAGTTCAGAGGTGGGGAGTCACTTGTGGAAGGATGGGTGGCAGGGTGGTGAAGGAAAAGGTCAGTGGGCAAGAAGTGGGTCCCAGGGTCCACATGGAAGGGTGACAGGTGGCCGGGGGGTGGGGGTGACCGAAGGAGTCGGTTGTAAGTACCTGAGATGGAGGCAGAAAAGTAGGGTGCCGTGCTTCAGAACCTCCTTACAGACGACCACTGAAACTTAGGGAAAGGATGTAGTGTGGTCAGGGCGACTTCGGAGTCATTTTCCTCCACCATGCGGGTTCTGGGCATTGAACTCGGGCTTGATGGCCCTCGCCTCTACACACTATACCATTTTGCTGGCCCCTTCTTAAATATTTTTAAATTTTCATATTTTTTCAACTTTTTTTTATTTTCTAAATTTGCCTGCGTACCTTCTATCTGCCCGTCGTCTTTCATCCTTTCTTTTGTTTTTTGAAACAGGGTCTCATAGTGTAGACCTGGCTGCCCAGAACTTGTTATGTAGACCAGAGTAGTATTGAACTCATGGAGATCCACCTGCCTCTGACTCCTGAATATAGGGATTAAAGGTGTGTGCTTCTGTGCCAGGCCACTTACTTGATCTGGATGCTGTGGCTTTGACAGGCCTCACTTTAGTCTGCAGTGACAGCTTCCCTGAGGCTGCTGTGTTTGCATATGAGCCTTGGGTTGCTGTTTTCTTGGCAGCATGTTGATGAGTGGAATATTGGCCGGCTGAAGACCATCCTGGACCTGGTGGAAAAGGAGAGTGGGATCACCATTGAGGGGGTGAACACCCCCTACCTGTACTTTGGCATGTGGAAGACATCGTTTGCCTGGCACACAGAAGACATGGACCTATACAGCATCAACTACCTGCACTTTGGAGAGCCGAAGTCTTGGTAAAGTCACCCTGCACTTAGCACTGCCCTTCTGTCAGCACAGGGCTTCTGGCCTTGTCCTACACGTGGGAAGTGCAGATTCTGGGTACTGGGCTTGAGGTGGAGCTGGCATCCTGCATTGAGTTAATTTTTGAAGTGCTCTTGGAGTCCAGAATGCCTTTGAGGAGCAAGTTTTATTTTTCTTGTTCTCTGTTGTATGATACAGGGTCTTGACCCTGTAGCCCAGGTTGGCTTTAAACTTGAGAGTCTTCTGCTTCTCAGCTTCCCAGATCCTGGAATGAATAGGTACACGCCTCCATGCATGGCTGAGTAGAGGGCCTCAGAGAACAGAGTGGTCTCCACTGCATATGGAACCTCGCTTCCTGTGGTAGTAGAGTCAGTGACTTAGAATTGTGGGATTGTTCCCAGTCGGCTGCTGCTGTCTGATCCCTCTTCTCAGGAGACCTGATAGTTCTTTTTTTTTTTTTTTTGACAAAGTTTGTCTATCTGGCTATTCTGGAACATACTTTACTGTAGACCATTAAAGTGTCTGGGCCTCTGACTCAAATGATGCACCTGCTTCTGCATCCAGAGGGCTGGGATCTAAGACATTAGCTACCATGCCCAGTTCCTGGGGATTTCTTAAAGGCTAAGTTTTCTAAGTTTGCTTTTCAGATGGTAGGGAGATGTCTTTGCTTTGTGGAAAGGTGATTAGGAGAGCAGCGGGTGAGGCTAAGCTGAACATGTTCCTGCTTTCCATGTTGTTAGGGGAGTCAAAAATTGACTGTGTGTCATCTCTGTACTGGCCTGTGTCTGTCTTAACCTTTTAGTGGAGGCTCTGTCTGTCTGTGACAGCAGTGAGCAACACACGTGAGGCACTCAGGCCCCGGGTGGGAGGCCTGTCAGGATGCATCAGGAAGTGGAACGGGGGCAGAGCAGTGAAGGAAGGCTCACAGAGGAAGGACACACAGGTGGACTGGTGGTTAGAGAAGCCTCCAGAAGACAAGAGCTGGGTTGGGACCTGTGAAGGAGAAGGACAGAGCTGGGTGGGTTGGCGGCAGGCACGGCAGAGCCTGTGAAGGAAATACTTCCTGGGTTTGAACTGCATGTGCAGAGCTCTTGGATTGTCAGGCACATGTCTTTAGAAGTTCACCGGTGTGTGGAGAAGGAGACAGTCCGGGGTCAGGGCTGCCTCTCTGGTATGGGGCCACAGCCGTGTTCCACCATGCTGAGTTGAAATAGCTTTCAGTGTAAGTCATGAAGGTTAAAATGAGGTAACTGAATTTAAGGCTTAGCAGTTTGGTAGATGTTTTAAATAGTCCCAGGTGTCTCTATTTCCTTTGTTTTTCCACAAAGAGCAGCAGACACCACAGTCCGTGGAAGAGTAATTAATCTATTGGGTAATCAGTGTGGCTTGTATGGTAGAAAAATGGGTTCATCAGTGTCAAGGAGTCCAGTGCTTGGTCACAAGGTTCCCACTCAGCCAGCCTCTCTGTCAGGCCTTTCTCATCCTTCAGGAGTATGATGAAAACCTTACAGTGATGTGATGCCCACCCCCAGTCAGCAAACAGTGTTATTCCAGGAGCACCTTAGTAAGGAGAGAGACTGTTCTGTAAGGGCTCACTGAGTAAACATGTACGGTGAGTGTAGAAGGGATACATGCATTCTGCTGTGTAGGCCCTCTACTCCTTTGTCTTAAAGTACTTTATTAGCATAGATTGCTTTTTAGTGTCCCTTCCCTATCTGTAGCACAGGCTGCCCTTGAATTCTTTATCCTCCTGTCTCAATCTTCCTAGGTTTGCTTTGCTTCAGGTGTTCCTAGGAAAGACATTTTAAAGCCTGTGTGGTGGATTACTCCTATAAGCCCGGTACTAGGGAGGCAGAGGCTGGCAGATCTCTGGATTTGAGGCTAGCCTGGCCTACATATTGAGTTCCATACAAGATAGTGCTGTATAGTGAGACCTGCTGCCCCAAAGTAGTTTCGCCTTGCACATGTGATTCTACATATCCGTGAGCTATAGGGCCATATGTCAGTACATCTGTGTGATGTGTAACAATCAGGTTGGGTTATTTGGCATCCCGTCACCTTAGTACCCATTACTTTAGATGTTTGTCGTGTCTTTGAACTGGGAACCCTCAGGAGCTCTTTCCTTCGGCGTGTCTGTGAGGGAGAGCAAGTCTCTCGATTCCTTTCCTTATCCTCTGCTGGTGTCTGACCTTCTCATGTGATTGCAGGTACTCTGTCCCACCTGAGCATGGGAAACGCCTGGAGCGTCTTGCCAAAGGTACTGTATCCCCTCCAGGCACAGGGTCAGCTTTCTCCCTGTCCAACTCCCTGTTCTGAGATGTTCATTCTCTGAGGTCAGATGACCTGTGACCCTTCACAGGCTGCAGATCTGGTGGGATGTGTATGAGCTCAGCTGCCAGATCCCACACCTTTAGTGGACCAGGCCCAGCCTGAGCCTTTCCTGTTCTGTCTGTGAAGGATTGTTCCTCTTCCTGCTCTCTCTGCCTACATCCCTCCAACCCTTAGCTAGGAAGAGACTTGGTCAGATTCTTCTCCTAAGTTTCAAATGTGAAAGCCAGATTGAGTTACTGTATGTATGTGTGTTCCTTCAAGTGGACTTAGGTAGGCTTGTGCCTCTGGAGTCTTTCCTATTTCAAGAGATCCTTAGTAGATCAAACTGTAGATGTGCTACCCTTAAAAGGCTGGGGTTACAGGCGCAGTCTTCAGGGTCTGGAGAAGATAATAAATAAGCAGTTCTTAGTTTTGTAAGAACAGGGGCAGCTTGAGTGTCTGAGTGCTGCCACAGAGTCTGATTACCCAGGTCAGACGCCACCTGGGAGAGTTGGAGGCTCACCAGAGGTCCCAGACTTCTGGCAACTGGAGCAGCATCAGCACCACCACCACCACCACCACCACCCCCCCCCCACCTTTTTTTTTTTTTTTTTTTTTTTTTTTGGCCAGCTTTAATCTCAGAAGAGGCAGGCTGATCTTTGAGTCTTGATCTTCATAGTTCCAGGCCAACCCTGGGTACATAGTGACAATCTCTAACCCCTCAAAATGTTTTTTTTTTTTTTAAATTATAATTTTAACTCACATGCTTGAATGTCTCTCTGTGTTAGTGAGTACCATTTGAGGAAGCCAAAAGAGGATGTTGGATTCCTTGGAACTGGAGTTATAGGTGGTTGTGAGCTGCCCACCATGGGTGCTGGAAACCAAACTCGCCTCTTCTGTAAGAGCAGCAAATGCAACACTCTTAACTGTGGAGCCGTCCCCCAGCCCCTCTTAACATCACTTTGGTGACTGTCCTTTAGTGATCACCCTTGATCTCTGCAGATGGGAAGTAACCCCAGAATCATGGAGCTTAGGCAGAGCCTCACTAACTCAGACCTACCATCCTTTCACAGGCTTTTTCCCAGGAAGTGCTCAAAGCTGTGAGGCTTTTCTTCGCCACAAGATGACCCTTATCTCTCCATTAATGCTGAAGAAGTATGGCATTCCCTTTGACAAGGTGAGCTGCCTGGGGTCCCCACTGAAGGCCTTGGGCTTAGGCAGAAAGAAGCACCCCTTCTGGTCTTTGTTTGGCAGAGTTTGCAGTCTATTGTTCTTGTCTCTAGGGTGGAGTTTGATAACAGCAGGTGGCTCTTGTGTTCTCCTGGTGCTGAGGGCTTTCGGGATTAATCTGGAGGATTGGTTAATTAGTCTCTTAGCATACATGTGATATGTTAAGTGGCAGTTCAGGACCTGGCAGTTTTGCCTTACCAGTGGTTGATCATCTAAGTGGTAGCAAAGAAACACTCAGGAGCTCAGGTCTGTGCTAGGCCTCTGTCAGTTGCGGCAGCTGCTTCAAGTCTGCCCTTTTTCAGGTGACCCAAGAAGCCGGAGAGTTTATGATCACTTTTCCATATGGTTACCATGCTGGCTTCAACCATGGCTTCAACTGTGCAGAGTCTACCAATTTTGCTACTCGTCGGTGGATTGAGTATGGCAAGCAAGCTGTACTGGTAAGCCTATGTGATTTCTTCCATAACACCGTGGGCGGAAGTGTCTGACTGAGGACATTCTGGTCAGAACATTTTCTAACGGTTGGGACTTGATGTCCTGGCCAGTGTGAGATGTGACCAACTTGCCCTGGGGCTTCACAGAGGTCTCATGTGTACGTATCAAGAGCCTACATTGGGCACAACATTGAGTTAAAAACATGACTAGCTTCCCAAGGTCCTCTAGGGCAACTCATGTAGGAAACACCTCCAAGGAGGCTGCTATTTGCAACCACTGCATACCTGGACCTGGTGAACTTTAATTAGCTGAAGAAAAAAAAGTACTCACTCTGCAAGCACACTACTGTGTGTGTGTGTGTGCTCACGTGCACGTGTGTTGCTAACTGGGACTGAGGATTGATCCTAGGGTATTTTCATGTTAAACAATTGTTTACCATTGAGCAATAGCCTCAGCCATTTTAATCCTCTCAAACAGCTTGGATTGCTTGTGTGCTGTTACTTAGCTAGACGTCTCTTGTGCGAGAGTCTTAGGGCAAGCAGCAGGGCCTAGACTGTTGACCTAAAATAATAAACTTGCCTCTTTGGTTCCAGCATGGGTAGATACCCAGGGGCAGGTAGCTGCTCACCACTGGGGAAGCGTTTGCAGATTTTGTCTCTGCCTGTTCTCCTTAGACCTATTTGGTTTGGTTGGTTGAGCCACATGCTATATGCATTCTGCTTTTTGATTTTTCTGTTTGCTTGGACTTGAAGGTTCTCCAGGACAATGAACCCTCAGTCTGGGAACCAAAGCAGTATTATTGTTTTGAACTTCAGCATCAGCTAAAATTGATCTATTAAATTTGGCATATATTATACAAAATAATGCACTCCATCTTGTCACATCTTCTTTCTTCCTTCCTTCCTTTTTTTAATTTGAAACATTCTCACTATGTAGCCCTAGCTGTCCTGGAACTTACTATGTAGACCAGGCTGGCCTCATATTCACAGAGATCCACCTGCCTCTGCCTCCCAAGTGCTGGGATTAAAGGCGTGCACTGTCTCGTGTCATTTTTATATATGTTAAGACGTACTAGGTTATGCTTCCCCACTCTCCTCTCTTGTGCCCCAACAATGTGATTTTAAATGCTTGGATCACACTTAGAGGATGGAGATGGGGCATGTGTGTGTGTGGGGGGGGGGTTGACCAGGCGTCCTCACTGTTGCTCTCCTCTGGCAGTGCTCCTGCAGAAAAGATATGGTGAAGATCTCCATGGATGTGTTTGTGAGGCGGTTCCAGCCGGAACGCTACAAACTATGGAAAGCCGGGAAGGACAGCACGGTTATTGACCACACTCTGCCCACACCGGAAGCAGCTGAGTTTCTGAAGGACAGCGGACTAACCCCGAGAGCTGGGAATGAGGAGTGCCCTGAGGAGGACGTGGACGCTGCGGAGCAGGGAGAAGAGGGCGATGTGAAGAGAAGGTACTGGGCAAGCTGTGGGCTTGGCTCTGGGGAAGGGGGGTGGGTTGTCACCACAGTTTGAGTGTTTCTGTGTTGTTTGCACTGCACACAGGCAAGTTTAGGAAACAGCTCTGGAAGCCACAGCACTGATGACCCAGCAGCTTGCTGTGGTCCCTGGTCAGGAATGAGGGTAGTGAGCCTGGGCTGCTGTATGCAGAGTGCGTTTTCCCTGGCACCACAGAAATAGCTTTTGAAAGAAGTGTGGTAGGAGTGAGACCTGTTCTGGGGGAATAAGGAGTTGTAGCTGGTTTCATTGGGGTTTGAACCAGAGGATCTCTGCATACTAGGGAAAGACTGGAGGGGCCTGCATGCCTCACCTCAGTCCTCATGTCCAAGGTGGGCAGCAGGGTCTGCACTGTTCAGATGAGGCTGGGAGATGGTGAGGCAGGCCTGGCCATTTGCTTTGGGTTGTGCGTGGCTTGTATGACAGCATTTGGGTGGACGGTGAGTGGGTGACTATATGTGCTCTTAGAAGGTTTGTTGTCTCCTTGCAGTCTGGCCAAGCACCGAATAGGGACAAAGAGACACCGGGTCTGTCTGGAAATACCACAGGAGGTCAGTCAGAGCGAGCTCTTCCCCAAGGAAGAGCTGAGTTCTGGACAGTATGAGATGACAGAGTGCCAGGCCACCCTCGCCCCAGTGAGGCCCACCCACAGCTCTGTGCGGCAAGCTGAGGACAGCCTTTCCTTTCCAGGTGAGCCGACAGGACTGGTTCATCCACAGCCCTAACTGACACCTGTCTGTTTGAGGCTTAGTGTTGTATTGAGTTGCAGGGTGACTGGTCTGTGGGCACTTTGCTTGGGGACATGTAGGGCAGCCAGATACAGAGGAAGAGACTTGTTCCACTGCTTGGTGAGGACTCAGGGAAACACCAAAGACCAAAGGCTTCTGTGAAGGTGGTTTCAGTCATATAAGGTGGGTAGGTGCAGCAGGGGCACCTGAGTGAGGTAGAGTCAGAAAAGGCCTGGTGATGGGAACCACCATCTCTTGGAGCCCTTGGTGATTTCCTCTAAATTTGATGTTGGGTTGGGAAGGATGGATTGTAGTCTGGCCAGGCTGAATAAGAGGGGCGAGATGATTGGAGGGATGCTGCTGTTTTATTTTATTTATTCTATTTTTTTTAAAACTTTATTTATGGGGCCAAGCAATCCCAGCATTGGCAAGGCAGGGGCAGGTGAGTCTCTGAGAGTTTGAGGCGAGCCTAGTTTACATACTGAGTTACAGGCTAGCCAGGGCTACATAGTAAGAATCTGTCTCAAAATAAATGAATGAATGAGTGAATAGGAAAGAAAAACAATAGCAAAATTTCTGTTTATTGTTGTGACTGCTTTGTGCGCATACGTGTGCACCACAGAGAAACGCTTGGTAGAGTATGCTCTTTTACCTTCTTGTGAGGTCCTGGGTTGGACCTAGGTTTGCAAGGCTTGTGCTGTTACCTGCTGAGCCATCTCACTGGCTCTTATCTTATTATTTACTCATTTTTGTTTTTAAATTTTTAGATAGGCTCTATGTATCCCTGGCTATCCTAGGACTCTTTTTTGTAGCCCACAATTTCCAGCTATCATGGCCTCCCAAGAGCTGACAGAGCTGGTATTGAGGCTCGTGCCGCCACCGCTGGCTTATGCTTTGTTTGTTTGTTTTCTTTCTTTTATTTATTTTAATTGATTTTTATTTTAATTTGATATTTATTTTATTGATTTATTGAGAAAGTGTCTCACCGTATATCCTTGACTGTCCTGGAACTAGCTCTGTAGACCAGCCAGGCCTCGAACTCACTGAGAACCTCATTCCTCTGTCTTCCAGCATACTGGTTTTTTGAAGCAATGTCTCACTTTGTAGCCCAGGCTAGTTTTGAACTAGGCATCCTCTTGCCTCAGGCTCCTGACTGTTGGGATTATAGACATGTGCCACAGACCTTGGTTTGTTTGGTTTTAGTCATTGTCTTACTCTGTAGCCCTGACTGGCCTTCAACTGGCTATCCTCCTGCCTCTCAAATTCTGAGATTGTAGGCAAACACCACCTTGTCCATCTTAATTAAATATAACTGTTTGTGTTAGAGGAGTGCAGGGTTCGGCCACTGTACTGTTTGTTCACTTGGAGGCCGGAGGACCTGTGTTATAGGAGACGTGGTGTTTTGGGAGCAGCTACTCAGATAAGCACCAAGTCTAGATTTTTTAGAGACAGGCTTATTTTGGACTTGAAGAAATCTGTTTGCTATCCCATTGTATGTCTGATGGTTAGATAGCACTGTGATCATGCACCTTGGACTCAAGTAGCTCTTAGCAGATTTCTTTAACTGGCAGCTGAGCTTCTGCTACATGAGGGAATGGCAGCAGGCACTTGCTCGTACCTTTATCATAACTGAGTTATGACATCTTATGCCCGGGACTTGGGTTTAAGACAGCTGAAAATGAATGGTAGGTTCCTCACATAGCAAGGAGAGGGAGAAACTGGGGGCCCTAAAAGGGAGCACAGTCGGTTCTGATCACATGGTGGCCTTGTCAGTGAAGGCCAGTATGTGAAGCCAGTTCTCACTTAGAGCCTGTGTTTGTTATATTTTACCAGCCTACCTTCATCAAGTTTATCTGCCTGATTCTATCTGATACGCACCTGTGTTTCAGATTACTCTGACCCCACTGAAGTCAAATTCGAAGAGCTGAAGAATGTCAAACTAGAAGACGAGGATGAGGAGGATGAGCCCGAAGCAGCCGCACTGGACCTTTCTGTGAATCCTGCGTCCGTAGGAGGACGCCTCATCTTCGCGGGTTCCAAAAAGAAATCCTCTTCCAGCCTGGGCTTCAGTTCATCTCAGGATTTAGTTTCTTCAGATTCTGAAACCACCGAGTCTGTCTCTTGCCAGGGCCAAGAGAAAACAGGAGTGCTCACCGTGCACAGCTATGCCAGAGGGGATGGCGCGGCTGCCACGGGAGAGCCGAGTGTGAAGAAGAAGCGCAGCGCCCCCCGCAGCATCAGCGAGCAGGAGCTGGCAGAGGTACAGGCCCTGTGCGGAACTGTGGGAGGCCACTGCCCTGCGAGGGTGTGGGAGGGCAGGAGAGGCTCCCTCTGTCTCATCTTGCATCTGCTGCTGCATCTGTTGTGTCAGAATGCCAGGTGATACCTTCCTGTCTTTCCAGTTTACTCTTCACCGGCTCTTACCTTTTCTCTGTGTGCCTTTCAATCCTGAGGCCCACACCTCAGCATCAGCTCAGGAACTGTGCAGTGTAAAACCCAAGCTGGGCTGGATGCTCTGGTGTGGTGGGAGCTCTTTCTCTGACTCCTCGCCTGGAGACAGGAAGGTTTGAATGGTAGTTCTTGCAGCCCAGATGTTTTGAGGTTTGAGATGAGGTGGCAGTCTTAGTCACTCACTGTCCTATGGCTGTGACGAGACAGGATGACCAAGGCAACTCTTATAAATGCTTACAAGAGATATTTACAATATGTACAAGAGATACATATAAACATTTGTAAGAGAAAACATTTGAGGGCTGGCTTCCAGTCCTTCACCATGATGGCGGGAAGCATGGCAGTCATGGCGCTGGAGAAGTAGTTGCTTCCTCCTGATCTGCAGGCAGAAAGGGAGAGAGCTAGGCTTGGCGTGGGCTTTTGAAATTACAAAGTGACACATTTCTACCAACAAGGCCATACCCCCTATTCCTTACAATAGTGGCCCTCCCTGGTGACTGAGCATTCAAATGTATGAGCCTCTGGGGAACATTTTTAGTCAAACCACCACAGTGGCCTTTCTCACCCTAATAATTCAAGGGGCATTTTCTCAGTGCTCTGTGGAATCCTAGCTTGTCATTGGTATACCAGGATGAATTCCCAAAGCTGTACCGGAGCTGTGTTTGTTCAGGTTTCCTGCTAGTACCCACTGTCAGCAGAAGCTACTCCATTTTGTACATCCTAGCTCCTGGCAGGTCTGCCATGCTGAGAAGGACGTGAATGGGCTGCAGCTGATTCACCTCTCCCACATAACCTTGTAATCCTAGCATTTGGGAGGGCGAGGTTGGATTGGGGTTCCTGGTCATCCTTGGCTGCATAAAGAGCTTGAGAGCGGCCTGGGCTATGGTAGACCCTGTCTTAAGTAATTGTAAAAAGGTGCTAGTGAGATTGGCCAGTAGGTAAAGGTGCTTGCCTACAGGCCTAATGACCTGAATTCCGTTTCTGAACCCACATTGTAGGAGGAGAGATCCAGCCCCCGAAGTTGTTTGTGACCTCCACATGTGTGCTGTGGTGGATGAGCAGTTGAGGGCGCGGACCCCGAGTGTCTACATTCCTTTGCCTGTACTTTGGTTGTTGTTTGAGACAAGATCTCTCTGTGAACACCTGGCTGGCCTTGAACTCATGGAGATCTCTCTGGCTTTCTTTTTCCCTTCATATTAAGTAGCTTGTTTGGTTGGTTATCTTTGAAAAACAGGAATGCTTCGTGAGTCCGCTGTCACCCTTGCAGACAGGCCAGGTGGACCTTCCTTATATGGCCCGGTAGATGTGCTGCTGGCTCGTTTCTCTTTCTCACTCGTCCAGGTTTCCCCAGTGTTGCTTTCACCCCTATTTAAGCTTCCTTTACTTCCTTATGTTTTTAAAAAAATGCTTACTTTGAATTATGTGTATGTGTGTGCTCTTTGTGTGGGTTTGTACAACTTTAGCTGTGAACTCACATCTCCAGCACCTTGGTTGTTTTGTTTTTTCTTTTTGGCTAGGAATTTGCTATGTAATTTTTTTTTCCTTCAGGATTTGAGGGGAGAGGGTTGTATGCGTATGTATTTATATGATATGTTGGTATCTCATACATGACACTTGGGGGTCAGAGGACAACTTTCAGGAGGCAGTTCTCTACTTCCACCCTGTTAGGGTAGGATCTCTTGTTACTGCTGCTGCAGTGTGCTCCAGGCATTGTGGCCTGAGAACTTTTGGCTAGTCCTGCCTCCCGGCTTGCCTTAGTGCTGGGATTCCACATATTCACCACCAACCACACCAAGCTTTTCATATGGGTTATAGGGACAGAACTCAAGTCAGCAGGTTTGTGTGTCAAGTGCTTTTACCTAACGGATCATCTGACTAGCTCTGGATCTTGCTATTTGATATACCCCAGGCTGGCCTTGAGCTTTTCTGCTCCCTGACTCCCGCTTCTGCCTCATACCTAGCACCCCATCTTTTTGGAACTCAGACAAATCTTGTTATTAAGGTTCTCACTAAGTTGCCTAGGCTGACCTGGGACTCACTATGTAGTCTTGATCTAAAGATCCTCTAGCCCTGGCCTCCTGAGAATGGGGACTACAGCTTCACTGTATACCTGGCTTCTTATCTTTCTTGAGAGTCAGCTTTCCTCTTCCATTATGTGGTCCCATGGATCAAACTCACAGGTTGTCCGTCTTGGTGGTGGGTAGTGCTCCTACCTGCTGAGCGGTTTCATGGCTCTCCCTCCACTTGTCTTTAGTACCCAGCTAGTTCTCTCCACTTCCTCTGAGTGTCAAGACTCAGTTTCTATAGACTTCCTCTGTGCATCTTGTAGTGGTAGCAGGCTAATGAATTAATAACCTCATGCTTCCTCTGGATGCCATAGCCGCTGGTCTCTGTAACCCTTAGTGCAGCACCCACAAGAGAACGCCTTTGCCTTGGAGACCGTCTTTAGCCTTGCAGCTGCCCCCTCGTTCTTTCTCACAAGCCCTCAGTGCCAGCCTGCCCTGCTGTGGCACGGCAGTTCACCCCATCTGCCCTGTGCTTGCAGAATCCTGACTTCCTGCCCCCAGTTGCAGTCACAGTCCAAAGAGTAGCTCACGAAGATATAATGGATACTAAATATTTTATGAACATTGTTCAGTCCATTACTGTAAATTAATGTTACTGGAGCTTTTTTGGTGTGATTTTTATTTTTATATTTGGAGAGCCCCGTGCGAGCCAATAAATACCAGTCATCTCATTTTCTTCCTATATTTGATATCAGTTAAGTGATGGATAAAAAAAAAAAATTGGGCATATGGGGCCTAGGTGTCATCTTGTTATCAGTCAATACGATTGAACAAAGTGGCTTTTCTTTTAAACCTTTCGGTAAGTGGTCCTGCTCCTCTCTTGCTTTCAAATAGATGGATGACCTAGAGACAGGCTGTGCTGGGTGTCCATAGGCTCTGGGAAGGGCCAGAGCCTTGCCCAGGCTCTCGCATGGAGAGGTTGCAGACTAGCGTGCACTCTCAGCAGGCAGACTGCAGCTTGCTGCTGGATACTGCGTATCCATGGCATGGACAGAAGCCAAGACACCTTCGCCATGGTAACCTGCAGGATAGGGAGGCTTCTCTTCAGCTGCCTCTCGGTCCTGCCAGAGAGCCCAGTGAACTTAGTCTCCTTTCCATTTCTTTGTGGATTCTCATTCTTAGTAATTCTTCTCTGTTCTCTGTCAGTATCCGCTGGCAGCTTTGAACTACTTAAGTTCTCCAAAGAGGTCTTGTCTGATTGGCCTGCTTGCTCTCCTGTGGAGTCGTTAGGGCCTGTGTTCTGTATGCCAGGACTGCCTTCCAGGACCTCCTTGAGAGCTGTAAGTACGAACAGATAGGAGCATACAGTCCCAGCACTGGGTGACGATGGGTAGTGGAGCTCACATTGAAAGAGCTGGCAGCCCAGTCTGGCTGAGCATGGCTGTAGAAAAGGAGACTTTTGGCTCAGTCTTGAAGTTTGAAGGAATACACCAGGTAAATAGAAGGTGATTGGAACAGGGGTCTGGGAGAGGAGAGACCCTTCTTCTTCATGGTTCCGCTAGCCCACACCAAGGTCAGAGCATGATAGGTCTGCTCAGCTTGCTGTGTTGGAGACTCTGAGATGTACAAAGATGAAACATGAGTGCTGTGAGGAGTTTGTGGGTGCCTGTCATACAGATCTGACCTTAGGCTCTTGTTGTGCCTATTTCTCCATTCGGCTTGTACTACCTTAAACCCAGATGCCTCGCAACTTCTTTAATGTTTTCCTTATCTTTTGGGTCTCACAGTGTATCACTGGCTAGCATGGAACTCACTTTGTGAACAAGGCTGTCCTTGAACATAATAGAGATCTATCTACCTTTGCCTCCCTGGTGCTGAGAGAAGAAAGAATGTTCTACCAAACCCAGCTTACTTTTATTTATTGTGCTCCATGAAAGGAGGAAAAAGGATTTAAAAAAGAAAAAGAAAAGCTCTTGGCCAGGCTTTGGTGGCACACCCCTGTAGTCCCAGCACTCAGGAGGGTCTGTGAGTTTGAGGTCAGCCTGGTCTACAGACCAAGTTCTAGGACAGCCAGGGCTATACAGAGAAACCCTGACTTAAAAACTATTTAAAAAAAAACAAACAAACAAACAAACAAAAAAAAACCCCATTGGGAACTTGCTCCTTTGGTTTGAGGATAGAGCTGGGCCACATGACATGTGTTGGGGGCAGAAGGAGCACCTGAGTTTCTGGAAGGTAGGAACCCCGGACTGGGAGACAGGATGGCTGACATGTCACACAGCTCAGGCAACTGGGCTGTGGCTTCCTGGAGTGACGAGAACATCATCTGAGGAAAATAGAGATTCCAAGCAAACTGAAGGTGTGTTTAGTGTTTGGTTAGTGAGTTCAGATCAGGGCACACTGAATGTCACCTGCTTGTGAGGTTGTCAGGAGGCATACGCTAGCATGGTGGAGGTAGATGGTGAGAGGGTGGGGACATGCCACAGGATGGACACAGGACACAGAGGATGAGAAGCATCATCGAGAGGTCAGATCCAGTAAAGAGTGGTGTATTCAGCTCCAAGATAGTGGGAGATATGGCCAAGTGCGCCATGAATCAGAGGGCAGGAGCCTGCAAAGTGGGGGAGGTTGCAGCTGATGGGGAAAGACTGGTTGGATCCAGGACATGGCTGAAGTTGGGGATAGAAGTGGGCATCATGGCACAGGTGGAAGGACTGGGAGGGAATGGCTATACATAGGGCTTTTGCTTTGTTTTTTAAATGTAATGAAACATAACAGCAAATTTACCATCTGTTTCCAGTGTCCTGTTCAGTAGATGTTTTTTGGAATGGGAGGAGACAGGAGTTGTTTCCAGGGTCTCCTTCCTCAGTGTAACCCAGCTCTTACCAGAAGCCATTTCTTTGCATTGAGTTCCATTCTCCTTGGAAACCCTGCAGGTATCAGGCTGGAAAGGAAGATAAGCACATAGAAGCTAGCCTCTTCCATTCAGCATCCCTCTCAGCACTAGGAAGATCCTTGAAGCTTGGCCCACAAGCTTTCCGTCCTTGTGGAGTGAGTGACTGAAGGTCAGGCTTGTTTTAGTGAGAAGCCAGCATGGAGGGTGGCTAGGTCGTCATGGAGGCTCAACAGCTTTGCCTGTCCCCAGAGATCTGACAGGGCTGTCTGTGTGTTTGGAAAGACGGGATTCCTGAGAGCACAGTGTGTCTCAGGTACTCACCTCTGTTCTCTAGCTCTAACTGGACCACTTGCTTTCAGTGTGTATGCTGCTGCCACATCCAGACTCTGTCCAGAGCCATCTGGCAGGCTAGCTTTGGTGACAGTGCCCTGCAGAAGTACCAGGAGTGGCATTCCCAGGGGTCAGGAGGCCATGGAGATACATCTGCTGCAGAACTGCTTGTTCAGGCAAGGCCAGGAACAGATGCTTCTGTGCAAGACAAGCCTCATTGGCAACATAGTCTTCAACTCTGTGTGCCGCATGTTAGAGAGGAGACAAATTTCTGGGACCTGGGGTCCAGCTTTATTGAAGAGGCTCCCAACCCCTCTTTGGTTCTGTTGCTGTTTGTGCCTTAGAGGCTACACTGGTCATGCCCAGATCATCTGGGATAGTCCCCGTTTTACAGCCACCTGGTTCCCAGCCTTAGGTCTTCATTGTCATAGCAACATAACATGTTCACAGGGTTAGGTCACGGGCGTTCTGTCTGCCACGTGTCTTGCTGTCTCCATTTTACTGATTTATTTCTCTCTGGCTGTAGGCCATGCTTAGATGGCCCATTCTGGAGGCCACTCCGTCCTCAGACTAATCTAATTTCTCTTGCTCTCCTCATAGACAGGCTGAGGTGTGATTTCTTCCTGTTGCTGCTGTCTGCTGGGATAAGTAGACAATAGGTCTAGACATCCGGGTTGCCGTGTGTTTGGGCACCTCCTCTCTGCTTCATGAAGGCTTCTGAGCTTTGTGGGATTCTGTACTGTTTTGCAGTTCTGGGGAGCCTTCCCAGCTGTGTGGGGATCCTCACTTGTCTCCGGCTGAGTGCTGAGGGACCTTCCTTACATACGTTGTTCACTTTATGATGCAGAGGGTTAAGCCTGGCCTAGTCATGCTCAGCAGGGGTAGTGAGTCTTAACTACACCATGGCACCCCATTGTACGTTAGAAAAACACTACTTTGGGCATACTGTGTAGGCGGGATCTGTTTAGAAGTCTGGTTGTGTGTCACAGGCAGTGCCTACGAAACTTCCTCACTCTGCCACGTTCTGGTATGTTCCATGAATTTTTCACTCAGGGAGACTAGATCCTATCCTGTCAGTCTGTTGCTTCACACCTCCTTTGTTCCCGAGGGGCCTTTGTACATAGGTGTCCAGTCAACATTTGTTGAGTGGAGGGTCTCATGAACTCTGTAACTTGTTGGTACACTTGTATTCACAGGAATAGGCTCTCTGCCTGAATGTGGCTGGTACAGAACTATTTCCTCTTGAGATCCCAAGTGCTGTCTTGAAGCTCTGGGGTGCTCTGTATTCTATGGGTTCAGAAGACCTCCAGAGTGGCCCTGTAGTGCCACCACTTTTCTGTAGATTCGAGGCATAAGTGTCGAAAAGTGGCCGACTTCTAGGTCTCATTTCCTCGCTTAATGGTTTTGCCAAGTCTTGTGTCTCGTAATGTCAGTATAACCAGTTTTTAAGTATGTTGATTAAAAAGAAGCTTGTGGAGTAATAATCAGCCCTGTACGTCTTAAACCTAATTATGTTTGCTCAGGCATGATGCAAATACAGTGTTAAACAACCTTCCTGGATCATCTGGGCCAGAGGGCAGACACTCTGTTGGCTGATGCATTTTCTCAGAAAAGGAAGCTCACGTCACCAAGGGTGCTAGCAGTGGCCACGAGAGCCCAGTCTCAACAGGGTGGAAGGTAGAGTTGGAGATGGGCTGCCATCCTTGCAGTGCCTTAGGTGCCACGTCCCTTTGTCTATCTTCTAAGTTTTCAATGTGGAGGGCCAGCTGCTCAGCATTGTAACAGATGCTGACCTCCAGAGGAAAGGGGCGCTTTGACTCCTGGTGCCCTGATATGCTTCCTGGGAGAGTCCCTGCCTTGTTTAGGCAGCTTCTGAGAGAAGGCCAAGAAGCAAGACATAAACAGATTTTTGATCTAAGTTCTAAAGTACACTGGTGTAGACTGGTTTGCATGGCACTATGGCGTATGCTTTTCTGAGACATGTTTTTTAAATTTCTCTAAACTTTTATTGTATTTGTGCGTGAGTATTTGGTATCTATATATGTCTGTGCACTTCATGTGTACAGCGCCTGAGAAATACAGAAGAGGGTGTTGACCTCCCTGGAAACGGAGCTTAAGATGATTGCGAGCTGCTATGTGGGTGTCAGGAACAGAACCCAGAACCTCTGGAAGAGCACCTTAACCACTGAGCCATCCCTCTAGCCCCCAGATTGATTTTTTGTGTGTTCATTCTTATATTTGTTTCCTCTGCCCCTCTTCTTCCCTCAGCTCTCTTGCATCCTCCCTTCCTCCTGTTTCTGAGACTTTGCACTCCACACGTAGCCCATGTGGCCTTTGACTGCTTTGTCCTCTTCCTGCCTCAGCCTCCTGAGAGGTGAGGCTCTCAGGTGTTTGCAGGGGTGTGTCATCACAGCACCCTGCAGTTTCATCACCTAGCTGATTGGCTGCGGTTTGCTCAGGTTGCAGATGAGTACATGCTTTCCCTGGAGGAGAATAAGAAGACCAAGGGTCGCCGCCAGCCCCTGAGTAAGCTCCCACGCCACCACCCGCTCGTGTTGCAGGAGTGCGGCAGTGATGACGGTAAGTAGTCTCTCCTCACTAGAAGGAAAGCAGGTCCCCATAGCGAGCCTCACCCTCACAGGGCCTCAGGTCAGGGGTGGGTGTGGGCCCGTGGCTTGACCCTTTTTCTCCTGGGCATTGATGGCAGAGGACAATTCAGGGCTCCTGGGCTGTATAATTATATGTAGGCTCTTTCCTTTCCTTTCCTTTCCTTTCCTTTCCTTTCCTTTCCTTTCCTAGGAGGTACAAGGCTGGTTTTTCAGTATAGTAAGTTCCATCAATGATGCCAAGCCCTGTGCTGGATGTCTGCATACGAAACTGGCTAAGATATGTGCATGTCCTCAAGGTGCCCACATGGTAGTGGGGTGGCTAGCTAAAGGGATTGAGTGTAAAGAAAGGAATTGAGAGGACAACGTGAGTAAGCACAGGGATGAGGAGTGCGAGCTCAGGTAGAGGAGCTGCTGGTTGGCAGTGCTACCCAGCTCAGGGACACGACTGCAGCTGAAGTGAGCAAGGCAGGAGTGGGGCTGGCTGTACACAGCTCTCCTCAGGAGCCCACCGGGGCTGTCCTCACAGGCAGTTAGGAGCCGTGGAGGTGTGTTTGAAGCAGGGGAGCAACACCGTTAGGTTGGCATTAGAAGGACTGCTAGGCCAGCTGGGCTCAGATGCTGGTGGGGTGGGAGAAGCGGAAGTCGTGAAGATGGCGCCAGCCAGATTGGGCAGCAGTCTGCAGAGCTGGGAGGGTAGTCCATAGGGAGAAAGGTGAGTTGATGACTTTGTGTCCTAAGGCTTTTGGCTTCAGAAACCCAAGTTTAGTGTGGATAGAGGAAATTGCCGTGGGAAGACATTGGTATGTAGAACTATTTTTAAATGAAAGGGTCTCACTCATCAAGAAGGACAAGAAGCTTGAGCAGAGGCTGGAGACAGGACAGAGGAGACCGAAGAGGGAACTGAGATCTGTGCAAGGAGAACTAGGAAGTGTGGCTCTGTCTGAAGCTCATCTTGGCAACAGCCGGGAATGGTTACCTCGGCTGCCTGAAGCAGCAGGAGCATGCTGGGAAGCGCCCCGCAGGAACTGGCAGAGCATGCTTGTGGAACCTGAGCCACCTTCGCTGCTGCCTGTCCCCTCCTGTGACGTGCTGTCACAGCTCATCTCTCAGTTTTCCTTTATAGAAAGTATGTGCCGGCCTGGGTGCGGGGACAGCCTACAGGCCCTGGGATCAGAAGTGGCCAGACTCTGAGTCTTGTCCCAGCAGTCCCTCTGAGCCTGTGCTCAGAGAGCTTCTGCCTCTTGTATGATTTCTTCCTTCAGTGCTTTAAAATAACCCTGGTTAGCCAGGCGGCGGTGACGCACGCCTTTGATCCCTGCACTTGGGAGGCAGAGGCAGGTGGATCTCTGAGTTCCAGGCCAGTTTGGTCTACAGAACAGCCAGTTCTAAGACAGCCAAGGTTACACAGAATAAAATAAAATAAAACAAACAAACAAACAAAAAAAAAACCCTGTCTCAAAAAGGCAAAAACCAACCAATCAAACAAAAAGACAGACTGTAGGGGAAAAAAAAGTTTCCAAGAGGCAAAAGAAAAATTATCCAAAGAGTATGTGAATACTGAATACATACACTTCTAGGCACATATAAATTGTTGTCTTGAGTGTGCCTTTTGAAATAATGTAACTGAGGTCATCTGTCTCTACATTTTGTGATAAGCAGTGTTCAGTTATGGCACAGTGAAGGGAGACTCTGTGTGGTCTCCCCATGTGTCAGTTGTTATCAGAACTTTTACTATGAGTCTGTCTTTCTTTTTGCTGATACATTACTGACACAGGGTATAATACAGCCCAGGCTGGCCTCCAGCTCCTCATCCTCTCGCCTCTACTTCCCCTGGCTGACCAGCACAGCCTGCTCTAGTAGCTTTGGCTTCTCCTGGTCACCCGCTGTGTCCTCAGAAGGACAATGTGATTATCTGGTGTCTTCACTGTCCTCTTTTATTTTTCAAGACAGGGTTCCTCTGTGTAGCCTTGGCTGTCCTGAAACTAACTCTGTAGACCAGGCTGGCCTTGAACTCAGAGATCCGATTATCTCTGTCTCCCGAGTGCTGGCATTAAAGGGATGCCACTGCTCGCTCCCTCCCTCCCTCCCTTCTTCCTTTCCTCCCTCCCTCTTCCCCCCTCCCTCCCCCTCCCCCCTCCCCCTCCCCCTCCCCCTCCCCCCTCCCTCTCCCTGCTCGCTCTCTCTCTCTTTCTAACTTTTTTTTCTTTTTGTTTTTGGAGACAGGGTTTCTTTGTGTAGTCCTGGCTGTCCTGATACTCACTCTGTAGACCAGGCTGGCCTCGAACTCAGAACTCAGAAATCCGCCTGCCTCTGCCTCCCAAGTGCTGGGATTAAAGGCGTGTGCCACCACTGCCCGGCTCTTTCTAACTTTTTTAAAAAAGCATTTTTATCTGAATTGCAATATTTTCAGTGAGATGCACACGTCTTGACTATAGGCTCTGTGAAGCTTTGCATATGTAAACTGTTAAAATTTTGATTCCTGTAATTTTTACTTAACACAGTGGAAGTCTCCCCTTGGCATTCAGTGTTCCCATATGTCATGGCTCGGGCCACTTTTGGCTTTGTGAGTAGAGCAGATGTCAGTATGTGAAGACGGGGCTATGAGCTCGTCTATTTCTGTCCCTACTGCACTCTCTTGGTCCCTCATGTTTGGGTCAGGCACTCTGGCTCCAGTCTGAACTGTGGGGCTCTTAGAGGCTGTTTGGCTCATTCACACTGACCTCCTTACGCTACAGTGGCCCTTCATGGGAACTGGCTGTGCACAATGGCAGCTGCCAGATCCCTTTAGATGAAACCTGACGTATGAAGGTGGAGGAAGAAATGGTTTATCTGCATTGTCCTGGAGTTGCCTGGAGTGAGCAAATGGGCACCTAATATAGGCATGCCCACCACAGCTGACTCTAGGCCGCTTTGCAGAGATCTCAGAGCCTCTGGGGAAGGAGTGTTTTTATCTTAGCCAGTAGCACTGCAGTGAATTGCAAATACACAGTCCCCTGTGCAGCAGCCTCGTGGCAGTACCTGATGGGCACACTGTCAAAGCCGATTTCCTGCCAGCCACTGAATGCATGGCCAGAGGGATAGGACAACAGGGGCTTCTCATCTCCACATTCACCTGCGGTTCCTACAGGCTTGAGACACCACGCCTGTGTATTGCAGCAGTCTGTTCTGATGTTTGCTCCTGCTTCTATCAGAGTTCCCAACCTCTTCCCAGCATTCAGAATTGTTAAGGCTCTGCCCTGCTCCTTGACCTTGTGTGTGCCAGGAGCTAGTGGGCTTTGGGCCTTTACTGTTCTGTGAGAATACTTCGAATGTTTTCTATTCTGCAGCGAGTCTCATTCTTCTGGAAGGATGGACTTGGTTGTGGTTAAGGGTGCCTGAGTTTTGAGGCCTGCTGCCCGGCACACTGAAAAGAGATGAGTAGTCTATGGCCCAGGGCTCTGAGGAAGACCAGGAAGTTACTGATTCAGACTTTACAGTACTAGATGGTCTCTAGGATCAGCATTTCTCTCCTTCACCCCCAATCTTTGAACATGCAATAACCATTTTAATTTCCTGACTGGCTGGATTATGCCTGTGACCTCTCCATTCACAAGCTCCTGGTTGAAAGGTGACATAGACATTTTATGGCCGGGAAGAAGTCTCACCTTCTGAGATCCTGGGAAGTCCTGCCTCAAACAGGCAGTTTGTTCTCCCCTCATGCCCTGGACTTTCCAGAGTGAGCTGGAAAGTTCTGACCGAGGGCCATGATGTAACATCTTTCAACCTTACCAGTCCTCTGTTTGTCTCTCCCTGTTTCCCCAGCACAACTGAAGGGAAAGCCCAGAGGAGAAAGGACTTAACTTGCTGGCATTTTGGAGGCAGAAAACAGCATAGTTTCTGGCAGGCTGCTGCTTTATTCTGCTGCCCACAGAGGGCAGAGGGTTGAATGTGGCAGCTGTTACAGGGAACAGAGTGGGATGAGCACCCAAAACCTGAGGAAGAATAGAGACCCTGAGTCACTCTGACCAGAGAAAGCAGTTCTGACAGCCACCCTATTCCCCCACGCCCCAGCTCACATCCCAGCTAAGTAACGCAGGCCTTAAAGGAGTCTGTTGGTAATTGTTTGGCTCCTGCCTCTTATCCCTCTCTGGAATTTTGAGTTTCATCTTAACCTGGGACCAGGGGTTGCTGGCTAAGCTCCTCTGCACTGTAGGCAGACATCCCGTGTGCAGGCTGGTGCTAACTCAGGCTTCTGTTTCCTCCTCTAGAGACTTCTGAACAGCTGACCCCCGAGGAAGAGGCTGAGGAGACAGAGGCTTGGGCTAAGCCTCTGAGCCAGCTGTGGCAGAACCGACCCCCGAACTTTGAGGCCGAAAAGGAATTCAATGAGATCATGGCCCAACAGGCCCCTCACTGTGCTGTGTGTATGATCTTCCAGACCTACCATCAGGTGAGCGTGCAGTGCTGCCGTCAGGCATCCTGGGCCAGCAATTGAGGAAGCTGGGTTTAATTATAGGCACGAGGCTTGCCACTGCTTGTCTTTAGGGGCCTTTCCCCTAGCATCCTGGTTCTGTGAGTGCTGGTATGGCTCTGCCAGGCAGATAGCCCTTAAGAATGCTTTGATCTGGTGACCTTTGTTTATGACACAGACCTCGCTGTTTGCAGAGCATAGTAGTGTTTCTTCTTATCTTCCTGGTCTGGGGTTCTTTCTGCTTGATCCTATGCAGTCCTGGTCAGTTAGGGTACATGAATGCAGTTCTTTCCCATTTGATATCGGCCTTGGGTCGGGAGCCAGGTCTTCTCACACCATTTTCTTTTTCCCCCTCCTCATTGTCATAGTGAATACTGCCTGACCAGAAGGCAGCTGGGGCCCAGAGGGGCGGGAGGGCAGACTGACACAGTGAAGGCTGGGCTCAACTGTGGTCTTCCCATGCCGGGCCATTGATGACCTCACATCGTGGGTCACTTTAGGTCAAGCTCCAGAAGGTCAGACAGGAATTCATAGCAGCAGGTACCGAGTAACCAATTCAGGCTTAGACATGTCCTCTGCAGCGTGGCAGTGGGTAAGCAGTTTCCCTATGGTGGTTTCACTGGCACAGCTGCCCCGAGCTTGGCAAGGCCCCAGGCTCATGCTTGCAGAAGGATGGCGTCGAGACCCACATGCTGGATCAACAGCTACTGCTTTGTATTCACTGGAAGCAAAGCAAAGAACTGTTTGTGCCTGTGTTTTTGAGGGAGGTGACTGCCTGATTGTTACTGTCAGCAGATCTCCTAGGTGGGGGCCAGACTTTCTTGAATGGCATAGGCTCAGAGGGTGACACGCTTCCAGGCTCTGTCCTTGGAATGGGGATCATGGTGCCATCCAGCGGCAGAGCCTGAGGATATTTGTAGTGACTATAGTTTGCCAAGGGCAGTATGATACATAATGTTCTTTCTAGAGAGGCCCCAAGCCAGGAATCACAGGTGGGGACCCAGCCATGCGACAGTGCCACAGTTCAGGTGACTTGCTGACGTGGCCCGGCAGAGGCAATCAGTGCTAGTCCATTAGGAGTATGGGCTCCGGTGCTGTCTCCGAGTGGGACTGCCATGTGGCATGGCACCTGGGGACAGTCAGTGCCTTGCTGCTGGTGTCTCGGTGCATTTTATTATCACTTGGTTTGGGAAGACTGAAGTCCCAGGTGCCTCTTACTTGCTCCCTTTTCTCAGTTGTCCCCCAGGGCCCTTTGTTTGATGCTGCTGTGAGAAATTGAATTTGAGTCATTAGAGGTAACTTCAATTAGTAGCTTCAGGATAATGGCTGTGCACCCGGGAGCTGTAGCTGCAGCCATACCCGGGAGAGGCCCAGCTTTCTGCTGATGGAGCAGGTGGAGGGCTAGAAGCACAGACACGTGCTCACCGCGCTGTGTGCTCACTGCCCTGTGCCCGTTCGTTCTCTGCCGTTCACTTAGGTGGAATTTGGAAGCTTCAGTCAGAGCTGTGGGAATGCTTCAGAACCAGCTGCCCAGACTCAGAGGACCAAACCATTGATCCCTGAAATGTGCTTTACCACAACTGGCTGCAGCACAGACATAAATCTGTCCACCCCTTACCTAGAGGAAGATGGCACCAGCATGCTAGTGTCCTGCAAGAAGTGCAGTGTCCGGGTCCACGCCAGTGAGTACCTCTCACCTGCTCTCACGGGAAACTTCCTGCTTGCTGGAAGTTCACTGAATGGCCTTCCCAGTTTCCTGCTGCAAAGGATGCTTTTGTCTTCTTGGGAAGTTGGTGGATGGTAGATGAATTGCTTTGTGGCTCTAGCATCCTGTCAACGCAGGGTCTCTGGGTTGTGAGTATCTAGAGATTAGTCCCTAGATGCTTACTAGGGAGGTGTACCAGTGAATCCATAGTTTCTGACTTTCCTACGTCTTGGGACCATACTGTATGGTTGAGCCCTGGGGACTGGCCCAGAATTGAGGGATTTCTGTATGACTGACTATCTTTGGGAATGGTATTTATGGAAGAGTACTGTACATGTACAATCTAATGCCAGCCCCTGGGTTGGGTTTCATTTGCTCTTCTGCTGTTCTCATTAGGTTGCTATGGCGTCCCCCCTGCAAAGGCTTCTGAAGAATGGATGTGCTCTCGATGTTCAGCCAATGCCCTGGAGGAAGTGAGTGTCCCCATGCTTTTCCCATCTCTCCAGAAGACTGGAGTGGCTTTGGGGCTAGCCTCTTTCCATGCTGGACACAGTTTATGTCCATAGCAGCTGGCTTGGGATTTGGTACTCCGGGATGTCAGAGCGCGTGGCTCCGAGAGCTGCGTTTGTGCTGCTGGGGCAGATCAGGGAGTGGCCATCACTCCCTTTGAAGAGTTCGGCTCTGGGTTTAGAGTCTCAGAGTGGGGCTCAAGTGATTCATTATGTAGTTCTAATTATGCAATATGGCCTGTCTCTTCCAGAGGAGTCCTGACTATAGGGCATGTACCTGAAGGCCTACCTGCCACTGCTTTCTGGCAGAGTTTAGTTGTCCACAGGAAGTCTCAGGAGGGCAGACTGTATGTAGTGAATTGTTGGTAACTGTTTTCCTTCTGCTTTCTGGTCAGGACTGCTGTTTATGCTCATTGCGTGGAGGGGCCCTGCAGAGAGCCAACGATGACAGGTGAGTTCTCTGGGAAGATGGTGATGCCCAGGCCCCGTTCTGAAGCATATGCATTGCTTTGAGGACAGTAGCTGTCCTGAGGGAGTGGGAAAGACTCAGGCAGCGCATGGTACGGGCTGGGGCTGGAATAGGATGAGCAAGACTGCCCTAGCCTGCCTACCTCGCTTCGACTTTTCCTCAGAGGCAGAGATGTAAGTAGTGTTCTTCTTTGAGAGAGGATGGCCCTGAGAAAATGACACAGGCATTTTGTGGTCTGGAAGTGAGGACATTGACCTGGTTGCAGTTGCCTGGCTGCTTTCCTTTTTTTTGGGGGGGGGGGTTGATTCCCCCCCCAGACAGGGTTTCTCTGTGTAGCTCTGGCTGTCCTGGAACTCACTCTGTAGACCAGGCTGGCCTCGAACTCAGAAATCCTCCTGCCTCTGCCTCCCAAGTGCTGGGATTAAAGGTGTGTGCCACCACCACCTGGCACTGCTTTCCTTTTTTTAAAAATGAATTTATTTTATATGTGTGGATGTTTTGTCTGCATTGTATATTTGGGCATCGTGTGCACAGGTTTCCACAGAAACCAGACGAAGACTTTGGATCCTCTTGGGACTAGAGGAGATCCAAACGGTTTTAAGGCACTATGTGGGCTCTGGGAATTGAACCCAGGTGCCCTGGAAGAGTAGCCAGTGCTCTTAAACGCTGAGTTAGCTCTCTCTCTGGTCTTGTTTCTTTCTTTTAAGACCGGCTCTCCTGTTGATCATCCTGCCTCAGCCGCCCACAGACTTGGATTACAGAGATGTACCATGCCAAGCACTTGCACAGAGTTATCTCTCCCTGGCTAGACCTGCTGTTTGGAGATCAGGCAAATGTCTCCAAGGGGGAACTGTTGGGCACTGAGGAGAGCTTAGGCAGGCCACCCACTGTTAGATCTATAGAAGTTTCTGGGTTTCTTAGCCACTATACAACGTATTCTCGTTGAGTTGCATCTTTGTGCTATCTCGGATCTACCTTTTCTGAGGAGGAAACGTGAGCTGTTGAGGGTTTGCTCTATAAGGGCTTCTGTGTAGAGTTGCACACGTGGCTGGACAGCAGCCAGCGGTGGATAGCCTGCCTCTGAATAAAATCCTATGGTGTCCAGCCTCCCACCCTTGCAGCATCCCCATACTGCTTGTGGCGGGTGGCTATGTGGCTGTGCCTCACTCCTTTACAGATACATGGCTATTACCAGTGGTCACTGTAATTCTCCCAGGGCAGGTAGGGGCTGGCTGGTAACACTTTTTTATTTAAGTGGAAATGGCTGTGCTTGAACCTCTCACCTTTGCCCTTTAACCTTTAATCTATGTTCTGCCCTCTAAGGCCAGACCTGCTCCCATCCCCAGTAACAGCCCTGCTAATAGTGCAGACTTTGGATTCCATGGCTCCTGTAGGTTTTCATATGAGTGGACCTAGTTGGAGCTGAACCCAGGGCTTTGTGCATTTGATGCAAACTATCAGTGGAATCCCAACATTCCACAATCTTAGGTTTCTCCACTTCGTGCATGTCTGTTTACCAAAAGGTGTCTGGGCTGGAAACGCCTCGAGCAGCGCTTCTGATTATTTATTCCCTTTCTGAGCCCACCACGCTCCATCAGCCGTGATTCTGCTTATTTGTCAGAGTAAGGAGGTGGTGTAAGTGGGTTGATCCTGCACTGGCCCTGGGCGGTGTGTGCACAGTACTACATATGGTGGTAAATGACACTTTCCCTCCTGAGTCCTGGGACCTGGGTGACCCAGTGGTCATGCTGGGTGATGGAGGTTTTGTCAGCAGGCCGCCGGGGCTATAGAAACAGGTGACTGAGGCCTTCCTCTTTTGGCAGATGGGTTCATGTTTCCTGTGCTGTGGCAATTCTAGAAGCAAGGTTTGTCAACATTGCTGAAAGAAGTCCAGTGGATGTGAGCAAAATCCCTCTGCCCCGCTTCAAACTGGTAAGCCAGAGTCAGCTTGGGGTATGCATGGCTTCCCACTGATGAGTCTGGGGAGCTGAGTGCATTTCGGCACCGTTGCCTCATGGGTACTTTACATTGGGCGCTCCCATGTATTGGGAGGGGGTCGGTTTCTGATGGCTTGGTTTTGTACATATTGGAGGGGAAACAAGAAGAGATGGACGGCCATTCCATGGAATCGTGTGTGCTCTCTCTCTCTCTCTCCTGTGCAGAGGTGTGTCTTTTGTAAGAAGCGGAGGAAACGGAACGCTGGCTGTTGTGTGCAGTGCTCTCACGGCCGCTGCCCCACCGCCTTCCACGTGAGTTGTGCCCAGGCTGCTGGGGTGATGATGCAACCTGACGACTGGCCCTTTGTTGTCTTCATCACGTGCTTCCGACACAAGATTCCCAATCTGGAGGTGAGAGGGCGCCATGATAGAGTCCTCTGGACTGCTTTCAGGGTCATTTTCTTTGCATGTTGCCAAGTTGTTCCATCAGCACAAACCCTTGTTGGAAACGTTAATGAGTTAGCAATTAACACATGGCTCAGTCTGACCTCTTGCCTTGGCCTTCACAGTTCAGTGGTACTAAGCTAACCATGGCTTGGTTCTTTGGTTTACCTGTTTCCTTGCTTAAGTCTCCTGAGCATCCTCAGCCAAGGGCCTGGGACGTCAGAGCCGCTCTGTAAGTGCTGAGAGCTGATACCTCTGACAGTTGGACATTTTCTACCACGTAGGAGTGAGTTCACAGTTCTCTCAGTGGTGACATATGCAGGACATTTGAGAAATGACCTGTAGAGCCCTGAAGGGGCTTGGGTGGGCCCCAAGGAAGGAGAAGGGAGTTAGAATGTAATCATAGCTTCAGTAACAGAGGACTGTGTCTTATAAGAATGAACATACAGGGTGGCTCTGGGAATCTGGCAGGTAGTCACAGAAAGTGAGCAGCGTCCCAGGAGGAGGCCCTGGCCCGCCATTTAAATTTCCTTCTTTCTAGATGAGGGTAATGTTTGGGAGGCCATGATTTTGAGTCGTCTGTGTGCAGCTGTGCACATACGTTGGAAGCACGAGGGCAGAAGAACAGCTTTTGGGAGTCAGTTCTCTCGTTCTGCCTTGTTGATGTAGGGTTTCTCGGGTCTTAGACCACAGAGGCCTCTAACTCACAGAGATCTGCCTGCCTCTACCTCCAAAGTTCAGGGATTAAAGGTGTGCTCCCCAACACTTGGCTGGCGTTTTAAATTTGAGTTCCTAGGACTGACCTCAGATCTTTAGGCTTAGGCTATAAGTACTTTTCCATGCTGAGCCACCTCACTGGCCCCTGAGGAGTTGCTGTGAGCAGCCACTAGGCAGCTTGGGGTGGTGATGAGAGCAAAGCTTGGATGGTTTCAGAACGATAGTTCAATGCAGTCCTCACTGGAAAATGAGCTGTGGCGATCCCACACACGAGCCCTCCACAGTGTGGTGTGGCGTCTAGAGAGAGCTCAGGACAGGGTCAGGCCAGAGCAGGGAGCTCTCCATGTTGCCACTTGGGATTATAGAGAAGTAATCTGGTAGAGCTGGCCTTCCTTTTGGCAGGGCAGGTGATGGTTTTGTACTGGGTTTCACTCTGGAAAGTCATGATTTTGAGTCTGGGGTCCTTTCATGCTTCCAGCTCTCTGTGCAGTCAGCTCTAACCTCAAGCCTGAGGCAGTTGCCCCCATCGTGTGGTTACTGAGATAACAGGTGGGCTCCTTCGCACTTCCCCATGAAGGTGTGGATGAGACTTCAGGACAGGCTGTACTGGAGTCAAAGCCTGAGATAATGTCAAACCCCTTTGGTAGCTGGAAAACCCGAGTTTGGTCATGGAACAAGATGGCAGACTTATGATAATCTTCAGTATTATACTTGCAGACTGCTGGGACCATGAGGGAATTCATACTGTTAATATTTCCTTATAATTCATTCTTCAAATGTTAGTTAAGCAACTGCCACATCCCAGGCTCAGCTAGGAATTTACCAGTGCACAAGACACCCACCCCTCACTTAGTGTCATGAGATTCTTATAGTCGAGTTGGAGGAGCCACAGGAAACTAGTAAGTACACAATATGTCTGAGCATGAATGGTACAGTGGTAAAATGAGTACAGGTCAGAGACGAGCAAGAGGAGCTTGTGAGGAATGGGATCAGTGAAGTAGACTTCTGGGAGCAAGGGAGCCAGGGTGCGGGCAAGTGTGTCGTGAAGAGACAATAGCCGTGCAAAGGCCCTGGGGTAAGAACATAAGTAGCACGTGTGTTCAGAGAATAGTGGAGAGACGTTTAGAGCAGTGTCTCAGTAGGGGTTAGGGAGTGGCTGGAGTTGAGCCATCACATCCACCACAGGGTCAGAATGAAAAGCATTTGTGAGATGGGGTAACAGCAATGGCAAGGCCCTGTGAGGTAGGGTACCAGCAGTGCCAGGCCCTGCGAGGTAGGGTACCAGCAGTGCCAGGCCCTGTTAATGGGGCAGTTAGTTTGGAGCAGAGGATCTTAGGAAACTTCAGTTCCTGTGCCCTTCTCTTGAGGGTAGAGCTAATGCTGAGGTAGTGGTTGGGTAGTGATGTTCAGGGTTTAGGGTCCAGGGCACCAGCTACCTGTTGAGTCCCTGTCCAGATGCTATGACACATACCTGAGGTGTATTATTAGAATTAATAATATTAATAATACATTAATTCTAATAATTAATACATTAGAATGTATTATTTGGTTAGTTTCAGGGATATCATGAAGGAGGTGAGTTCATGGAGTTTTGGATGAGATACACCATGACTGAGGTGGGACATTGCTGCAAATTTCAGAACAAAACAAAATAATCAAAGAAAAAAAGTAGTATCATGTATGAACTAGTTGGCTTGGAGCTCAGAGCTCAGATGAGTGGTTTATAGAGGACACATAGCCCTGGCTGGAATGTAGGCGTCTGAAAGGCCTGTTCTGCCCTCCATTTTTCTCGGTCTTTCTTTTTTCACACTTATTTCCCCCCACGCCCCATAGGGGAGCTTATTGAACTGTCAGTGCGATCCAGGTTAACCCAGGCTCTTCCTTCTAGCGTGCTAAAGGAGCCCTGCTGAGCATCACAGCCGGCCAGAAGGTCATTAGCAAGCATAAGAATGGCCGCTTCTACCAGTGCGAGGTGGTCAGACTCACCACTGAGACCTTCTACGAAGTCAACTTTGATGACGGCTCCTTCAGCGACAACCTTTATCCTGAGGACATAGTGGTAATGTCTGGAAGTGGCTTCTGGGAGCACTTTGGGACTTGGGTATTTTCTCGGTATTGTTAGCTGGATGACTGTGGCCTCTTTGCCTGGCCCTTGTCAGTTTCCAGACAGAAAGAAACCTCTATTCCCAGGTTCCCTTTCAAGGAAAAGAGTGTACCTGCTGAGGTCCTCGTCTACCCGGAGAAGTTCAGGGGAGTCAGTGTTTCCTGCAGTTCATTGAAATATGCTTATATCTCAGACCAAATCATTCCTTATAGCATCGAGTTCAGGGTGCAAGCTCACACTCTGGAAGGAAACCGGTTCTGATACAGTTTCATTGCATTAATGCTGTGTGATTCTTTAAAAGAACGATCCAGCCCTTGTTTCTGCCGTGCCATCTTGGGATGTATGTGTAGTTTGCTTTGGGCTCTTCACAGGTGAGGGCTTTGGAGCTACAGAGAAACTACCTGAAAAAGCTTTATCAGCACCTGAAACACTAGAGCCCCACCTGGACCTGAGCCCAGCTTTCCTGGCTCACTCTTCAGAACTTAGCTCAGGTTCCCCAGCCTTTGCCCTTCCTTTTCATGTGCTAGCCTATGTGCACAACACAGAAGGGCAAAGCCATTTCTTCCTTAATGATTCTTCATGCATTCACACGACATCAGCAACATCACCATCAAAAGCATATTAATTAGTGTCTTAGCTACTCTCTGTTGCTCTGACAAAACAGTATGACCATGGCAACTTATAAAAGAAAGCACTTAATTTGGGGCTTATGGTTTCAGAGTCCATGGAGCAAAGGCATGGCAGCAGGGACAGCTGAGAGCTCACATCTTGATCTGCAAGTAGGACATAGGGGGATGGTGTAGGCATGATGGCACAGGTACACACACACACACACACACACACACACACACACACACACACACACACAGAGTTAAGAGTTCTTTTGAAGTCTCAGAGCCTTCCCCCAGTGACACCTTCTGCATCAAGGCTGTATCTCCTAATCCTCCCCCATGCAGTTCCACCAAGTAAGGACCAGGGAGCCTGGGGGGCGGGGTGCATCCTCCTTCAAACCACCACAGTTACAAGGCAGAGTGTTACTGTGAAGATGAGGATGTTCATGGCAGTAGCACGGTCAGCGACTAGTAAGCTCTCACCCAGACCTGGTTCTGTGCTGTAGGTCAGTATGTTTCTCTTATCGTGCACGCTCTGAGAAGTGTTGGTTGCACTAACTCAGAACAGTACTCCTGTCTGAGTGCCTTTTGTTCTTAAGAGATTTTTAAGCTCTCAAACAGTTTGTGTATTTGTGAATTTTACCTATCAATAGTTACTCTATTAGAAATTAAAACTAAGGTTAGTTAATATTTTTAAAATATTATTTGATATATATGTGTATCTGTGTGTGTGTGTGCGCGCGCGCGCACGTGCACTGTATTACCATATTTCTCCAGTTTTATGAAATTTTTAGGTCAATTCTTCCTTCATATTGTTTCAATTTACGTATTTGCCTATGAACCCAGCTCATAAGAGACTAAGGCCAGGGGCTCTAGAGTTCAAATCTGGTCCTGACTATACAGTGAGCCTATGTCAAGACCAAAAAAAAAAAAAAAAAAGAAAGAAAGAAAGAAAGAAAGAAAGAAAGAAAGAAAGAAAGAGAAAGAAAGAAAGAAAGAAAACTTAACATGACATCGAATTGCAGTTGGAATGAAGGTAATATTTTATTTTTTGAGGCAGTGCCTCACTGTGTAGCCCTGGCCGCCTGGAATTTACAGAGTGCCCCCTCCCCACCACCCCCTGTCCCTGAGAAGAACATTTTAGTGCATTTCCAAGAGTCGAAATGAAATGGTTTCTTTTTGGAACTGGGCCTTGGCTGTGTCTGTGGAGCAGCTGCCCGGTCCTTTCCTGTTTTGAAGATATGAAATAGGGTCTATCTGTAGCTGAGGCAGGTTTTGAACTCCTGATCTTCCTGCCTCCTGACTGGTTGAGATTACAGTCCTATGTTACTGGGTCTTGTTCCTGGGGCAATTTGATCTCTTAGCTTTTTGGGACAAGGCCTCATACAGCTTAGCAAGGCCTTGAATTCCTGTGTACTGGCAGCAAAGGTGTGCCACTGTGCCTAACCAAGTAGCAGGTTTTTAAAAAGTTATACACAGTGTGAAATATGAAAGTCCACTGAGCCGGGCAGTGGTGGCGCACACCTTTAATCCCAGCACTTAGGAGGCAGAGGCAGGTGGATTTCTGAGTTCGAGGCCAGCTTGGTCTACAAAGTGAGTTCCAGGACAGCCAGGGCTACACAGAGAAACCCTGTTTCGAAAAACCAAACCAAAAAAAAAAAGAAAGAAAAAAAAAAAAAAAAAAAGAAAGAAAAAAAAAAAAAGAAAAAGAAAAGAAAGTCCATTGAACCTTACATGAAACATACATGAAGTCTGCCCGCCCATCTCACACTCAGGGTGGGTCTTGAGCCTGATTTGTTATACGGTATGCTGGTCCTTCAGAAAACACTGCCATACTGGGCTATGGAGACCTTCCAAAATGATGTTAAATTTTATTATAAATATACTTTTAAAAATTAAATTCACATCATTACCCATCTCACTGGTAGACTAAATTCTGAGAAGGGCTGAGATGCCTTAGTGGGTAAAGGTATTTATTGCTAAGCCCAAAGACCTGAGGCCAAACTGCACGTCCCACGTAAGAGATAGATACCCAGCTGCTGCATCCTGTAAGTCACCCTCTGCCCTCCACATGTGTACTGTAGCACATAGACACACACATCATAAAGACATGGTTTAATTCTGCGAAGCTTTGTGTTCACAGGTTAAGAGGGCCACTTTTCTGAAATGCTAATTTTTGCTCAAAAAGTTGAGTTTTGTTATTGGCAATAGATATAATTCCTGTTTTCCTTGAAGTGAGATGCTCCCTTCACTTGCTTTTAGGAAGGTGTCTGCCAAGTACACACGTGCCAGTAACTGGAGTTCATCACTCATTCTCTCCTCCAAATAAAGCTAATGCTCCCTGTAGCCTTGGCTGGGCTTGAACTCCAAGATACCTAATGCTGGGATTAAAGATGTATGCTACCATGCCCAATCCAAAGCTGGTATTCTTTTTAAAGAAGATTATGTAGTCACACAATTGCAAAGGTCACAAGTGATTTTCTTTCCATCTCCTGGAGCTGGGGATTGAACCCAGGGTCTTAAGTGACCTACCACTGAACTACAGTCCCAGCTTAGACACAAGTTTTCCTCTACACATTGTAGTGCCTGTAGCCTCGAGTGTCTTACAGATACTCACATACATAATACAGCAGTCAAATACAGCCAGGGAAGTCCCTCTTGCTTCATTACTGCTCTGTGAAACCTAGCTTTTTTACCCCTTTAAATTTTACATCCACAGTAGTAACGGACTCAGTAGAAACTGGGAAAGTTTGTGGTCTTTGATTTGCATACATGACCTGTTTTTTATACCATCGTAGATTTTGCCAGAAATATCAAAATGGTAAAAAGGCTAGTGGTTTCTTTGTGTTTTGTTCTTATTTTTTGTGGATCTGGGCACCAAGGCCAGAGCTACATCTCCAGGCGTTGGTTTTGTCTGTTTCACAGCAGGCCACACTGCTTAGCCAAAGCTGAACTTGACCTGGCTCCTCTGCTGGTCTCCTGGGAGCCTCCACTCTCAGCTAGATGGTCCCTTCCATTCTTACCATGTCTGTCATTCTCAAAAGCATGTCTTAGAATGCACTCAAATGAAGTCCTAGCATTCCTCCGTGGCAGAGCCCAGGGAAGCTTCAGCAAGCAGCTCAGTTGAGAGGACACAGGGATCGTAGATTTGAGAACCTACTCCTGCTTCTGTGTTTCTACATTGACTGAGTTAATATACCTGTCTGGGGGTTTTGTTTTGTTTGTTTGTTTCTTTGTTCACCTAGAGGCTGCTGGGACTAGGGCAGATAGAATGAGCCAGACCTTGTTTGACTGACTGCAGCCTTCAGCCCAGAGCTAGCTGCCTTTCTTGTGGCACGTGGGCAGGAGTCCTTCTGGAGTCCTTCCCGAGTCATTGGCACTTAATGCTGTGGTTGGGTGGAGCTGCTCTTTACTCTCCTGCTCTTTCTTTCCTCAGAGTCAGGACTGTCTCCAACTGGGGCCTCCTGCTGAAGGCGAAGTGGTTCAAGTCAGATGGACAGATGGTCAAGTCTATGGGGCTAAGTTTGTGGCCTCCCACCCCATCCAGATGTACCAGGTAGCCAAAGGTTCTTGAATGGGCGTTTGAGGGTGGGAGGGTACTTCATTCATTTAGTGTTTCCTCTTGGGCAAGAAGCTTGTCTTTGCTCTTGAAAGAACTTGCCCGTCAGTTACAGCCTTCACAGATCTGGAGCCCTGGGGTGTCCACTGTGCTATTGTGCCTTCAGGCATGGCAGTCAGTCCTTACACAGAAAGTCCTTACTACCGTGTTGCCTTCCTTTAGCTACGGAAACTGTCACTGTGTGTGCAGGTCCTGCAGGACTCTGGTACCCTAGCTGAAGGGCCTTTGCTTGCTTGGCAGGTGGAGTTTGAGGATGGCTCGCAGCTGGTGGTTAAGAGAGATGATGTATACACACTGGATGAAGAGCTTCCCAAGAGAGTCAAATCTAGACTGGTGAGTGAGCTTTCTGTGCCCTGAGCTCCTGTCTTGAACATGGCAGGAACATGCCCCCTTTGGTGTTTATTGTTCCGTGTGGCCACAAGGTGATTTGCTTGCCTTTTCCTTTGTAGTCAGTAGCTTCAGACATGCGGTTCAATGAGATTTTCACGGAGAAGGAAGTAAAGCAAGAAAAGAAAAGGCAACGGGTCATCAACTCGAGGTACCGGGAGGATTACATCGAGCCAGCACTGTACCGGGCCATCATGGAGTAGATATTTCCAGGATCGAAGAGGTTCCCAGCCATCAAGGCGAGAGCACTCTAGGGTTCCACAGCACAGCAGGCACTTGGAACTCAGAAGTCTTAGAACATAAAGCTGTACAAAGAAAAGGAATGACATGTCCGACCCATCACCTTCTCACTCCACCCTCAATGCTTTCTGCCGTGAAAAGACAAGCCAGTTGTGGGCGCTTGGCAGCAGCTGCTCGTCCCCAGCCGAAGGGCTGACACTGGGATGCTGAGACTGCATCAGCCCCCCAGTCCAAACTGGTCAGCTGTTCCTGCTGGGATTGCTGTTTCTTAGCCTAGGACTTGCTTCCTACGGCCCACCTGCACCAGCAAGGCAGAGAGGTGCTGGTGCTTGACCCAATCCCCTTTTGTATTTATGTACGCGTGTGTGAGCATACACATGTACAAGTGTGTACCTGTGTGTGAGTGTGCGAGTGTGTGAGTGTACGCCTGTGTGTTTGTGTACTCAAGAATGTGTGTGTGGGTATGCAAGTCCATATGTGTGTATTTGTGTGTGCACGAGTGTGTGTGTGTATGCTTGGGCAGGACTAGCTTCTGCCAGCCCCTGGGCTTCACTTTCTTCTTTGCCTCTCTGCAGGGCAAACAAAATGTGAAATTCTGCCCTCAGCCAAGCTGAGTTAAGGGCCCTGGGGGATGGCTAGAGGTGGGTTGCCATCTGTCCCTTCCTGGACCGACTTCAAGAGAGTGCTGGCAAAGCTACAGTATTGGGATACTAAGGAGCTGGCTGCCACCTCTGTCCACCCTTGAAGTAGAACTCAGAGGTTATGTGCTATGAGCCCACAGACTTCAGGCACCGAAGCCCCTATGGCAGTGTTAGAGGGTGTGGGTGGGGACTACCTTGAAGGGAGAATTTTAATGATGGAAACAGGCAGAGCCTGGTGGATGATTTTTGTGCAGGGGAAAATTGCAGTTATGCAGGGGCTATCTATGGGTTAGGATGATCTGGGGCCACTGGAGGCCAAAGGGCAGTGTAGCTATGCCCTTGGTCAGGGGTGGGGTGGGGCTGGTTGAGGGTGGGGGTGGGGTGGGACTAGAGGGCAACATTGAAGGGGTTAAACAGGTTTTTGCTCCTCTTGAATTTGTTTGCCTGGGCCCAAATATTGGAGGGCTTCATACCTTGCTCTGTATACAGGAGTCAGATTTATAATACTTCCCCTTTTTTGTTACGTATGAACTCTATAAACCAAATTATTTTGAAAATTGGTGCATTACCTTGTCCTTAGCAATAAAATGTATTGAACAGAGGATTGACTGTGGTCTGCCCCATGGAGCCCAAGTGGCCCAGGGTCAGGCTGTGGAGCAGGGACTGAGAAGCTGTTCTTCGAGGTGGTGCCGACCTTCTGTGCTGGGCCAAGTCTGTGGCCCATGAGCACCCAGGGCATTGTGGCTCTCAGTACCTCTTTCTGCTTTTCCTGGAGGAGTAACAGAGAGGATTGGACTGTAGTCTTCTCAAACAAACCCTTTTGATGTCATCAGCATTCTCGTATGCAAATCACTTCCTGCATGAGAATTCCATTCCTGTGGAACCAGGAGGGAGTATGCTTTAGGTGTTTGAAAAGCAAGAGACACCTTATCTTCCATGGATTGCAGAAACTGCTCTCTGCAGTGCCCGTAGTTGGTGCTACTCTGGAGGAAGACCCAATCTTTGTCCGGGGTCCCCAAGTGGACAATAGGTGAGCTTCTGCGCAGCGTGCCTACTCCAGCTGGCCTCAGCTTTGTGCTCTGTGCTAGACAAAGTGCTTGGCAGCCCTGCAGCCTGGGAGCTGCAACTTAGTGTTGGTTGTGGGGAAAGAGGAGAGTTTCAAAGATGTTTTTTTCAAAGCTAACTCCTTGGAGCCAAGGAAAGGTGGTTTCCCCTCTGGTCTTCACTCAGGGATTTTCAGGGAGAAATGTCTGGGGAAGTTAAGTAGGGCTGGGCTTTCTTGGAAGGGAGGAAAACTTAATTTCCTCTGGCACCTGTGGTTCCTCCCCATGATTCTCATTACCTCAGCCTTGCTGAAGGACCTGATAATCTCGGGCCTGGTGTAATCTCAGCTCTGTAGGAATTGAGAATCCAATTTAAGCCTTTGAATGTTTCAGGCAAACACTCTACTGCCAAGCTATATCCACCGACAGCCCTCTCTTTTTCTGCCCCTAAAGATGGGCCCGCTGTGGGATGGAGAGATGGTTTAGCCATTAAGAGCATTTGCTTTTACAGGGAACCCAGGTTCAGTTGCCGCTATCCACCTGGTGGCTTGCAACTACCTGTAACTCCAGTTCCAGGGACTATGAGGCATTCTTCTGGCGTACACAGGCACCAGAACATACATTCATACAGACAATAAAACAAAACAAAACAAAAAAACCAAAACCCCAAAATTAAAGACACCAGGACCCACAAAGTTGTCTAGGTTGGCATTGAAAGTTTAATCCTACTTCAGTTTAGAGTAGTTAAGTGCATACCACCACCACCACCACTGTGATTAGCTAAGTCAATCATTCAAAAACATTTTTGGCCTATGTAATTATAAGAAAATTCCCAGTTTAAAAAAAAAAAAAAAAAAAAAAGCTCTGGGACTTTCCCAAGTCTCACAAAACCAGCCTGTGTTTTTTTTTGTTCTGGTGTTGGGGATGGCCTGGGGCTTTGAGCTTGCTAAACTTCAAACTTGGCTCTGCCTTAGGCACTTTCTGGCCAGTGTAGTCTAGTCTGAGCTCATGACCCACCACAGCCGAAGACTACTTCACAGCTGCATTTTCCCAAACGTATGTCTTGTTTACTTTGTACAAGGTGCAGTGTTTGGATTGGCATCTGAGAGTGGCAAATTATGTCCCCACCGCCTCTTTGGGGAAATCTGTATTAAATATTGTCTTAGGATAATGCACTGGGCTGCAGGATGGGGGTGCGACCTTTTTACGAGGTCACGCTGAACTTAGCTGGCCTCTTACCCTCACAGGATTGGACAGGACTTCAGGAGGCGTCCTGGGTCGGGGGGCGTACTACCACCGCCTGGGTGTGGCAACAGAGCGGTGGGACAGGAGGCTTCCTCTAGGAACCAGAGGAGACCTAACCGCAGCCGGGCCGTCCCACGCACAGCAGCTCCACGCGGCGTTCCTCCCAAGCTCCAACTACAGCCGGGAGATGGGGAAGGGGGTGGATTCGGCCTCCGGCTTCCATTGGGTCTCCGGAGTCCGGGCCCGCCCACCCCTGCGGCGAAGCCTCGCATTGGCCTGCCCGGCGCCCCGCCCGGTTCCGGTGCGCCCATTGGCTGCTGGTGCCCGACCCCCGGCGCGGCAGCCGAGGCGGACCGCAGGATTGGTGGTCCCGCCGCTGCGTCCCCACCATGGCGGCGCCCGTGCAGCCCGCCGCGTCCTGGGCTCCCTCTGGGGTCCCCTCGGCTGTCTCCGCTATTCGCGCTGCGATTGCCTCCGCGCTCTGTGTGCGCCCTGGCGCCACCCGCCCCCAGCCTCCCTCTCCGCTGCGGTAAGGCCTGCCCTGCGTCCCCGTCGCAGTTCTCGGCCGCCGCGCCCCTCCCCCGGCCAGACCGGCCCGAGCCGCGCTGGGGACCAAAACCTGGGCCCGGGTGGGGGCCAAGCCTGCGGAGGGCCTTGCAAGCCGGGCCGAGCGCGCCGACGTCACCTGTGTGCAGTGCCCCAGGGCGCGCGAGTCTGGGCACAGAGGAGGGTCACGGTCAACCGGGACCCGCTGGTGGGACGAGCGCAAGAAAGTCTGGGGGAAAGCCTAGCGGGAGTCACCAAGAGTAGCGGTTGTCATCTCTGCCTTCCCCGGGGCCAGATCCTCCTCGGAGCGACCGGGTCAGTTTGTCAAAGTACGTCTTCTCGCTACCTTTTCTTCTGGAGTGTTTCCCCATTGTCTTCTCAGTGGTCTTGTTTGCGAGAGAAAAGCTTAGTGAGGACGGCAGATTTGGTTAAGCAGATGTCCCACAAATGTGTTTAGACTTCTTTTTACAATTGCACCCATTTTTATGATTCCTCAATAAATCTCATTTTCGTTTGTTTCTCTTGAGTACGGGGAGGTGGTAAAACTGAGTCACTGTAATTAACCCAGGGAGTGACCACTGAAGGGAGACAGCTGTTATCCCAGAAAGCAAAGAGTACTTAACACATTTCTGTGAGGTTCTTTGAATTATCAGATAATGGACCATGAAGGAAGATAAACCACGAGTTAGGTTCCGGACGTGTAGCACAGTAGACATCATATGACAATTCCAGTTGTGTCCCTAAACTTTCAATTAAAGACACAGAGGAATCGGAGCCCGTGGTGATAGGTGCGCACTTGTAATAGCACTCAGAAGCTGAGGCAGGAGGATTGCTTCAGAGGCCAGCCTGGGCTACATAGCAAGACCCAGTCTCAAACGACTGAAGAAAGGAAAAGAAGATTGGAAGATTAAAATTGGAGTAAAACCTTATATGACCAAATGGGAGTTTCATATAGTCTCCTAAGGTAACAGACATTTTAAAATATACAGTGGTGGTGGTTGCTCCATTTCACAAATCTGGTGTCTGTGTCTCTTAACAAGTAAGTTATTAATGAAGCAAAGCAGGTGTGTTCCTAGAGGCTAACGAGCTTGCCCGCAGTCACACGCCTACTGAATTCATGTTTTATTTTGTGCAAGGCGTTGACTTGAGGGAAACTTGGACAATTAAACTATGGAACTTGTTCTCTAGACCTATGTAGGAAGGAAGCTTACACAAATGATAAATTTAGGGCTGTGGCCTCGAATTCCAGGAGGAGAAGCCAGTGTGTTTAAATGAAGGTTTCATGGCAGAACTGAAGTTTTTTTGAGTTGAACTACAAAGAGTGGAAAGGCTCCCTGGAGAAGTGAGCCAAAGAAAAGCCAGGATGTGAAAGGTGGCTGAGAAGGGCTCAACGCTCATGTTTGGTTCCGGGGCTTTCTTAGCAGAAACAGAAGGGGAGATGAAATTGTAGAGAGCGCAGGTTGGGGGCTGGGGATGTAGTTCAGGTGGTAGGCTCCTTGTCTAACAGGCAGAGCAGCTCTAGATTTCGTCCTCAGCACCTCGTAAACCCAGGCGAGGTGACACTCTTTGGAGGTGAAGACAAGAGGGACAGAAGTTCAAGGTCACTACACGGTGAGCTTGAGGTTAGCCTAGGCTACTAGTGACCCCATCTTAAACAAAAATGATCCAAAGGCAGGTTAGAGAAGCACCTTTGTCCTATGAGGAGCAAAGGCTAAACCAATCGTCATGTGGACCTGGACCTGGCAGGAAAGACGAGTGGGTAGCACTTAGAGAGGATGTCACTGTCATAGCTGCCTCGCTCGGCTGCCCCAGAGCTGGAGTCCACGTCTTGCCTTCATTTACTAGCTTCGTGCAGTTAGACAGGTCTCAGGTCTGCCACCATACTGCTCCAACATCGATTTCTTTCACCTCTTAGTCATCACGCAGGTTGGGGCCTGATGTTTTTGGAAATTGGCCCAGAATTCCCTGGACATGTGTCTTTCCCCCCCCTCCCTTTTTTTAGTCCTCACCCACCATTACAGATAGGCATGCCTCTTCTCTGGCTTTCAGGGCTCTCTACTATTTGGTTAGGCCCACGGTAGCCTGGCATTGGCAGGATATTGCCATACCCTTTGATATATTGCCCTTTCTAGGTTCCTTCATCCATGTGGCTTTGTGTTTTGTTGCTTGAGCTCCATGTATTTGCGTATGTTGGCTTTTTATGTCTTAAACGAGCGCTTCATTCCCAGACATCTACCCTGGCCCATGTTTTATGGCCATTCCATACGGAACTTCCTCTGTAAAGCCTCTCTGTACTTTTCCCTCCACCTAGCTGAGATGTCTCTCTTTAATTCTGAGGCTCTGCCTTTTGTATTTGTCTGATATTGGTTTTCTGGTGTGTGTGGTGTGTGGGTGTGTTTTGTTTGGTGTTTTTTGGGGACAAGATCTTGTCTAGCCTAGGCTGGCCTTGAACTCCCTCCTGCCCCTTTCCCCTCCATTTTAGACAGGACCTCAGGCAACCCAGGTCAGCCTCAAACAGCTGAGGACCTTGAACTCAGAATCTTCCTGTCCCCTCAGCTCTGCAGACTTTAAAGTGTGCCTGTTTGCCACAGTTACTTTACTGTCTCTTCCACTCACAATGTTAGATCTACGTTAAAAGAAAAGGCAAGACTGTCTTCCCTGTTGTCTGACACAATGTTTTTACATAGTAGGTACTTGGCATATGTATTTTATGTACAAAATAGTATTTTGATACAAGCAATACAAGCAGACAAGTTATTATCTGCTGCTCCTGCCCGCTGTAATTACTGGCCACTGTTCCCTGGCAGCATACTAAAATCTATATCTATTCTAACCAAAAAAAAAAAAAAAAAAAAAAGAGGTGGGATTGTGGCTCAGTTCATTGAGTGCTTTGAGGTTCTGAGTTCTATCCTAGCGTTTCATAGATTGGGTATGATAGGACATGCTTGTGATCCCAGCATTCTGTAGATGGAAGCAGAAAGCTCAGACATTGAAGATCCATCCAGTTGTCTGAGTTGGTAAAGGCACTTGTTACCAAGCCTCATGACCTGAATTTGATTCCTGGAATAAGCACATGTTAGAAGAAAAGAGCCGACCCCTCTGACTGCCACATGGGTACTGTCTGGTGGGCAAACAAACTTAAAAGACAGACAGAAGTTTAAAAAAAAAGTTTTCAAGATGACCTTCAGCTATTTGTGGGATTTGAGGCCAGCCTGGACTACATGAGATGTTGTCTATCCATTTCCACTCCCCTCAAAGAAAAAGAAAATAGTCTTGAAGTAGGATAGCTACCAAAACATCCTTTGTGCAATCAAAATATTTGTTATAAAAACATGCAAGTAAATTGGCCATAGGAGAGAATGCTTTCCTGAGAGATCTGAAGCATTGGCTTGGGTAATTTAGAGTAAAAAAAAAAAAAAGCATTTTTTTTTTTTTTTTAAGATTTTGGTGCCTTAACAGTACCTAAATTGGCTTCCTGTTCATGCAGCCCATTTATCTCGAGTGTACAGAGAGCTCTGCTTGCCACACATACTCAGGGATGGAGACAGTTGGAAACTATGGGTGGTCGAGAGGATACCAGCTTTTACAGCTTCCGTTCTGTGCTTTCCTGGTGTCTCGTTGGTCAGAGAGGGGCAGTTGGCCTTGCCTAACTTTAAAGCAGGGTGAGGAATAGCAGGCTTAGCTTATGATGATACTTAAGAGCCAAAGCTGCTTTTTGGCACTGACAACTACTACATATCCTGTATCAAATCACAGACCATTGAAGATTAGACTAGTAAGCGGACGGGTGCTAGAAGCAGGTTAAGTAAATAGACCTCAACAAGAAACAGGGCCAAGACTCCACCACAACCCGTATCAATGTGTATAAGCGAAGGCTAGAAATACAGGGGCAATAAATCACACCCTAATGATAATGCAGCCATTCCCTGGAGGATTACTGTTTGATTGCAGTCTGTTTTGTCTGGAGACAGTCTCCTGGAGCTCTGGCTGGCCTGGAATCCTCTATGTAGCTGAGGATAACTTTGAACTCGGAATCCTCCTGTGTGCACCTCTCAAGTGCTACAGCATTGTGAGGTGTTAGAAGGTGTGCGCCTGTACTACCCACTCAGGAACAGAGACGGCAGGATGAAGAGTTTGAGGCTAGCCTCAAACCTCTCAAAGTTTAGTAACAGCTGAGATGTAACTTAATGGCTAAAGTACTTGCCTGGTACGCACGGAGCTGTGGGTGGGCTCAGCACCTATCACTGTGAACTGAGCGTGTGGGAGCATGTCTCTTAATCTAGCATTCAGGTGGTTAGAGATAGGGGTTCGAAGTTCCTGGTCATATCTGTACACAGAGTTGATAGCCAACCCGGGATATATGAAACCCTGTGTAAAAACAAACAAATAAGAAGAAATAATAAGTAGGCTAAATCATATTTAAGTGTTTTCATTTATGAAGTCAGAAAGAGGAGGCAGAGTCAGAAGTCTCAAATTCAAGGGCAGCCTGGACTACGTAAGTGAGACTTTGTCTCAGAATAAAAAAAAAAAAAAAGTCGAGTGTGTAAAACTTTAAGATGCATTTAACTGGTTTAACTGGATTTAAATGTGGCTGAAAACTTGGTATCTTGGCTTGCTTTTGATAAAGCTAAGTGTTTTGGAGCTCTGACTTGGGAGACAGAAGAGCCGGCTTTCTGGCTTTGGGTCTTGACTCTGTCACCAACCACCTGTCTGACATTTATCAAGTTCTTTGTTCCGTTTTTAACTTCTGTGCTAGAGTTTGATCCCAGGATCTTGTGCATGCTGGGTAAGACCAGTGCCACCGAATCACATCCTCATCCAGTGTCTTGTCTTTTCCTTTGAAACAGAGTGGCAGTACATAGACCAGGCTGGCCTGGGACTCACAGAGCTCCTCCTGCCTCGGCCTCCCAAGTGCTGGGACTAAAGGTGTGTGCCACCGTATCTAGCTGTGTGTTTTTTACTTTCACACTTATATGGTATTTAGCTCTACCTGGCAGTCTATGCCACTCCAGTAGACTCTGTAGTCACTGCATAGTATTTCTTAAATGTAGCTTGGTGCCGCCCTCTGACATTGTAGTATTACAGGTTGGGATGATACATCCCTGACTTCCTAAGCTAAACCAGCAGGTGTGGTACTGTTAACTCTCTGTACCCATGAGTAACTTCCTGGACTCTCCAAGGGTACCTACCTCTGTATTTACATATGACCCCATGCAGCTTCCTTTATACTTGAGATCACCTGTGACTAAGCCTGTGACACAGTGTAAATGCCTTATAAGCCGTTTTGTTCCTGTCTCTGTCTCCTGAGTGGAGGGATTATAGGCATGAACCACCATGCCGGGCTCAGACACGGTTTTTGTTTGTTTGTTTGTTTTTAAAGATTTATTTATTTATATTTTATGTATGTGAGTACACTGTCGCTCTCTTCAGTCAGTCCAGAAGAGGGCTTCAGATCTCATTACAGAAGATTGTGAGCCACCATGTGGTTGCTAGGAATTGAACTCAGCACCTCTGGAAGAGCAGTCAGTGCTCTTAACCATTAAGCCATCACTCCAGAGCTTCAGACACGTTATTGGTTTTGTTTGTGACACAGGGTCTCTAGCCCAGGCTGTCCTGTAATTCATTATATAGCTGAGGATAAATGTGAACTTCCTTTTTTTTGTTTTGTTTTTTTTTTGTTTTTGTTTTGGTTTTTTCAAGACAGGGTTTCTCTGTGTAGCCCTGGCTGTCCTGGAACTCACTCTGTAGACCAGGCTGGCCTCGAACTCAGAAATCCGCCTGCCTCTGCCTCCCAAGTGCTAGGATTAAAGGCGTGGGGCACCACTGCCCAGCTAAATGTGAACTTCTTATCCTTCCACTTCTTCCTGGATGCAGGCATATGCCACATGGCCATCAAACATAACATACTTACAAATTTGTGCTTCTCTCTCTGTGTGTGAATGTAAATGCAGGTATCTGCAGAGATGAGTGTCCATGAAGCTGGAGTTACAGGAGGTTTGAGCTCCCTAGTGTGGGTACTGGGGACTATATTCAGGTCCCCTGCAGGAAATACAGTATTTTAGAATTTTATTTATATATATTATTATTTGTTTGTGTGCATGTGTGTGTTGGGGGGGGTGCCATAGCATGTGTGCACAGCTCAGAGAATAATTTTGTGGGTTGATTCTCTTCCTTCGCTCTTATGTGGGTTCTGGGGACAGAACTTGGTCCCTTCGACTTGCACAGCAAACACCTTTATCTGCTCGGCCACCTCTTTGATTCCCAGACAATTTTTTTTTTTTTTTTAAATATTTTCAATCTGTGGTTGATAGAATATGGAACAGGCAAAGACAGAGGACTGACCACCTTGGAACAAGGGCTGAGCTGAAGGTTTTGTGGATGTTTTAAGGGGGCCAAGTGTCAGATTGGGAATAAAGTAATGGTTTTCTAGAGAAATTAATGCCTAATATAAAGTCTTCATTAACCAGCAATCATTAGCTAGGTGGATATGGGTTTAGAGGGCTTTTATACGGGAAACAATGTATAACCAGGCCCAGAGACCCAAAAAACATGGCTACATCCTGAGACTGCTTTATGGTAGGAGAGCAGGATGTCTTCAGTTGGTGGTTGGAAATGATGTAAAAGTCAGTCAAGAAGATTGGGCTAAAGCTTCAAGATGATTAGGGGCCAGGAAAGGATTGGCCAGTAGGAAATGACATTATCAGCTTTGCCTTTCAGAAGGATCACTGGAAGGAGGAGGGAGGAGGGAAGAGGGTGACGATCTTGATGCAGAAAGCTCTGAGGTTTACAGCCACAGTCCCAAGCCTACTACTGGTCATAAAAGATTTATAGATGAGATTACAGTGAGGTAAGAGAGAGGAAGGATACTAGAGGCTGATACCATCAGGTGCCAGGTGCTCCATGGCCTACGGAAGGGCAGATAAGAGCTGAGCCAATAGATTTCAGTCATCGTCACCGGTTTCTAACGTATGACCTTGGGCGGGCTGCAAACCTCTTGTTTCTTCCTGATTTTCAGATTTGAGAATTAGAGATAAAATTTCTTACCTTCCACAGTTATTGTGATGATCGGCTTAGAGTAAAAGGTAAAAGGCCTGAGTCTGTGTAAGGATTTCTGACTGTCCGACTGTCTGTGTCTCTCATAGGTGTGAATGTGTACGTGTGTGGGGGGCATGAGCATGTTGTGTCTGCATGAGGAGGCTAGACATTGTTCCTTAGGAGCTGTCTGCATTGTTTTCTTTGGAGACAGTCTTTCCCTGACCTAGGGCTCTGGGACTAAGCTGGGCTGACTGACCATCAGATCCCAGGGATCCTCCTGTCTTGTGTCCCTATTGCTGGGATTACAAGCATACACTAATACAGTCTTGCTTTTTATGGGTTCTGAGGAATTCACCTTAGGTCCTCCTGCTTATGTGGCACCTTCCCAACTGAGCCACGCCCACAGCCTCATAAAGAATGTCTTTCAATAAAAATGACGATTTTGCTGCTCCTGACATCTAATACATATCACCTCAGCCTTGGTGGTGGTCATTTGCCTTAAGTTCCCTTCACTAAAGAGAACCACTGCCTGCTCCTTCGCTGGTTTTGTCTTGTTTTGTTTTGTTTTGTTTTGTTTTTTTAATGTCTTTTAAGTGATTAGATGCTTGTCTGGGAATGTTAGGCATAAGGGAATTTATTCTGACATTAAGAAGAGAGATTAATATGAGTATCATACCAATTAAAACAGTGTTTGAATGCTAACCAATTCTGTTCCCAGCCCTCATGTGGAAGTGACCCCAGTGTACAGCAATGGTCAGCCACTGATGATGACATAATGACATCTGCTTCTTGCTCTGTCTGTTCTTGCTGACTTCTTTCCCCTTGAGATTTTATCCTTCTATTGTCTTTTTTTTTGTTGTTTTTGTTTTTGTTTTTGTTTTTTTCGAGACAGGGTTTCTCTGTATAGCCTTGGCTGTCCTGGAACTCACTCTGTAGACCAGGCTATCCTCGAACTCAGAAATCCACCTGCCTCTGCCTCTCAAGTGCTGGGATTACAGGCGTGCGCCACCACTGCCCGGCTCCTATTGTCTTTTGGAGAGTTTCTTGTTTTTGTTTTTGTTTTTTTATGAGGATGCTAATAGGGTTTAATTCAGGTTTGTTTTTTTTTTTTTTTCTCTAGCCATCCTGGCTGAGCATAAGCTGCTTCTGAACCCCGCAGAATTTATCATATTCTGTCCTGATGGCTCTTTATCTGTTGCCGTTAGTACTTAGTGTTATCAGTACTTGTCTCTGTCTTAGTATATCACTCTTTCCTTCTTCTCAGGCTTTCTTTCAGAATAATGATAAGTGGTATTGTTTATATGCGTTGTTGGTTTCAAGACATGATCTCGCTATGTAGTCCTGGCTGTCCTGGAACTCACTTTGTAGACCAGGCTAGCCTCAAACTTACAGAGATCTTCCTGACTCTACCCCCCTCTAACTGTTGGCATTAAAGGCGTGTGCCACCATGCCTAACAACCTTCACCCTTCCTCCCCTTTTAAATCTTGTGTTATGTGAGTATGCATGTGTTCATGTGTGTGAGTGCAGGCATGTGCATGTGGACGTCAGAGGACAGCCTCACATGTCACATCTCACCTTTCATCCCCTTTGAGACAGGATGTGTGCTGTCTGCTGTGCCAGGCTTGCTGACTTAGGAGCTTTTGGGGATTTGCCTGTCTTCCTCTGCATCTCCACAGAGGCATTGGGATTCCAGACGGTTGTGCTACTGTGCCTCACTTTTACATGGGCTCAGGGGATTTGAACCCAGGTCTCTACGCTTGCATGGCAAATGCTTTACTCACTGAGCCAACTCCCTAGCTGAAGTGTATTGTGTGTGTATGTATGTGTGCTTGTGTGCATGCCTGTGTGCGTGTGGGAAGGCAAAGATCAGTTTTAGTTGTTCCTCAGAAATCATTACCTTGTTTTTGCTTGTTTTTGTTTTGTGTGGTCAGGGGTATGTGTGAGAAAGAGAGAGAAAGAGAGAGAGAGAGACTACTCACCTGGAGCTCTGGAACTTAGCGATTAGGTTAGGCTGGTTGGTGGTGAGCCCCAGGGATGTCCTGGGATCCACCTGTCTCTCCCCCACTCCCCACCCAGTGCTGGGGTTACAGTGCTCAGGAGACAAGCACCCACCGAGTTATCGCCTAGCCTCATTACACCCTTGGTTTAAAAAGTCAGGACTAGTTGTGAAACCCTGTAACTAAGTGTCGCAGAAACACTTGGCTTCAGGAGCTCCTTAACAGTTAAAAATATTAAATATTCCCATAGAATGTGCATCTCCATGGGTTGTGCTGATTAATTATTTACTGTATTAGGTATAGTGAATGCATTAAAAGTTACCAGAGGGATGATGAGATGGCTTACGGGGTTGTCCCCTGACCTCTACCCATGTCTGTTTGTCTGTCTGTCTGTCTGTCTCTCTCTTTCTCTCTCTCTCTCTCACACACACAAATAAATCACTTTTAAAAAGTTATTAGCTGCCGAGAAAGCTTTAGATCACAAGAATACACAGGCATGTTTTCCAATAGCTGTGAGAGCAGTTGTATCATATGTCACACTGTGTGGCCCCAAGACACTTTGTCACATATGATTAGTATCTTAGAGTAATTATGTGAATAGAGTCCCTGAAAAGTTCTGGGGTCACAGGTCCTTGGAATACACTTTGAGAATTGCTTATGTGTGCATGTGTGTGTAGTGTGTATGGTGTGTGTATGTGTGTGTGTGGTGTGTATATTTGTGTGTGAGTGTGTGTGTATAGAGAGTGTGTGGTGTGTGTATACAGATTGTATGGTGTGTGTATATAGAGTGTGTGGTGTGTGTGTGTGTGATGTGTATACTGTGTGTGTGTGGTGTGGTGTGTTCGGTATGTGTATGTGAAGCATGAGAGTGTTTATATGATGTTTTTATGTGCCTCTGCTAACAAAGTAACAAGAATGGTGATGTTAACAAACTAAATCTTCTCTCAGATGCACCCAGCTGGGTTTCCTCTGAAGAAAGCTAATCTCTAGCCTTTGCTGAGACAGGTGCTTTGTCTCAGAAGGGCAGGTGCGTGCACTTCTGGCATATCAGGTAGGTCACATGGTCTGGAAACCATGGAAGAAAAACAGCTTAAGCACCACGGTTACGTTCTTGTAAGGACTTGTCAGGATGCTGGCTGACAAAGTCTGTGGTGATCTGTATTCATTGTCACGTGTGGTGATGAGCCTGCTTTATGCATCTGATTGTTACGAACTTGCTCACATCCACGTTGGTGTCGTTTACTACTGCATGAACAGTGTACATTAGGAAGTGAATGTGTCCCGCCTCTCACCTGTGCAGCCTCTTCACTAAAGGAAAGCCCTGTGCCACGGGAGCCAGTGCCAGCGAAATGAAAGGTTGGGCAAAGTCATACAAAGGTGAGAGTTTTGGTGGCTCACTTTGAGCACCCCTGGAGATGCACCCTTTGGAGGCAGATGGCCTGTGGGACTAAAGCGGCTTTATGTTGGTCTGGCACAGTTCCGTCCTGTGTTCTCGTGTTGTGGTTTGAGCAAGTTTCCTTCCGTGACCCTGTAGCAGTTCCTCACTGCCAGCCAGAGAAAGCTCACATTCCCCAGCAGGGTTACGGTACCAGCTTCCCAGGCTCAAGCTAGTCCAGACATCACCTCTCGGAAATGACAGCCACTAATTACCGCCATCCCATAATGTCTGAGCCTTGTTTGTTCAGCAGTTTCACAGCCGTTGGCCGCAGTTATCCCTGGGCAGGTAAATAATGGCTCTGTTTGCGCTGATAAGGTAGCAGGGTTCCAGCGTGGCTGTCCTCAATCCTGAGGCACAGCGGTTTGTCCTCACTCACTCTGTGCTTTTTTTTTCTTTTCTTTTCTTTTTTTTTTTTTTGGTTTTTCGAGACAGGGTTTCTCTGTGTAGCCCTGGCTGTCCTGGAACTCACTCTGTAGACCAGGCTGGCCTCGAACTCAGAAATCTGCCTGCCTCTGCCTCCCAAGTGCTGGGATTAAAGCCACCACCGCTTCTGTGCTTCTTTTAAGGCAGGGTCTCTCTGTGTAGCCCTGGCTGGCTCAGAATTCATTATACAGATGAGGCTTGCTTGGATTTACAGAGATCCGCCTGCCTTGAGCTCCCTAGGACTGGCCATTATTGTTTATTTATTTGCTTTTTGTTTGTTTCAAAAGATGACTGTAAACAATATGGAGCCACTGCATGGGCTTAAACATACAGGGTCTTAGAGAAGGAGCAGGAAGGAGCATCTCCCTCACACTTACAACCATATACTGTTCAGAACGTGTAAGAGCAGAATAGTCAGGGCTGTTCTTACAGAGGACCCAGGTTCGGATCCCAGCACTCACATCAGGTGTACCTCCAATTCCAAGGGATCTATCTGATGCTTCTGACCTCTGCCAGCATCTTAACCATGTGCAGACACCCACACACAGGTACACACTTAAAGTAAATCTATACACATAGAAGAGAGAACAGCAGAGGCTAGTGGAACTCATTAAATCTGAGGCCATCGTCACATGGCTTCAGTTTGGGGTTTGTAACACAGTGCATTGCGTTCTCTATAAAGGCCCTCTGTGTTTTCCCTAGTGTTTTCTCCTTCACTCGAGACAAGCTAGCTTTGGCTCTGAGTGTTCTTCTTTCTTCCCTATGTTTCCAGTCTGGGTTACACGTTCTGGATCTGCATGCAACAGAGCAGAGTCCAGCGAGCTGACCTGCATGGGGCACAGCCGTGTTCCATCAGTTACCTATCACTAGCAGCTGCCTTGGAGCTACAGCGTGGTTTCCCGTTTTCTGGGCATACTGCCATCTCCCAGCCTTACTTTCCACAGGAGCTCCTACCTACCCCTCTGTTTCAGGCGGGCCAGGCAGAGCAGGGCCAGTCTCTCAAATACTGAAGTACGATTCTTCTCAGGTCTGTGCTCAGCTTTCTGATTGTTCTAATAGAACTCACCTTTTCCAAATAAAAATTATGTATACAACTTTTTCCTCTGAACACCATTGAGACAAACGAGATGTGTGTGTGTGTGTGTGTGCGTGCGTGCGTGTGTGTGTGTGTGTGTGTGTGTATGTATATATATACATATATATACATATATATATGTATATACATATATACATATAAAACGTTAAGACCACACCTTAACAGCTCCTTTCTGAAGACTTCCAGCTTCCTCCAGTAAAAGCGATAATGAATTCACCTGTGCAAAACCAAAAGTTTTCTTCCTGTGGCTTTTCACTCCCCGTATTTTTCTCCAGTCTCCAAAAGCCTCTGATGTTGCAGGCATGAGACCCTGCACTCAGCCTTTCCTGACTCCCAGTGAAAGACCCCCGAGGGGACCCTATCTCAAGTCTGGACCGGCGCTCACCCACGGACACACGAGAGACCTCCTTGTTGCATTTGCATAAGGTAGTTTAATAACAAGGGCCCTTGGGTTGAAACCCATCCCACGCAGGAGACAAGGGATTTCGACCCCGAACCCCAGAGGTGGGAGCTATTTATGGGTAGGGGTAGGGAAAGGCGGGAAAGTTTGGCGCGGTTACACATGATTGGTTATTTCAAATATCAGCAACTTGCAGAGGCGGCAGGATGGCTAGTTAGGACTTGTCTGGGCATGCCTTTTTATTTTTCTTTGTGGCCAGGAATGTGTCTTCCTGCTTTGGGCCTACCCCACCCACAGGTGGGTTTTCTTCCCTGAGGCTTGAGGAATGTATGGGGCAGTGAAGGCCCGAAATCCTACATTCAGTTCCTCCTTCCTGGAACTAATGAGCCTGTATATATTTTATAAAATGGTCTTTATAATTTTTCACTCTACATCCCCCACTTTTTCCAATTGACAGTTTTTAGCCATAAAAACTTAGGTTTTTAATCATAAAAACTCAATTATTAATAAGTCTATTTTCACCCCACTTTTTCCAATTTGGATCTTTAGAAAAGTTTAAACTCTAGTGTCATCATAATTATCATTTTCTTGACCTAAAACTCGATATTGATGGCGTAACACAAAAAACTGAACAGCACTTATCTTTAACAAAAGTTTTAAAATGTAAGGACCTATGGTTAAAAGCAAAAGCAATAGAGGTCCAGCCAGGGAGGATAACAGGGTCGTCATCTAAGGGGACCTATTGAACCAACTCTCAAGCCAGTTTTGTTGTGCCTCCCTATTTTTCTGTCTCTGGTCTCTCCTGAATGGTCTACATAAAAGTAACATTCTTGTCTTAGAACAGCACACAAACTTCTTTTTTAAGGAGCAGCAAGTCTAATCATTTTCTGTTCTGCAGAACAACCTCAGAGGGAAGTCAATGACTCTTTTAACTTTGATAACAGGGTATCTGTATTAGTGCAGTAATACCTGTTCTCACACTTGCAGCCACCCCAAGTCCCAGTATGACAGTTAGGGTCAAGGAAATAGGCTCTCTACGGAAGTGTCTAGGGTGTATCTCAAACTCACATTCAAGAGTGTCTGCAGGGTGGTGGTAGACCCAGGGGATAACTGAACAAGTAGACAATAATCTTTGTTGTCATCAAAGACAGAAGTAGATATATAAAGGGTTAATTTTGAACTGTAAGCTCACTATTTATCAATCTCAGGCACTAAGTATCTGTTAGAGAGGTCTTCGGGCTCTATTCTATTGGCTAGGGGTCTCAAGAAGATTCTTTTTCTTTCAAACACACTTTTAAAATTGTCCTCTGACTTTTAACATATTTTGTGGCACATAGTTGTCTACATATACATATAATCACATACATAATAAAGAGAAATTGCAAAAGGAACAAATCTATATAACTCCAGATTTACATTTCGATCTCGATCTTGGAATCACAAGCTGTCATATAACCTTGGGTGTACACACACTAAACTCCACCTTTTAAGGCTGTATTACCCCTGTGTATCTAGGGTGGTCTCAGGAGTCAAAGCCTGCTGTTCTTTGACCTTGTAGAATAGCAGAAGACCTTGAGCTAAACAGTAGGGGGTTGTTCAGGCGTCTGGATCTTCTTCAGTTGGCATCAGGCACAGGTGTTGGTCAACTTCAACAGCTCAGGAACAGTCTCTTAGTAGCCTGAAAAATCATTTCTCACACAAGAGGGACATTCTGGGTATGGAACAAGGACAAGGGACACCCTAGCCAGCGCCAGTTCCCATGGGGGGAATTAGTCTTAGGGTTCTGTTTATTCTCTCTACCTGTCCTGAGCTTTGGAGACAGCACAAACAATGAAGCTTTTAACTAGTCTCTTATATCTGACAATTCCTGACTTATCTTAGAAACAAAAAGCAAAACCGTTACCTAATCTAATTATCTCAGCTACTTGAAAGATCCCTATTTTAGGCTGTTTTTTTTTTTTTTTTTTCCCTAGGTATTTTCTTATTTACTCTAATTCTCATAAGCCTTTGCTTGTTGGCATATCTTACACTGTCTTATTATTTCTCCGACCCAAACCTTGAGGTCCATTATACGCTTTAAATCTCTTGGCTGTTTGGTTGTACTCATATCTTAAGAGTCCATCTGTGCATTTAGCCTGGTAAATCCTTTGTCTTCTGGGGAGTATAGTTCTTCCTTCTTGTGTGCACCATTGTCTCTTTTCCTCTAGATAGAAGCTGGCAGGTTGGCTCGCAATCTGAGTTCTTTCTCTTACTCTGTTTTAAGTGAGGCTATCTCATGGGCCCATAACAGGGACAGGCTTCAGTACCAAGCCACTTGATCTGTCCGGTTATTGCCTCAGGCCACTGAGTCTCCTCCCTTTTGGTGTCCTGAGCAATATTTACAGCTGCTGGCTTTATTAGGGTTTTCTCTTTTGGTATATAGCCCTGTGGACATGGACTGTGGCAAAAGCATACCTGCTGTTGATTTTTCTTGTCAGCCCCAAGTTCCAAGGTTGTTCTCTGCACCGATGAACCCAGGGGTGGGGGGTCAGCCCAGATGACATTTGTGTCGTCCATCACAGCAGCACTGGCTTGTCTCTGACTGGCATGGAGAAAACTGCTCCCGTCTGTAAAGCAGGTTACCTTGGCTCCCAGCTGGAGTCAGTAGGAGAAAGCCTTTCCTCTACCCGTGAGTTCTTGTAGCCCGTCGGGTAGGAAGTGTATCTGGGCCCCCATCCTGGGGAGTAAATCTCAACCTGACAAAGGGTAGGAACAGTCTAGGATGACCATAAATGAATGGGATATCTAGCCCATCTCTTAGTCCACCCTTTGGGGTAGTCCACGAATACATTTCAGCCCATTGGCCTGGAGGAGGACCCTATGTCTATCAAAAGTTTTGTGGCTCCAAGCCGCTCGGTCTATCTCAATAGCTGTCTTCACACAGAGCTGATTTCTTCGCCATTTGGGGTGTTTTTTAAGGCCTGGGATTTCTTGGCCCTGGCTTCTATTTGTTAGGGCCCTCTTGGACCCCAAAGCTGGCTCCTTTACTTGCAATGTGCACACTGGTCTTTTCAAGGAGTTTCTTATCTTCCTTTGATTGGAGTCCCTCTTCTCTGCTTTCCGTAAATTCTTTTCCTGTCATCTTCCCTTTTCTTCACCTCTCTCTAGTCTTAGCAACTAACACTAAACCTTTTATCTCCCCTACTCCTTCCCTCTAGACTTTCCCAGCAACTTGTCTCCACTCCTCTCTTCCACTCTTTTTTTTTTCTAGACCTACAGTAAACCTTCTCTATTCGTCTCCTCTATTCCTTTTATCTTATACTAAACCTCCTCATGACTTATCTCGTAGTCTCTCTAGCCTCTGAAGCCTTGTCTATACTGACAGAATGTCTAGAAAGGCTTGGGCAATTCATCTGATCCCTGCTTAACCTCAAGTGTCTTGGTGAAAATTAGTGGGGTCTCATGTTCTTACACAAGATCTATCAACGGGATCTGGCGTGGGCCTTTGGGTGTCTCTTACCTTCTGTAACCCGCTGTTGACCACGGCCTGATCAATTGATGGGGTCCCCATGTCTGAGGGGATATTCTTTTTCCCGGTATCTTCTCTTGCTCTTGACTCCTGAAGACCAGAACCTACAAGGGTCTTGTGGAAGAAAGGCTTTTATCAGAGGGGAAAGGTATTCCGCCACTAGATTTATATCTAGGTGACTATATTGAGCACTAGATCTAGGTGCCTGAGGGATCCTGGCCTATCTAATTGTTTTGATAACTAACTTACTTTTGACTATAAATTTGTATCTGTACCAAAATGGAAGCCTATTTTTTTGACTCTCTGACTCAGGACAGCCTATAACTTTTTGTAACAGGCAAACCTGTCCGACCTGTCTGACCTGCCTGCAGGCAATTTTGTTGGTTCAGAGTTAAGCTGGAGTCACGTCACGTGACTTGTCTCAGCGCTACTTATTCGCTTTTTCTTCTTTTTTAAATCTCAGCTCTATTTACTCACTATTTCTTAATAAAAATATATATATATAATTATAACTCTCAGGTAAATAATCTTGCTAGGGCTATTTGTCCAGCTGTTCTGGCTCTACTGCCAGGTTTTTAAGTACCTGGGCCCTATCTATCTTCATAGGCGGCAGGTGGAAAACTGCTGATTAGTTACAGCGACTCCGGGGTCCCCAGTACAGCCAGCCAACTTGCAAGGGGGCTGTTTTGGGGAGCCGCGAGCTGTCACCCACCAAGTGTGGGCTGGGCGAGGGGGCACCCTCCATGTGGTGTTACTTAGAAAACGCCCTACACGCAGTAGGCAGGCTATCTGAACACAGACTGTGGTCGGTGTCCCTTATTAAAGGACCTACCCGCCTTTCTGCTCTGCAGCAGTATTCTTGTACCGGCGGCTTCATCTCCTTTTCTGCCGGTGATCATGTTATCTATTTTTAACTCATGATGTTGAACACAGTAGATTAACATTGGCTAACACACAATTTGCCAGGAAAACACAAAAAAACCAACACAAATAGTTCACCTCTCTCACGGGTGGCACATAAAACAGGTGATACAGACAGTTCTCGCCCATACCACGGGGCGCGACCAAGTTATACAATAGGGGCATAGAAAGACGGCCAGAAATCCTCCTGCCTCTGCTTCACAAGACTCTAATAACCAGACAACGCAGTCAGTCTTCACAGATTCAGATTTAACAGATTTAGACGACTTGGCCAGCCTATGCTGGACCAAGTCTAACAGATTTTAACACACCAGCAATGAACAACCCAATATTTCTCTAACAAGGTTCAAGCTGTTAAAAAAAACAATTTTAACTGGTCTCAAAATAGTGTCTAACTGAAACACAAATCATAGTACATGGTATTTTTTTAATTTTCTATGAATTCTAAGAATAACCATTTTGTTTATTTTAAAACCAATTGTCATTAAAAATATTTTTAAGTGATCAAATATCCAGGTGGTAGTGCTGTATACCTATAATCCCTATACTCAGTAGGCAGAGGCAGTCAGATGTGAGTTGGAGGTCTGCCTGGTTTATAGAGTAAGTGCAGGCCAGTCAAAGCTACACAGCATAGCAGGCATGAGCAAGCAGAGTGCATTTGTTATTACTGTGTGTATATGTGTGGTATGTGCATTAATGCCGGTGGGCATAACCATGGTGCCTGTGGCATGTCAGAGGACAACCCTTGACAGCTGGTTCTCCCCTTCCACTGCAGGATCTGGCCATCTAACTCAGGTTGTAAGCTTTAATCATAAGTTCTACCCACTGAGCCATCTCACTGGCCTGTCCCCCAACTCCTGCTTTTAAAGATTTATTTTATTTTTTATTTTCCAAGTACATGTGTGTGCCTGCATGTATGTATATAATGTATGCATGTGCACTGCATTTGTGGTTGGTTCCAGTGTGGCTCAGAAGAGAGTATCAAATCCCAGGAACTGGATTTACAGATGGCTGTAAGTCACCATTCTGGGAATTGAACCTGGGACCCCTGGAAGAACAAACAGCCAGTGCGCTTAATTGCTGAGCCATCTCTCCAGCCTGTGTTCAACTTATTGATATGGCAGCATAACTCATCTATAAAGTTCATGCTTGAGAACCACACAGTTGGGACACCAAAAAAGTTGCAATAAATCCAAGCTTGTTTTAAATACTATTCTAAATGTGTTGGGCCAACATACCCTGAGACTATGATTGGTAATAGCATATTTTCTATATTTACTCTTCTTTTTCCTTTGTTGTTGTTAGTTTTTAATTATACTTATTTATCTGCTTGTGTGTATGTAGGGGAGCTCCTGTGCCAGTAGCCTGGTTCTCTCCCCTATGTGAGTCCTGGGGGTTGAACTCAGGTATTTGACAAGTGCCATTGCTTGCTGAGCTACGACCCCTGTTTCCTGGTTTTAAAAATTCTATATTTAATTTCTGTTTAGGAAGTCACTGTGGGGCTGGGACTAGTCAGGAGAAAGACCACATAGCAACTAGAAGAGGCAAATTTATTAACGTTAGCATATTTATTTCTTTTGTGTGTCTGGGTGTTTTGTCTGTGTGTATGTCTGTGAACATGTATGTGCCTGATGCCCAAAGAGGCCAGAAGAGGGTGTCAGATCTCCTGGAGTTGGAGTTACAGGTGGTTGTGAGCCTTCATGTGGATGCTGGGAATTGAACCCAGGTCTTCTGAAAGAACAGTCAGTCAGTGCTCTTAACCTCTGAGTCACATCTCCAGTCAGCAGCAACGTTTGATATGAGGATCATTAATTGAAAGAGCTGGAGTACTGTGGGGTTGACTAGTGAGAAGTAAATCAATGGCTGGTAGACCAGTGGGCAGCATCAGGAGCCAGCAGTGAGCTGTACAGCAAGACCATATGGTTCATACTCAATCGGAGGCTGTGTTGGGGCAGGCATCAAGAGATTAGAACTCTGCAGCCTTGGTCCTGGGGTTGTCACTGTGGAAAACACTGACCTTTCCTCAGTCAAACACAATTAATGTCAGGCGCAGACATACACCATTCTGAGGCATATTTACCCACTGCTGCCCCAAAGTCTATCTCCATGAGTGGTTAGAAAGCTATGTCTGTGTGAAAATTTATTGTTGAATGTTTGTGGAAACATTATTCAAACCAAAAGAAAAAAGAACTCAAATACCTACCTATGATGGACTGGTAAATAAGGTATGGTACGTCCATATAAAGGAGTATTATCTGGCAATAAAAAGCAATAGATGTTGACATGTGCCATGGCAAACAAGAACATCAAACTCATTGTGAATTGGTAGAGGCCAACCACAAATACCTGCCTATTATATAACTTTGTTTTTATGAAATCCCACAATAGGCAGGCACCTCCTTAGAGATGAAGAATAGACTATGGCTGGAGCAATGAGATTCTATAAAATGGTGTCAGCTAAGGTGACGCCTTTTCTAGACAAGTGAGCACATCCAAAAAATGACTGTGGTGGTCTGTACAACTCTGTGAGTGTTGTGAGTATTCTTTTGTTATTGTTTGAGACAGGGTGTCCCTCTGTAGCCCTGGCTCACGGAACTTGTTCTGTAGATCAGGTTGGCCTCGAACTCAGAGATCCTCCTGTCTTTGCCCTGTGAGTGCTCGGATTAAAGGTGTGTACCACCACACCTAGCATTTTGTGAGTATTTTAAGAGCCACTAAATCACCTACTCTTTCAAAATTGTAATTCTTTTTTTAAAGTTGTGCATGTGTGTGTGTATCTGTTTGTGTGTGTGTGTGAAGATACCTGAGGAGGCCAGAGGCATCATATCTTCCAGTTTAACTAGAATTACAGGAGGTTGTAAACCACTTGGCATGGGTGCTGGGAACTCTGGAAGAGCAAACTATGTTTTTAACCACTGAGCCATCTTTCCAGCCCCCAGTGTGTGTGTGTGTGTGTGTGTGTGTGTATGTATGTGTGTGTATGTGTGTGTGTGTATGTGTGTGTGTGTATGCACGCGTGCAGAAACCAGAAGAAGGCCATAGATTCTGAGGAACCAGAGTTATTTTTGAGACAGAGTCTCACTATATAGTTCTAACTGTCCTGCAATTCCCTACATAGACCAGGCTGGTCTCAGATTCAAGAGATCTTCATACCTCTTCCTCCTGAGTGCTGGGATTAAAGACATGTACTGACATGCCCATCCTCTAAGGAACTGGAGTTAAAAACATTTGGGGGAATGAATGCTTGTTGTTTTGTGGGAGTTGAAACTTAAGTGCTCATGATTGCACAGCCAGCATTCCTAACCACTGAGCAGCTCGCCAGCCCCTGAGTTACTTACTCTCAATGGGTAAAGTACATGATATATGGAGGCTATCTCAAGTGCTTTTAAAAAATAGAGTGGGGCCAGCTAGGTTGCTCAGCAGGTAAAGGCCTTGAAAACAAGTTCAGCCCTGGGGGCCACGGGATAGAGGAGGAACTGACTCCCTTATGTTGTCTTCCAGCTTCTCCATCTCTTGAGTTCATCATTCGCGCGTGCACACACCTACACACACGCACACACGTCCATTGTTTTGTTTTTTAAAACAATAATTAGCATAAAAATGAATCGTAATTCGGAACTAATCGGCAGTAAGTCTGTACCATCATAGTAGATAGCTGGGTACTTAGGGTGCCCTTAGAGTTTAGATTCCCTTTGTTGAGGTGGGAAGGGGAGTGGGATGGAGTGCTGGGGTCTGAAAAGATTGCTCAGGCATTAAGAGCACAAGTTCCAGGGGACCTGGGTTTGTTTCTTGGTGCACGTATGGTGGCTCACAACCGTCTGTAGCTTGAGTTCCAGAGGCTCCAGGACCCTCTTCTGACCTCCGCAGGCACTGGGCACGCACATGCTGTGCAGACAAAATGCTGATGCATGTCGTGAACAGAACTGTCCTTGCGGATCTCCAGCCTGTTCTTGCTGCCTTTGCCGTGAGGTTCCACGGGGCCAGTTCCACCAGTGACCCCTTAACCCCGTTTGTTGGTTGCTGCTCAGACAGTGCCGACCTCCTGTGACTTGACTGGTGCTGGTTTTGATTTGTTCAGGAAATCGTTCAGACTTTTTGTTTTATCTTTTTCATCTTTTTTCTTTTTAATCAGTTATAGCCTTTATGACACTGTATTTTCAGGAGAGTCCGCTTTCTCTCTGCTACTTCTTTTATCTTTCATGGTATTCCCCTTAGCTCTTTGTGTCCCTATGTGTTGTCCCTCTCCACCCCCTGCTGATTTGACTATAATGCCCTTGTTGTTTTATGGCTTATGATGGTTAATCTCAGTTGCCAACTTGATTGGACCGAGAAAGACCTGGCGATTTGGTAAAGCAAACTTCTGGGTGTGTCTGAGAGAGTGTTTTCAAAGAGGATTAGGCCCTACACACTCCACCAACTATCGATTGCTGGATTCAGGATTTGAGTAGTCTGTTGGGATGCAGGACTGTGAAAGGTGGGGCCCAGATAGAGGAAGTGTGGCTCCTGTTACGGCTCTGGCCACTGTGCTACTCCCTGAGTGACTCACCTCCCCTGCCCTCCGCACTTCGCTGTAGTACTCAGCCTTCCTGCCTCACCGCAAGCCCAGAGATGGAAGTCTAGTGGCCGATGCCTCTGAGATTGTGAGCAAGAGAAAGAAAACCTTTCTTCTCTTCACTTCCCTCAGGCGTTTGGTCATAGCAACATGAAGGTAATTGCATATAATTTTCTCCCCCTGACCCCAGCTCGCTTTTAGCCCTCTGCCCCTGGTGTATGTTTTTAACAAGCTATTTGGGGGAGGGGAAGTGTAGAGCTGACTTCTTGCTAGAGATGGAACCGGTGCTGCACCCGATCGATGCCTTGGAACACTCTGTACCTAAGCTGCACCCTGAGCTCTTGTTACAGCTCCGTGCTGGTCTTGTTAATGGCCTTGGCTGGATCCTGGACTTTTTTTTTTTTTTTTTGTCTTCCATGCTTCCCTTGATTTGCCTTCTTGACTTTGCCTGTTCTTTCCACTTCCATTGCAGTATTTTTCTGTAGCCCCTGTATGTACCGATTCTTCACTGTTCCGATCTCTCTATTTGAAATGTGGTCTCACTATGTAGCCCTGGCTGGCCTGGAACTTGCTATGGTGATCAGGTTGGTCGTCAACTCTGCTCCCTGAGCACTGGGATTAAAGGCGTGAGCCACTGCCTGGCCCTGTTCTGATGCAGCTTTTCTCAGTATTTCCCCGTCTCTGTCTCTGTTGCTGGGAATTTGAACCCAGAACCCCTTGCTCTGCCAGCGAGGTGATCCCTAGCCCCCTCTTTACTTAGAGAGGTGATGCAGTCTGAATGGAGCCAAGTCTCCTGCTTTGTTGTATCCTAGGCTGTGAGCTTGAACTGCTGTGTGCTAAGATTTCTTCACTATGAACTATAGATGATAAATTCATAGACCTGATAGCAGAACTAATAAACTAATAAATTTACTCAGATAAAACTCTTAGAGCTGTGTCTGGCCCACAGTAAGTGCTATGTGAATATATCAGCGCTATTAATTATTTTTTTTTTTGCCCGTGATTAAAACAAACACAGTTGCTCTGAGTAGAATGATTTCATATAATATTAACTGTTTAAATCTACCCAGTCCAGCAGTACATTCTGAGTAGCTTGGATGTGTTCAGCAAAAACGTTATCGTTGAAGAATTGATAAACTTGCTAATAAACTGTATGTGATAACTTCCAGTTAGCTTACTTCAAAAGTTTTCACAGGAGGATGCCCTAGAAGTGCCTTGTGGCTGTGCACGGTAGCATTCCTGTTCTTAGCTGACAGCTGAGGGTCCGAGGCCCTGGCACTGCCATTCCGGGTGCTTAGTCCAGAAAATAATCAACTGGAGTGTTTTAGAAATGGTTTGGGTGCAGTTTCTTTCAGCCAGTTCAGAGTTTTGTGTAACTTTCTTCCTAAGGCTCAATAGGAAGACTATAGACAATCTAGTTTTCAATGGTCTGAATGACTCTTTTAAAGCATGCTGTAGCCTACTGAGTCATCAGGTAGCCCACAGATACGTTTTTGAACACATACCAGGGCACAGTGGCAAACAAAACAGTAATTTTCTCTGCCTGGGTGAACCAGAGTCTAAATGCTAAGTGATTATACTTACCAACTGTAAGTGCACTGAAGGATGGGTTGGCCCAGGACGGGGAGCATCCGACAGCGAGACTCAGCCTAAAACGTGAGACAGGTAACAGTTCCCTGTGGGAAGAATCCAACTCTTAGGAGAGAGTAGAGAGTGAGTAGGATTGGCTGGAGAAGGGGTCTGATCAGTTTCAGCCATGGCTGCAGTTTGGTTCCCAGCATTCACAGCAGGGGGGTCTGAAAGCCATCTCTAAACTCAAGCTCTAAGAGAGTCAATGTCTACTTCTGGTCTGCACGTGTGGCATACTCACACAAGTATATAGATAAAAATGAATCTTTTTTTTTTTTTTAAGAGACTTCTCCAGAGGCCCAGCCTGGGATATACAGTGAGACCCCATCTTAGAACAAGTGGGGGAGCAAAGGCTTGAGCTTGACCTCCAGTGGGAAGGGTACACTTCAAACACTGATAATTGACTGCTGGGAAAAAGAGGCTTATGGAGGGGACTTGGGGTGATGGGGATGGGAGGAGAGCTAGGAGCCTGGAATAGTGTTTGAGGAAGTAAAGTAAGGAAGGTGGGAAGTTTAAGCCTGGAGGGAATCATATTGGCTGCTGTGTGTGAGTTGGGAGGGTGGGGATGGAGGAGGCCACAGGTTTCTATGAGGCTATAGAACCTAAGATTATAGTGGGCTGGGAACAGGGCAATATAGTCTCCTCAATAGGATGGGTGGAGGCAAGGCTTTCAGATAGAGCAAGAAGGTAAAATTCCTAAGGCCCGTTTGACGTGTGTTGGGAGTATCAAGCATCATCACCAGGCTTTCTGAGGATCTCCCGTTGTGTGTGAAAATTTCCAGAGGTGAGCAACTGTCTATTCATCCCTGATAAGGCATTAACCACAGACCAAAGTACAATTCCATCAGAGTCCAAAGAATGAGTGAGAGGTTACTTACAGGAGTATTGGTAACCCTGAAACACCCACACTACCGGGAAGTCCCACCCCAGAATGGAATAACCACCTCCCTGTGACTGCATAGATGGGCTCTCCCACTTCAGTAAACCTTTCACTTTCTTAATACTCCCTTGTCTCCTCCAAAGATCACAAGGCCACAAGCAGTGCATGTAGACTCACACAGCTGAGAGGACCGTGTAGGAGAGGGAGGCTGGAATCTGCCAGTTAGGTTAGCGTGCAGTGATCTTCCTGACTCACTTCTTCTGAGAGAAAATGTCAATCAAATGGGCCTGATCTTTAAGGTCACTTTCAGATGTCACAGCTGCCCTGATGAAGATGACAGTGGCCAAGTTCTACATCACCTGTGATGGTCAGCTCAAGGAAGAGGGGTTTGGAGGGCAAGTCAGGGGGACCTGTGAAACAGCCAGCTGAACAAAATGATAGTAAGACATCTCCTTGGGGCAATAGTCTAAGACAGATGAGTTCTTTTCCTCGCTGCTTTTCTGAATATTTCAGTTAAACAAATCATAGGCTTTAGGGCTGAGCAAGGTAGGTGAAGGGGAGGGAGAAGCAGAAGTCCACAGAGAGTTCAAGGGGTCACAGAACAGAAAAGTGAATCTGTTGAAGCCAGTGGTTGCGATAGGATTTCTGAGTGATCTGTAAAGGGAAAGACTAGGATTAATCATTTGGTTTGTATTAGACTTGGAAGTATCAGGGTCAGCTGATGGTTTTCAGTGTGTAAAGATGTAAAGGCCAGTGCAGGTAACGTGTGCATATTCGGCTGTATGCTCACATGTACTGCACAGCTCATCCCCTGAGAGGACCCAGGGCAGTGAGGACACTGGACATCTAGGTGTTGGGTTTCACTTTGTTTCTGTGGTGCTGGGAATTGAACCAAGGGCCACACACATGCTAAGGAAGCACTATTTCTTGGTGTGTGTGTAGCACATGCTGCTCTTGAATTCTTTGTTCAATAAAGGGGTCCGTCAGTTAGACTGACTCATGGACTGTCGTATGTCTGCAAGTCTAAGGTTGTGGTCGTCACCTAGCTGCACCAATTGAGGCAACACTGGTATCATCCCTTCTGCCCTCCCAGAGAGAGCCCCTTAGAATCACTGCGTTTCTAGGCAGATTGAACATTCTGCACATTTTTAGTTCGTTAGTTCTCAGAGGAAAGTGAAGACACAGAGTTCACTGTGCTGCCAGAGGTTCAAGCCTCTGGAGCCCAGGAGGCATCTCAGCCTGTAAAGTACTGCTCTGCAAGCAAAAGGACCAGAAATGACCC
>JANHMN010000004.1:32542915-32564244 GCA_030674055.1 Rhabdomys pumilio
CAGGCTGCCTCATGTGTCCAGGCTGCCTCATGTGTCCCAGGCTGCCTTCGGGCTTTTGTGTAGTTGAGATTGACCCTGATCTTCTGATTCTCTTGTCTCTGACTACGGTCTTTTTTTTTTTTTTTTTTCCTACCATGCCTGGTGTATGTGGTTCTAGGACTCAAATGCAAGCCTTCATGTATGCTAGGAGATCAGTCTTCAAACCAAGCTACGTCCCCAGCCATTTTGTTTGTTTCCTTTACTTATATGTGGATATGACTCAGTGGTAGAACACTTGACTAGACTACTTGACTAGGCTAATGAGACAGAACAGCCAAAGTCAAGGTCAAGCTCTTCCAGAGCCCACAGAAGAGTCAGTCCTCAGCTTTCTTGTGTATGTGTGGCCACACCTGTCATGGTTGTTATAGTTAGGATGATGAAACTAATCTTGCAATTTCAAGAAAATTAATTCCGTAGACAGATGGACACACCTCTCGTTTTCTGGAGACTGTCGGTTTCAGCAATGGACATAGACACTGTTGTCCTCTCCTCTAGGTGGCCACTGGACACTGTGTCCAGGAGAGGCAGTCCTCTTTTAATCCTGCATTGTGGATGGTTTCTGTACTAGTGTCCTGAGAGCCAGTTCTGTGACATCTGACTTTCAGCATGATCATTAGTATTGATTCAACAGATGAACCTTTTCTTTTTGGGGTGCTGAGGGTAGACCCTAGGGCCTCCTACACACTGGGCAGGAAGAACCAACATTTGGTACCAACACTGGTACCTCACTATCAAGCTGAGGATAATCTTGAGGTTTGGTCCTCCCAGTCCCCACCTCCCAAGTGCTTGTATTACAGGCATATGACACCAGCACCAAGCCCAGCTAACATTTTTCTTTACAGAATGTAAGAAAATTGCAGTTTTTGATATTCTATAAACCATCTCAGCTTAGTTCTAAAAACCAAGGTTATTCTACATAGAAGAGCTAAAGAAGTTCAGGTTAAAGAAATTGTCTTATTAACTCTTACATGAATTAATAGTAACTTAATAGTAACTTACTAGTCTCCAGGAGGATGAAAGTTCTGTGGTTCGGTAGCTAGCAGATGATCAAATGTAACATTGCCAGTGGTGGTGGGACATCCTGTCATGGTGAGCCTTCTGTAGAGAGAAGCGTGAGCACAGAGCTGCTCCAGCTGCCCTGCTGGAATGGTTAACCCGACTCTAAGCACTGAGGATTGGCCAGGAAAGCCACACGTGCAGGGTGTGTTCCAGTGTCCTGGACTCCAAAAAAGGCACTGACAGGAGCAAAATAAAACAGGGTGAGTGTGTTCCTAAGTCAGAGAGGCTAAGGAGACAGAAGGTCAGGGTCAAGCTCCTCCAGAGCCCACAGAAGAGGAAAAGAAGATAGATTGGGGGTGAGGGACAGTTGGGTACATGCGAGTGTGGACTGTGTATGGGAACATCCAGTCCTCAGGGGCTTGTGACAGCCTGTTCTTATTTCATTGCACAGATGGGAAAACGAACAGTTTTATGTCCCATGTTGTTGTGGAAAGTGTTGATGTTTCCAGAAGTCCGCCACTCCGTAGCATGTGCAGGTGTCTGCGGATTCTCCCAGTGGGCTTCCTTCTGGGATAGTCAGGACTTTTGTCTAGCTGAGTATGCATTAAGTGAGGGCTGAACGGAAGGCCTAAGTATGTGTAACCCCCAGGAGAAGGAAAACAATGACTAATGTCTGTGTGGAAGGTTCAGCCCCATATCCCCAGGGCTCTGGCTATTGTAAGTCAGTGTTGTGACTGGAGAATTGTGTCCTTTCATTTACAGTGTAAAAGGCGGTAGTGGGATGTTTGCTTCTTAGATTCCCACGTTCATCTTGTCTTGTCATTGGCTCATTCGCTCGCTCCTTTGTCAGGAGATATTTGTGTGGTGGCGGGTATGGTTCTCAGCGAAGGGCTGAATAATCCCCTTATCCATGGGAGATATGTGTAGGATACCACCTGATGCAACTGCAGGTGGTCTCTGGAAGTTTGTAAACCCTATATATACTGGGTTTTCCTACAGATACATTCCTGTGATAGAAATTTACAGATTTGGCACTGTAAGAGATTAACAATAATAACCAGCAAAGTAAAATAATTATGGCCATATGTTATTAGCATTTCCGGTGTCACTACTTACACATCTGGGGGTTAAGACTAAGTGAAATGAGTCACTCGGACCCAGGCACCACAGTGCTGCAACAATCGCTCTGAGAACCAGGGTACAGCTACTGTGCTCCTGTAGGGAGGGTAGCACATACAACGTGGACACTCTTGTGCTCCTGTAGGGAGGGTAGCACATACAACATGGACACTCCTGTGCTCCTGTAGGGAGGGTAGGACATACAACGTGGACACTCCAGTGCTCCTGTAGGGAGGGTAGGACATACAGTACAGACACTTTCAACAAAGCAGCAGTTCACATCCCCAGCAGCAGAGAGCACAGATGGAATGAGACAGCAAGAGATTTCATCACACTACTTGGAAACATGGAAGTTTACTACTCAAACGATAGTTATGTTTGGAATTTTCCATCACACAATTTCAAGTCACAGTTGACTGTGGGCAGCTGAAACCACAGAAAGTGAAATTGTGGCTAAGGGGAGAACACGGTATTATGAAAAGGATATTCTATGATGCTCAGAGTTTTCAGTCTCCACTAGGAAACCGACGTCAGACACAAACAAGTATGTAGTTAGGTCTGTAGTAAGTCTCCAGGGAGAAGGCAGAGATGCTGTGAGCAACAGATGAAGTGTGGCTCAGTGTGGCTCTGAGGATGCTGACCCTCCACCTCCTCCAGCCCCTCTTCCACCAAGCTTGTTTCCCTGATTCTGGCATGTTCGCTTCCCTGGTCTTAGAGTAAGAACCAGCTGGCCTACCCTATGAATACCCTGGACACCAGTTTATAAGGATAATCCATTAATCCTTGCTGAGTAAAACCAGCATTCTGCCCCGTTGTCAGAATCTCCTCCCCACCCCCAGAAGTTAGAAACAGGAATTGTTTTTTGAAATATTCTGACTTATAAATGTTAACAAATTCAGAATTTTCCAAACATTCTGTGGGCTAAACTTGATACATCTGTGAACTTCCAGTTTACAACATCCTGAGACGCAGAAGTTTAGTTATTGAGTTAGTGAGATTTCTAGTTCAAGGATTAGGGGAAGTTCCTTTCTTGCCTAGTCCTAATTCTTAAAATTAATTTTGTTTTTAATTGTGTGTAGGTGTACGTGGGGGAGGGGGGAGGTTGTCCGTGTGAATGCAGGTGCCCACAGAGGCCAGAAGAAGGCTTTGGACCCCCTGGAGCTGGAGTTGTGGTTGTGTGGAGTTGTGTCCTGTGGGGGGTTGTGAGCCCCCTTCCATGGGTGTGAGAACCAAACCCTAGTCGTCTGAAAGAGCAGCAAATACTCATAGCTGCTGACCCCTTCTCCAGCCCTCTCCTCAGTGAAGTCTTAAATAAGGAACGTGCCGTCTCCTTTCCTGCTTCCCTCCTTCCCTTGTGGATCCAAACAACGAAGAGCCACATATAAAGACGGGCACAGGAAGCTTGTCCTTTGCCAGCCTCCGTGACGCATCCTGAGCAGTGTTTCTGTGAGGCTAGGTGCCCCTCCTACTTTTGGTACTAAGGATTCCTTGCAAGGGCCCCACACTTGCAAGGTAAGCACTTCACTGAGCTATATCTCCAATCTTCTTGTGAAAACATGTTTTATTTTGAGACAGAGTCAAGTTGCCCAGGTTAGCCTTGAATTTGCTCTGTAGCCTGAGCAGGCCTTGAATAGGCCTGGAACACCAGGTCTGACTGACAAGAGCATTCTTGAAGTATAATTTATATATCATACAGTTCACCCATTTAAAGCTAAGCATTCAACTCCAGTATACCACAGATTTGTGCAGATACCACCACATCTAATGAGCCTTTTATAGGTTAACTCTTTAGTCTTCAGTGATACAGCGACACCAACTAAAATCCCATACTTGCTGAAGGGTTAAAATTTTAAAAATTGGCCACACACTACTGAAGAGCATGTGCTCCCCTTGAAACTCTCATCTCTGGCAGAGATCAGAACAAACAATGTTATGCAACTACTTTAGAAGCGTTTTCCGCGTGTTCTTAATATGGCAGGAGTACACGCCACGTCATGCATACTTCCCGTTCATTGATATTCATCCAAAGAAAATTAGACCATATGCCCCTACAGGGCTTAGGAGCGCTGACTCACAGAAGTCTTACTTCTAATACTATACTATTAGAAACCATCTCAAGGTCCATAAATATGTAAATAGGTGAGAAAATTAGAATAGAATGGAATATTGCTGAGCAGTAAAATCAGACAGAAAGCAGATCTGCATTACAGAGGATTACAAAAGGACAGCTGGCCAGGCGGTCCTGGTGTGTGCCTTTAATCTCGGACTCGGAGGCAGAGGCAGGCAGAGCTCTGAGTTCCAGGCCAGCCTGGTCTACAGAGGGAGTTCTCTATGTATAGAGTTATACCTAGAGACCCTGTCTCAGACAAAAGGTGAACTGGGAGTGAGTGGGAGAGACTACAAAGGAACATTAAGAAATACAGTAGACTTGTGGGGGCCTGGAGAGGTGGCTCAGGGGTTACAAGCATTGTTTACTCTTGCAGAGGACCTAAGTTCCGTTCCCCAAACCCATATCAGGTGGCTCAACCTCCTGTGACTCTAACTGCTGGGGATTTGACGCCCTCTTTGGCTTCCATGGACACCTATGTATGTGATGTACCTATACCCAGATACAGACAGACACAGATACATCAGAATAATTTTATTTTAAAAAAAAAAAACATTTGGTGGACTTGAGTGGTGACATGGACCAGTGGGTAAAGGAGCTTGCCGCCAAGCCTGACAACCCAAGTTTAGTTCCCAGGACCATGCTGTGGAGGAGCACACTGACTCCTGGAGACTGTCATGTGACCACTATAGGCATGTCATAGCACAGCTGCCCTCAAGCAGATAGATACGTGTATAAAAAAGGATTTAGTGGCCTTCTGCATGCACTGATCTTTACGTGTGTGTGTGTGTGTGTGTGTGTGTGTGTGTGTGTGTGTGTGTTTGTGTGTGTATAGTATATATGCAGTTGCCTAAATATTTGGTCTCAAAACAGGTTATATTATTGGTTAAAGTATATTTTTATATAAATCTCAAAAGAGATTTTTAAAGTAATAATCCCTTTTCAATATAAAGTATTTACTATCAAAGACCAAAATGTATTTTTTAGTTTGAGTTACCAAAACATCTACTTTGAAGATAGTAAGGCCTAAATGAATATAAAATACACGTATGCTTAACAGTCCAGGCAAAAATCTTCTCGACCTTGCAGAACAGTTTTCAAGTGGAAACCGTCTGTATTGTGACCCTCCATAAAAAATAATGTGCCAGGATAGAAAATTGGTGATGACACACACCTTTAATCCCAGAAATCGGGAGGCAGAGGCAGGAGGATATCTGAGTTTGGGGCCAGCCTGTTCTACAAAGCAAGTTCCAAGGCAGCCAGGGCTATACAGAGAAACACTGTCTTGAAAAACCAAAAAGAAAAGAAAAGAAAAGAAAAGAGAAGAGAAGAGAAGAGAAAAGGAAAGAAAAGAGAAGAGAAAACTCTGACAGGTATTCCCAGCCACTTGGGTTTTAGTTAATTCCCGATGTAGTCAAGTTGACAACTGAGAATAGCCAGCAGACAAACTGAGGAACTCGCAGACTAGCCCCTAAAACTGTTACGTCATTTTACCTTCCCTCCCCTGCTTCCGCTTCCACCCTCCCCACAGTGAGGATTATGTTTCTTCCCATGCCTCCTTCTCTTGATACTTAGTTACCTGTCCCTACTTTTCAGTGATCAGCTGGGCCACAGGAGATTATCATCTCCTTTTAAGTGGAAGTGTTATACATTAATAGGCATTGGAGATTTCTTAGAAAAAAATATAAGAATCTTGTTGAGTACTGTTCCGTTTGCTTCTTCTCTGTCTCTCTCTCAACCAACAAGGTGGTATTCTGCTCTTTAAATTCTCTCACATGCATTTCTGCATTTCTTTCCCAGCTGGAGGACAGGATGTCACAGGCAGAGACTTTAGCATTTTCCCTATCCCAGGGCCTCTGGTGTGTATATGATACAGACCTTGCTCTTGCAGGCACTCCTACCATTTAGTATTTGGATTTAAAACAAATCCATTTTACTCACACATACTTGGGGGGCATCTCTAATGCATACAGCTTTTTAAAATAAAGCAACCAGGGACTAGAGAGGGTGCTCAGAGGGTGCTCTTCCAGGGGACCCAGGCTCAATTTCTAGCACCCACATGGTACTTAACAACCTTCTGTAATTCCAGTTCTGTGGGATCTGATGCCATCTTCTGCCCGTTGTGGGTACCTGGTGCACACACGGTACACGGATATACATGCAGCCAAAACACCAATACACATAAAATAGTAAAATAATATCTAAAAATTACAAAGTAAAATTAATGGACCATGTTACTATCTTACATGTCTAGTAATTTCTTAATGTCTTCTAATATCCAAACCATACTCAAAAAAAATGTGGTTTTCTTTCAGCACCTTAGATCTTCCTCCAGACGGGGCCAAACATTTGCTTTTTTGTTCTTTGATTATCTTCTATTCTGATACTTAATTTTTTTTTAATTGATTTGTTTTCATTTATGTGTACAGGTGTGTGCCTGCTTGTCTTTTGTCCCACATGCAGGCAATACTTTCAGAGGCCAGAAGAGGGCGTTGAATACCATAGCACTGTAGCTGCAGGGCGTCATGCGCTGTCATGTGGGTGCTGGGGATTACACGCAACTCCTCCTTTTTGTTTGTTTGTTTCTGTTTTTTGTTTTGTTTTGGTTTTGTTTTTTTGTGGTTTTTTGAGACAGGGTTTCTCTGTATAGCTTTGGCTGTCCTGGAACTCACTCTGTAGACCAAACTGGCCTCAAACTCAGAAATCCGCCTGCCTCTGCCTCCCAAGTGCTGGGATTAAAGGCGTGTGCCAACACTGCTGGCGCAGCAAATGCTTTTAACCACTGAGCCATCTCTTCACCCCCATCTCCTATTGTAGACATGGTTTGGATATGTAAAACAATTATAGTGGTTCCCAGACATACACGCAGACAAAACACCCATACACATAAAATAAAATCTGAGTGGGTGGGTGGGGGAACACCCTCATAGAAGCAGGGGAGGGGGATGGGATGGGGGGGTTCCAGAGGGGAAACAGGGAAAGGGGATAATATTTGAAATGTAAATAAGAAAATATCCAATAAAAGAAGAGGAAAAAAAAGAAAAAACATAAAGACATCACAAAGTCCATCTTAAACAACTATAAAATTAATGCAGGACAGAACTTCATAAGCCATTCAGCTAGTGCGATGAGATGGAAGACGTCTGGGTTGCTGGTAGACCCTTTCTTTGGCCTTGTTTGTACACATCTGTGGATTATCTGTATGTGAGGAAACCAGGTCAATTAGATTTAAAGCCCCAGGCCTATCACTGTAGGCTGTTCAATCTCTTATGGATAACTTCCAGTGTTTTGTTTTCAGTTTTTAAAAAATATTCATTCTTTAAAAGTACATGTATACAATACATTGTGAGTGTATCCGTCCATCACCAACTCCTTCCTTAGTGTCCCCCACTCCATGCCCTCCTCCTCAGTGCCCCCACTCCATGCCCTCCTCCTCAGTGCCCCCACTCCATGCCCTTCTCCTCAGTACTCCCACTCCATGCCCCTCCTCCTCAGTGCCCCCACTCCATGCCCTTCTCCTCAGTGCCCCCACTCCATGCCCTCCTCCTCAGTACCCCCACTCCATGCCCTTCTCCTCAGTGCCCCCACTCCATGCCCTCCTCCTCAGTACCCCCACTCCATGCCCTCCTCCTCAGTGCCCCATCTCCATGCTTCTCCCAACTGCGCCTGCTCCTGTTTGTTGTTGCTGGTAAGTCACTGAGTCCAATTAGTATTGCCCACTGTGGAGCCGTCCGCTGAAGCATGGACAACCTACTATCAGCCATATTCCCAAGGAGCATGGGATAATGGCTGTCCCTCAGCACCCATCAGTGGTCAATAACTCCTCCAAGGGTGGGCCCTCAAAGACCACTCTCTTCCGTATTCTAGAATTTTGAATGGCTTGCTCTTGTACAGCTAACTAACTACAGTTGCTGTGGGTTAATGTATGCAGCAGCCTCCTCACGTCTAGAAGTCAGGATTTCACTCTCTTTCCCATCCGCCCACTCCTGCATTCTTTTTGCCTCCTACTCCGTGATATTCCCTAAGGTCAGTATATATATAGTGACACAGCTGATACACACACACACATACTATACATACATACATGCATGCATACATATATATACATATGTACACACACACACACACACATATATATATATGTATGTATGTATGTATACACATATATATTTCTGCATTTTGACCAGTTATGAGTCTCTGCACTAACTCTGCAATAAAGTTACTCTAGCCAAAATTGAAAGCAGCACAAATCTATGAGTGTAAACATGAATATTTGGACAGCAGCTCGATAGCATGATTGATAGCATGACTATTTAGCAAAACAACTGTAGGAAACCCTGTGTCGGGGCCTCAGATCTAATCAGAAGGCAGTTGGTTAACTGCATAACCATTGTGCAACTATTGCAGCAGTAGGCGAGTCTTTCCAGGAACATTTTGTAAGGTTGCACCTGCAGGGTCCACATGCAGGGTCCAGCACTGTGTAAGACCATCGATTTCTTCTGTCAGCAGCAGCCTGTACAGCACCTTCTGGAACTCTGTGACTTATCCAGCAGGGAGAGGGTTTCCTGGTCAGTTAGGGAGACTTCTCTATGCTGCATCCAGAATGAGTGGTGTGTTAGCATCTGATGGTGGGCAGCCAGGAGCAGTGGTGGCAGCCTGTGCTGTTTCAGATGTAACGCTGCCCACTTTTACATGAGTGCCAGGGATCCAAATGCAGGTCTTTGTGCTGTGTGGTAGGCACTTTACTGACTCAGCTATCTCCTCAGCCCACAAAGACCCTTTGAAGCTAAAATAAAGCAAAAAGAAATAAACAAAAACAAGAAACCCACAAAAACTCAGGCCCTGTAGTTCTAGGAAATTTTAATTAAATTATTTCTTTAATTTCTTTTTCTTTTCAATTTTTTTAACCCAACTTTTGTTTTGTTTTGTTTTGTTTTGTTTTGTTTTGTTTTGTTTTGTTTTGTTTTGAGACAGGGTTTCTCTGTGTAGCCCTGGCTGTCCTGGAACTTGCTCTGTAGACCAGGCTGGCCTCGAACTCAGAAATCCGCCTGCCTTTGCCTCCCAAATGCTGGGATTAAAGGCGTGCGCAACTACTGCCTGGCCCAACTTTAAAAAAAAAAAAAAAGATTTATTTATTTTATATATATCTTCAGACAGACCAGAGAGGAATCAGATCCCATTATAGATGGTTGTGAGCCACCATGTGGTTGCTGGGAATTGAACTCAGGACTTCTGGAAGAGCAGTCAGTGCTTTTAACTGCTGAGCCACCTCTCCAGCCCCCTTCCCCACTTTTTTCTTATTTTCTCTCATATTCTAGATGTCATACTTTCTAATAAAAAACAATACTTTATCATTTCCTGTCTCTAACTTCTATCCTACATTCTGAGAGATTTTAAAAAGATGTATTTTTATTTATATTATGTCTCATTATGTGTGCTTGCAGAAGCCAGAACATGGCAGTAGAACCCTGGATCTATACTAACCCGCAGTTGTCAGTCACCCCATGTGCGTGTTAAGAATCAAACTCAGGTCCTCGAAACTGGTACACTCTCTCACAAAGTGGAGCCATGTCTCCATCCCCTAAGTGTACCCTTTAAGTGGTATCTTCTACAGAGACCTGATGTAACCAACAAAGCTTAAAATATTTACTGGTCACCTACAGAGAAAGATTTCCAATTCCCAACTAAAATCCATTTTCAGCTGGGTGACTGATTCCTTGGCTTTTAACTTTCCTGGCTGGTGCCCATTCAGAATTGACCAATGCCTGAACGTATGGACGACTTCCTCAATGCTTTTCCTGTCTCATTGTTTAAACCTCTATACTTGTGGGTTGCCCAGGCCTTCAGTTGGTCTGTCTGCAATGAGTGGACAGCCACCACAGATCTCATTACCTGAACTTGCCGGGTGTTCACTCTTCATTAGTTGCTATTCTTGTCCCTGGGACAGAACTAATGACATAAACAACTTAAAAGGAATGATTTATTTTGGCTCCTGATTTCAGAAGATTCAGTCTATGATCACTTGGCTCCATATTTCTGGGCCCATCAAGGGTCAGGATATCTTGGTTGTGGAGGTGGGGACACAAGAACTTCTTCATGATGGACAGGCAGTAAGGAAATACAGGGAGGGACCTGGGCCAGATACAGACACAAGGACAGGTGCCAGTGACCACTTCCTCCAGCAGCCCCACCTTTTTCTGTCACCACCTCCTAACAACACCATCATATTTTGGAGCCATCTAGGAATTAAACCAGTTATAGGTCAGATCTAATTATTGCCATAGACACCTTCACAGACACACCCAGGAGCGTACTTCACCTGTCCCCTCAGCGTGTCTTAGTCCACAGCTACACATCCAGACCCACCCTCCCTCTCTTCATTTCCCCTCCATAGCATTTGAGATTGTGTGGCTTCCACGCTCAGTAACTTACTTGAACCTGCTCTTGAGGTCACTGGCTGGCTAACTGCCAGGTACAGGTGTCCAGTTTCATTGTCTCTTGGCTATTAACTTAGTACCACAGAATGAGTAATGATAAAGGTTTCCTCTGGCTTCTGCTTTTGGACCAGGGTCAGGGGTTCATGTCAGGTGACACAGCCTTCTTTGCTGGCAGAGTCCTGAAGCCATGCAGGGGGTTGCATGGTGGGAGTTGTACGCATGAGCTATGCTCTGGCCACCAGCCATTCATGAGGGCTCCACCCTGATGTCCCTTGCCAGCTCTAATCACCACTCAGTGGCTCTACCACTACAGTTGCCTTAAATTCCCACCCTCTCTAGTACCTCACAGGGGGGATTAAACTCCAGCCTGAGCCTCAGAGGGAGCAAAGCCTGTTCAAACCACAGCACCAGAGGAAGGGTCTCAAGCACCTGCTGCCCCTCCTTCTGTTTCGCCTAGCACTGTGGTTGTTTGTCTGTCTAGAGTATCTGTACTCCCTTATTCTGCAATTCCAGTTTCGATTAGTCCTCAACTCCCCACATCTAACCAGATCCTTCCGTTTCTCACAGACACACCCAGGAGCGCGCTTCACCTGTCCCCTCAGTGTGACTTAGTCCACAGCTACACATGCAGATCAGCCTCCCTCTCTTCATTTACCCTCCATAGCATTTGAGATTGTGTGGCTTCCATGCTTAGTAACTTACTTAAACCTGCTCTTGAGATCCCTGGCACCATAGCACCATGCTACACCTTCTCATGCCCCACGCTGTTTGCTAGAAGGCTTTCCTGATGTGCCTGCCAAGTGCGTCTGTCTGTGTCACCACTATTACAGTGGGACTCTTTGAAGTCTGCTGACATCATCAGCTTACTGAAAAAAAATGTATAATGTCGTTGTCTGCTCTCTTCATCCACTTGATAAAATCCAGACTCCTAACACACACACAGCCTCACACCACCTTCGTCCTAACACACATGGACTCACATACACACACACACACACACACACACACACACACACGGCCTCACACCACCTTCGTCCTAACACACATGGACTCACAACACCACCTTCATCCTAACACACACACACACACACACACACACACACACACACACACACGGCCTCACACCACCTTCATCCTAACACACACAGACTCACATACACACACACACACACACACACACGGCCTCACACCACCTTCATCCTAACACACACACACACACACACACACACACACACAGAGCCTCACACCACCTTCATCCTAACACACACAGCCTCACACCACCTTCATCCTAGCGCGCACACACACACACACACACACACACAGAGCCTCACACCACCTTCATCCTAACATACACAGCCTCACACCACCTTCATCCTAGCACACACACACACACACACACACACACACACACGGCCTCACACCACCTTCATCCTAGCACACACACACACACATACACGGCCTCACACCACCCTCTCTTTCATGTATATGCTCATATGCGTAAGTGTATGTTTGTATGGGTGTGTGCTTGTACGTGAGTATGCTCATGCACACATATGCTCCCATGAGTGGTACACACACACATGTATGCACACACATGTGTTTGTGTGGGGGAGGTTAAAGGACAACTTTCAGAAGTCAGTTCTTTTCTTCCATGTGCAGGTCCTGGGGATTGAACTTAGGTCATTAGGGTTGACAGCAGGTGCCTTTACCCACTGAGCTGTCTTACCCACCCTTAATGACTTTTTAAAGCGTTTTTTGCATAAGATTAGTATAAAGACTCATTTATAATGAGTTTTATACTAATCTAATCTACAAAATCTAATCTAAAATGGTGTGACTATATTTATAGTCCCTCCCATTTTGTGTAAAAATTCATGGCAGAAGTATTTCATTCCAGCATGCTGCTCCATGTCTCACAGTGGAGGGTGTTAAGTAATGTTTGATTTGTACAGCATCAAGATGCTCTAAAATCTGTAAAACTGTCACGGGCAGGGGCTCAGTCAGTAAAGGGTGTGGCTAATAAGCAGGAGCCTTGAATTTGATCCCAGGACATGTATAAAAGGAGGGGAAAGGGAAGCAGAAACAAGCCCATCCCTGGGGCTTGCTGGCCAGGCATCCTGGCCTTCTTGGCACATTCCAGGCTGTGAGTGACCCCTGTCAAAAAATAAAAAGTAAATAAAGATAAGGAATGGCACTGGAGGTTGTCTTCTGGCCTCCACGTGCATGTGCACACATGTGCATGCACATACACAAGCACACACACATAACAGAAGAAGGAACCTATGAGTCTGGGTTCAGGTGAGACTCGGTTCCCATATTACTCTTTCTACACAGGAGGAATCAGATCCAAAGACGTTGTGTGTATTTGGAGGTGTGGGGTCATTCTAGGTAAACATGATAGTCTGCCTCAAACCTGCCACCTTACGGGCCATGTCGTGTCCTCAGACAGCCTGCCTCTGCCCTCTGTTTCCTCAGTGACCCCTCTAGACTTTCTTCCTATCCTTTGTGCCCAGGCTGGACCATCCAGTACTGCTCACTCACTCCGGCATGTACTGGGCAAACAACCTGGGGTGGCCCCATCTCTCCCTAGGGCAGCCCCATCGACCTTTCCCATGCCCCTGGAACCTCACAGCTCATTCCCAGGGTTCCACTCTCAGTTTCAGCACATGCCTAGTCTATCTTCCTTCCCTCTGCTTCTCACACACACAGGCGTGGAAGCAGTGCCACCTCCACAGCCTAGCCTTCGAGGGCCAGCTCCTCCCAGACTTCCTGCTCTCCTTATGTGTGCTAAAGCCCCAGGGACTCTCCTGCCCCAATCTTAAGACAAGTGCCTTTTGTCTCCTGGTATGACATAGCAATTTTTCCCACTTAATTTCATGGTGACTCACTTTTTAAAAATAGTCTTTGAAGTGTCAACGCCTTTTTTTTTTTTAACCAGTCATTGTATTGACTGGTTCCTTAGTCACATGGATTCATACCTCCTGAAAGAAACCCTAAGATATTAATTGGGAGTGATCGTACCCCACCAAAGCCTCACATCCCTTACTTCTCACACCTCAGTGCTTTGCTTACTCATTCCCAGCCTACCACTGTGGCCTGCTCACCTCACACTGGCTCAGGTACCTTCCCTTACACACACACACACACACACACACACACACACACACGCATTGTGCACACATTTGTGTATTCTTGTTTGCATGTACGCACGCGTGTGGAAGCCCTAAGTTGTGTCACGTGTCCTCTTCATCAGGCATGCTGATTCCCAGTAGTCTAGCCAGGCAGCTTGTTTCTGACGACTGAGGTTTTACCTGGGTTCTGAGGATCAAAACTCCAGTTCTCAGCAAACATTTCATCCAGTAAGCCATTCTGCCAGCCTTCGAGCAGCTGAGCTCCATCAGGAGGGTGGGGAAGGGAGCAGGAAGCATGCTTGGTAAGCTGGATTGATAAAATCTGAGGAGAGCCTTCTCAGAAGAAGTTTATTGTGTCCTCAGCTTCTACTCTCAGCTGAGTCCTCGAAGCTGGGCCTTCGGAAGGAGCCAGATCCCACTGAAGTCAGGAACGCCCTCCCTTCCTCCAGTCTGGCCGCCATCTGTGCACCATATTAGGGCTCCCTTCTGGTCATCAGTTCTCATGGCTCTTGGCTCACTCTTCTTGGACATTTTTTCCCTCTGTGTTTCTTCGATAATCTGTTTATTCAAGTTTTGTTTGTTTGTTTTTGTGTGTGGGAGTGGGGGTTGAAGTTGAGAGGGAAGACGCTGAGGGACTAGAGCTAGGGTACTTGCTCGTTCCAGGATCTAAGCCGTGGAGAAACTAAGGAAACAGGTGGCTGTGAGGATGTTAAGATACTACCTGGGAGGCTGGAGAGATGGCTCAGTGGTTAAGAGCACTGGCTGCTCTTCCAGAGGTCCTGAGTTCAATTCCCAGGAACCACATGGTGGCTCACAACCATCTGTAATGGGATCTGATGCTGTCTGATGATGATGATAGTGTACTTATATACATAAATTAAATAAGTAAATCTTTAAAAAAAAAAAAGATGTATCTTTTGGGACAGTAGCTCAGTTGGAGGAGTGCTTGCCTAAGATGCATATAGCCCTGGCTTCGATTCCTATAACTCTATAAAACCAGACCCACTGAAGAACACCTGTGATCTCAGCACTGGGAAACAGGAGAATCAGAAGTTCAAGGTCATCCTCTAATACATACTGAGTTCAAAGCCAGTCTGGGATACATGAAGCCCTGTCTCAAAAAATAAGCAAATAAATAACAGTAAGAGAGATAAAGTAGCATTTCTCTTAATAGTCCACCAGCACCACCCCCACTCCCAACCAAGCTGAAGGCTCTTCGTAAAGCCAGATTGGTGACTACAGCTTAGACCCATAGTCTAACTTGCCCTCTGCTTCTTTTCAGTCAGCCTGTGAATGTGTTGTCCCTGGTGACAAGTGTGCTTTTGCACCAGCCATCAGGAGGGTGAGGAAGGGAGCAGGAAGCATGCTGCCAAGAGGGGATGAGCTCCCTGCAGATGCAGAGTGCATCCAGGTAGCAGGAGACAGGAGTAGGAGACTCCTAGTGGATGGTCAGGCCTCATGGAAACTGAGCAGAGCCAAACCCTAAGGCTTTGAGGAAGGATGTCCCGAGTCACAGCTGGTCACCACAGAGGAAGCAGGAGCACGGTTTGAACTGAAGGTCAAGCTTCATCTCTGTGATGCTCTCAGCAGCAGCCTCTGGCTTTGTTCTACCATGTGGGCTGCAGGACCAAGCGTTTAGCCTGGCCTAGGCCCCACCCTCATCTCCCTTCTATGCTGTGATTGCTCCTAGCTCCCCAATACTCTGTGCTTCCCAGTGCATGTCTCCAGAAGACAGCGCCCAGGGAGTGACTTGGCCTTCATGTAGTCAGGCTACCTCAGTGGTTCATCAGTAGGGTACTCTTTAAGTCAGAGAAGTCAGCCTCAGTTTGCACAAGCCGAACTGTCTTATTTCTCATTCTTGTTCTGTTCATTGCAAATCGTGAAGCTTTCCCTTTAAGAATCCTCAGTGCTGTCCCCCAACCCCACCCCCAGACCTTACAACACTATTCCCTCTCCTCTGTAGTGTCCGCCTCCTCTGTGTCCACCTCCTGCCTCAGTCTCCCTCTCCTGATCTACCTTCTTCTCTGTTGGCAGGGTAACAGCTCAGTTCCAAGTTTCTATTTGAAAATACAAGCCAGAACCCTTTGCTGTCTTTTTGTTCGGAAGTCTTTGTTTTGTTTTTACTGTATGGTAGCAGGCACATTGCCACTGGCACACTCCCCTCTGGCCTGCCGAGGCTACTGTTTGTTTGTTTGTTTGTTTGTTTGTTTGTTTGTTTGTTTGAAAAGGCTTGTTGGGTCCTGGAGTGTTGTCTCAGTGGTTAAGAGCACTGACTGCTTTGCTAGAGGACTTGGCTTAGATTCCCAGTACCCATGTGACAGCTTACAGACATCTTTGACTCCCAATCCAGGAGACCCCACAGTCTTTTCTGACCTCCATGGGTACCAGGCACACTAGTGGTGCACAGACTTGTATGCAGGCAAGACACCCATACATAGGCTGAAGAGATAGCTCAGGAGTTAGAGCACTTGCTGCTCTTGCAGAAGACCCAGGTTCAATTCCTAGCTCCCATATGTTGGCTCACAACCGGCTATAATTCCAGTTCCAAGGGATCTGTTGCCTTCTCCTGGCATCCATGGGGAATAGGCACTCATGCAGTGCTCATGGAAGGAAAACATTCATACATTAAATAAAAATAAATAAATCTTAAAAATACTCGAACACATGAAATTTTTTTTTAAATAGAAAAATTCTGCTGTTGAGCAGGACACAGCCATCTCTCTACAGCTTCAGGCAGATGTAGTTGGTTTCTTCTTTCAACACTTCCATCTTCCTGCTTTCCCTGCTGCAGCAGTCAGGGCCATTCTGTCCTTTAAGTGCAGGGAGGTTCTGGGGCGGTGTGCTCTCCCTCAGCCTGGAACTCCCTTTTAGCCCTTGCTTTTGATGGTTCCTGTCTTCAGGTCTCGGTCCACATACCCTAAACACGCTATGGGTCACGTCTGTTCTCCCTCCGTCCTCACCCCTGCCCCTTGGCCTTTTAACCTTGGGTCATATTCTTCACATCAACCACCACTGTGAGAAATGGCTTCGTTCATTTCACTTACGTGGCATTTTGCCCCTTACCCACCAACATGTGACTTTCTTGAGAAGAGGGACACTCATGTTCTTACTCTTGTGTGTTGCTGGTATACTTACTGTGTCTGGCATTCAGGAGTTGATATTTTCTGTATTAAGGAGCAGCAGAATCACCCTAATTACTCTTTTTTTTTTTTTTTTTTCTGTCTTACCACAGGGACATGTCAGGTTTGGTTTTTTTTTTGGTTTTTCGAGACAGGGTTTCTCTGTGTAGTCCTGGCTGTCCTGGAACTCACTCAGTAGACCAGGCTGGCCTCGAACTCAGAAATCCGCCTGCCTCTGCCTCCCAAGTGCTGGGACGAAAGGCGTGCGCCACCATCGCCCAGCGACATGTCAGTTTTATATGTTTGAATTCTACCTGTTCACTTGGGAGCAATCTGTTTGCTCCTCACTCTCCCATTCCTAAAGCTTGCAGGGGGTGGATAGCAGGAGATCTCTATGTGTGCATAGGATAGCAGGCAGGCAGCACCCCAGAGTGCAGCTCATTCACGCATGCCTGGGGCTTTCAAGGCCTGGCCAAATCTAAGAATATCGGCTGTATTCTCTTCCCTACCCTGCTGCTTTAGGCTATATTCTCCCCATTCTGCTTCAGAAGCCAGACACAGGAAACATCTGACCGTAATAAAAAGCTTCCAGTAAATTCTAGCTTTCCTCATTGTGCAGCTAGCTCTGTCATGCTTTGGTCTGGGATTCTGTTCGGTCACTTGTGCAACGCACCACATGGCTGCCTCTGGCCTAGGAGCCAGGAACAGCTGGAGCCTGGAACGCTCAGTAAAAATGACTTATTTGTTAGCTTCAGAGGGAAAAATCTGGATTCGTGCTCTGTTGCTTGCAAAGCAAACCTCTCACTTTGTTGAATGCTAAGTTTTCCCGTAAGCTGTCAACGTGGTTTATAACTAAAATAATCTTACATCCTTTAGAAATAAACACAAACAATGAATCACCGAACTGGTCTATGCTTTTAAGACTGAAAACAAAATTCATTTGAACTTACACAAAGCATGAATATGTCACTCACTTCCCCTCGTTCACAACATCTCTGTTCTGAAGGGACATGCTCCTGGAGCACAGTGACCATCACAGAGACTCTGCTTTCCAGGAGACAACCACCTTCCCCAGGCTTCCCTCCCAAGTCCCTGGTAACACTTAACCTGCAACTTGTCCGTCTTCCTGGCCTGCAAAGCAGAGACCTCTCTTACTGCGCATTGGTGCTTTGTAATGTTTGTGGGAAGGGGCCTAGAGGTGTAGTTCCGTGAGGTAACGCTGCCTAGCTTGTGCAAAGCACAGGGTCTCCATCCCTGGGACCAAGGAACAAACCGTGGGAAGGAAGGACGAAAAGAAGAGAAGCAAAATTGGGTCATCCAGTAGTTGATGCAACTGCTCTGAGCTCTCAGGATGCTCCCGGGAACTGAAAAGCTGAACAACCCTCAACACAGATAATGGAAGAGATCGGAAACCTGCCATGCCTTGGCTTTGATACCAGCGAGTTTGTGCCGGAGCAGTTATTTTTAATCTTTTTCTTCTCCCTTTCCCACTTCTCTCTCCCCACTTCACACACACACACACACACACACACACACACACACACACACACACCTCATCACCTCATTTCTGGTCCCAAGTAGTACTCTGGCACCTCAGCTCAAATAGCTGGGACTCCGGTGAGCACCGGTACCCAGCCCCACCCCCACCTCCATGATACAAATAACACATGTTCACTGTGGACATTTTATAGAGGCTTACCACCAGAGGCAGCCACTGCCAGCAGTTACTGCTCTTTAGTTAAAGTAAAGTTTAGCTTTTTTTTTTTTTTTAAATATGTGGATTAAAAAAAAAATTCAAAAACAGATTAGATCAGAATTGCTTATGAGTGAGAAGAAAGTACATTACAATTGGAAAAATGTCGGCTAGTGAAAAACCAAGCACTTAAATTTTTATTTTACTTTTTGGCTCCTTTGTGTGTGTGTGTGTGTGTGTGTGTGTGTGTGTGTGTGTGTGTACACCAGTGTGCACACACAAACCTGAGGTTGACACCAGGTGTCTTCCTTGATCTACACTTTGTATTTTGAAGCTCTGAGCTCACTGTCTCCCTGCCCAGCTTGCCCTGGCCTTTCCCCAGCTCTGCCTCCTCTCTGGGATGACACTGGGCATCATACCCACCTGCTTTTTCACAGGCCTGCTGGGCTCATTACTCCACACACTGTACGCAAGGGTTTTATTCACTGAACCGTCTGCCCAGCTCTGGAGCTGCCTTTATAAAGGGTTGCCCATCTGGGCAGTCAACTCCTCAGGAGGTCTTCGGAAGCCTCCAGGTGGGTGAGAACTTTCTCCTTCTCACCCTGGCTGAGGGTTTAAAAAGAGGAGCACATCTCACTGAGAGGAAGCAGACACAAAACATGCCAGTAAAAGTACAGAACTCCTGAGTTAGACTCTGCTGGTACAGATAGTGAAGCTGGCTGCTCATCAAGAGGCCTGGTGGTGCATCCACGTTCCTGTGTTTTTCTTGGTGGATTTCAAAGCCCAGGATCTGCCCTTGCCTGATGATGCAGGATGCTTGCCTCTGCGTCCTTTCAGGAACCTCATCTCCAGCTTACTGACCCACAGTTCTTAGTAAACATCTCCAAAGGGTTGCCTGAAGGGTTTGTGATCTATCCTTCTGCAGTGGCTCTTGATCAGGTGTGGTGCTATAAGCCGTTATATGAGCTTATATGGCAGCATGAGGGCCTTGTTATTTAAAGTTATGATAACTATGTTCAATTTCCGTGTGTAGTGAGTTCTAGAAGACACTGTAGAGTGGGCTGTGAGTGCACACACATGTCCTGTATGTCTGGCTAGCACTCTGCAGGGAGTGAGCCTTTTGAATCTGATCTCTTGAGTCTAAGGTGTTTGGACCACACCTCATAGAGGTATCCCTTGCTGCGTAATTGCTGTGTATTGCCTTTATACCATCGTTTGAGATTGGGTCATATGTTAAGAGACAGCCATAAAGAATCCTAGGTACAAACTCAAGAAATGTTGTGGGAGAAGCAGCATCACCCGGTCCCCTCTCTGCTAGGACTCGAGTCTTTGAGTCGCTTGGAAACACCTGGTCCTCTCTCCCTTCAGGTCTCTCCACCTGTGATTCTCATTTCATTCTCATTCATCTGTCAGCCCATAGCCCAAGGGCCAGCTTCTCCAGAGAGGTTCTCCTGCGCAGAGCCCTCAGGGTGGTCCCTAACACAGATAGCAATCTCTTCTCCGATTTGTTCTTACAGTTTCTAGCTAAGTAGTTTGTTCTCTGATAAGGTCTCTTCCCAAGATGAAAGGCACAGGAGTGCAGCCCACATTTTGCTGTTGTTGCTGCAGACTAACGTATCATAGTGTTCTAATACATAGTTGATGCCCAGCCAACATCTCCTGACCGTGTGAATGAATGACGGAAGACGAATGTACTGTGGACACTGAGTCCTGGAGCCGTTTTCTCTCTTTGCTTTGGCTGCCTGGGAGCTCACATCCTACCCCACCCCCTTGATTCTGCTGCCTGCTGTGTTTGCAAAGGCCCTGGTGGCATGAGTTCTGTGCGCTAATACTTTCCCTCTCTTTGACATCTTCGCTTTATTATTCCAGCATATGCTGTAGATTATTCTATGCTACTTTTTTTTTTTTTATTAGGGGTGGGGTAGGAATAGCAAACAAACACGCATAAGAAAGTGAGCTGCCGAAGGGGAGGAGTCAGTGCTTTTATGCTGCCGCAGGGCGCGGGAGGATCCATCAGGCACTTGTCTGACTACAGAAGAAAGACATGAACTTGTCCTCTTGTGTTACAGATTCATTGCTTCTTTCCCTTGACTCCGCTGGACAAACCCTAGGCACAGGTACCGCCCCTCCCCCTCTATCATCTCTTCAGCCCTCTGCATCGAAGCCTGATGAGCTGGGGATCCCGGGGGAGGGCGAGAGAGCCACAGAATCCTGGGAAAGGCTTGTGAGGGGAGAGGGGCTTCACTATGGGCAAGAGAGCCACAGAATCCTGGGAAAGGCGCGTGAGGGGAGGGGGGCTTCACCATGGGCAAGAGAGCCACAGAATCCTGGGAAAGGCCCCCTGGGGGGCGGGGGGCTTCACCACAGAGGGAGCAGAAGAAGGACCCAGTGGGAAACACTTTTCCAGTTGTTTTCCAGGCAGACACTGAGCTGGGTGTGGTGGCGCTGGCAGAGGCAGGTGGAACTCTGAGCCTGTGGCCAGTCTGATGTGCTTGAGGAGTTCTAGGCCAGGGTTGTGTATCTTAAAAAAAAGTCTGCACTGGGACTGGGACGTCACAGCTGATATTTTCCCTCCTAGAACTTTGATGGTTCTTGTGAGAGGATATCTAATCTCTGAATGCATGCTCCATCTCAGAGTCAGGCAGAGGACTTGGAGAGACCACCGGTGCTGGGTATGATGAGCCT